>OZ024742.1:193831356-193861356 GCA_964016885.1 Eledone cirrhosa
ACGCATTCTCACACAAACATATTTGCACCCCTCTACAAAATACATATACTCACATTCACATAGTAACATGTTCATACTTACATACATATACACATGCATACATATATATATACACACATGTATTCATGTACATACATACGCGTTCATGTGTGTACATTTTCATACTCAACTTATCTTTATATACACACGTATAGACACACACATATATACATACATACTCTAGTCTATGTGTATATATATACATATACATATATATCTATATCTATATATATATATATATATATATATATATATATATATATATATAAGCATTTTAATACATGAATACACTTACATCTAACTATACACATCAAACATATATATATATTTACTTATTTATATACATTTTCACATATATATACATACTTATGGTCGCTTTTAGACACATTCATTATCGCATTTTTGCACATATTCTCATCAGCATATCTTTCCATTATTAGTGTGGTAATTTGAGGTTATTAATATACATATATATGTTGAGAAGAAATTGTTTTTATATTTTTCTAACTAGATTGAGGTTTATATAGTTGGGGCGATGTCCCTCTTTTATGTAATATTCGGCTTGTAGTGGGAAAAAAGCGTTTTAGTTCGGTGACGGCAAAATAATGTTCGTTCAATTCTGTTATTCAGAAATTTCTTCTTGTCTGTGATTATGTAATAAATCTCAAGATTACACAATTTGCGGGAAATTTTGGCTTCTGGAAAAGCTTTGGATTTTAGCTAATTTCTCCCATTTTAGGCTAAACATTTGATCGCTATCCCTGAGCGTCCAAGCTTTTTCTGCTAAAGTTGTTACATTTCTTTGGCTCTGGTGTTTTATTGAGTAAGAATGCCTATATAATCGAGATTTAAACGATGTTGCCGTTGATCCCACGTAATACCACTAGTTGCCTCCGGATTTAATGGTACATGGTACACTTATAAATAATATTTTTTTCCAGGCAGTTATTGCCGAGGGGGCAGTTGTCAGGATAGGTGCAGTTACAGTTGTGTACGTTGGGTTTTCTCTGGAGTAGTAATGCGGACGAACTTAGGTGTTGTTTATTTATGTTCTGTAGTGTATTGTCTACTGTTTTTTTTTGTGTTCTTTGTACTTAAGTTTATAGTGTTTTCGTTTAACCTTCTAGTATTGATCTTTTTTATGTGTTGTTCAAGGTTTAACGCTGTAGAGTATGACAGTCTTATAGTGGTAGGGTTTAGGGTTTTGTGGTATTTGTGTGATGTAGGAAAATGTCTCTTAATTATTTTAAAGAAGAGTACTGGTAAATTTGTACTAATGGAACTATTGTATTCGGGGTTATACCATAAGTACTCTTTTCATCGCTTTCTATTAGTTTTGTTTGTTGGTTTACTGGTGTGCATACTATGGTAGTAAGTGTGGTTTGGTGTTGTGTTATTATATCTACCTATGTGGGATTTATTTTGGGTGTTTTGATTGTTCCCATCTATATACTCTATTTTGTTGAGGTGGCCTGCTTTACTAAGGGCGTTATCGTAGTATTCGGCGTGTTCCTTAAATACTTGTATGTTAGAAGATAGACCCGAGATTCTAAGGGAAATATTTTTAGGGATAGATTTAATTATAGAGATGGGGTGGTTAGTCCAAGATTTAGAAAAATAAGCAATAATATATTCTATAAAAATGTCAAAACAACAGATGGGAATCTAATTACTCACTGCCACCAAAAATTCTCACTGCTATTAAAAAACCACTCCCTCAACTATTCTTCTAACAACTTCACCCCTCTCTCCTAATATTCTCTATAAAAACCAAACAGGTCCTCAGTAATATTATTCTGATGAAATGACAGTAAATAATAACATTGAAATATTGATTGTCTGCATAACTAATACTTTGTAGATAGCAGCTGTTTTCAGGTTATGTAACTGTTATAGAAACACGTGTCAATAAATTCCTTTCAACTAAACTGTATCCATTCAAATCTTTCTATTTTTCTCCGGATTACTTTTGGAATTTCAACTGGAAACGTCGAGCAAACTCTACGTGAGCTGTCAATCTACTGTGTGTAATATTTATATTACAACACAACGGAAAATACTGTATATATATATATATATATAGAGAGAGAGAGAGAGAGAAAGAGAGGTTTTAAAAGCATATATATATAATTGTTTCTACTTTTCGCACAAGGCCAGCAATTAACCAGTGCATTACTGGTACTTTATTTTATCGACCCCGTAAGAATGAAAGGCAAAGTAAACCTCGGCGGGATTTGAACTCATAAAAGCATATATATAATAATTGATATCACCTGGTCTACGATTTGATGAAAATACTGCCATATATATCACTTTAGAAATTGATTTCATCTTTTCTGTAATGGAAAATCTATATCTACTTTCACAATTAAAATAATACTCTTCCATATTTACATATGCCGTCATTAAAAAAAATCCATTACATTACAATGAATTTATTTTACCTACTTGTATATATATATATATATATATATATATATATATATATATATATATTTATATATATATATATATTTTTTTTTTTTAGTATATATTGGTTGTATACCAACACCTCAGTATGCAGATTGGACCACTCGCCGAAGTGCCCAGGTTGGTTTGGTTACTCCGGAGTAATGTAACATAAACTAAAATAAATAAGTCATATATTTAAAATTTAGCTTCGTTTATTACTGCTATATATAATTCGGTGACAGCCATCTTTGGCTGTGACCTCTTCAGGCAGTCCGAATTAGTGTGGTAGAGACGAGTACACATGTTGTTGAGGTGTTTAACTTTGTCAATACTCTGATATGCCCAGTTCCTGGTTGGGTTGTTATTTCACTGAGGAACTTGAATCATGTGAATTTAAACAAAAGGATTTCAGCGTCAGAGGACAACCTCTGCTTCCATTGGTCAGTTGTGAGAACATTCCTCAGTCAAAAGTCTATATAGAAATTCGTTCTGAGGCGAGGTAATCTGTAGTGGTTGTTCTTGTTATTGTTAAGTACATCTGACCTCTACTCTTATGTTGGTAGAAATGTTGGTGTTGGAGTCAGCTAAAGAAAATGATAAGATGGTATGAATAATATGGTAAGAGAATAAAATAAGATAATCAAATAAAATGTATGTGTGATATAACCAATCTCAAAGTTAGAAAGATTTGTAAGATCCACGCCTCCCATTGGTCAGTTGTGAGAGCATTCCTCAGTCAGGGGTCTATAGAAATCTATAGAAATTCTTTCTGGGGTGAGGCTATCTTTAGTGTTTGTTTTTGCTATTGTTATGTACATCTGGCCTCTACCCTAGGTCTTGCTGCTGATGATTTTAGAAGTATCTGTGTGTGCTTTGCATCCATTCTGTCACCATTTCTCGTGGTGGTGGTGGGGGGGGGGGGGGCAATCATATGAAGAAATAAAAAGCAATAAAGTGAAGAAAATAGAAAATGAATTAAGATAATATAAGCAAATAATTAAACAAAAAAATGATAAAATGGTAGAAGGAATAAGACGGTAGAAGAATAAAATAAGATAATCAAAGAAAGTGTGTGTGTGTTATAACCAATCTCAATGTTAGAAAGATTTGTAAGATCCACTCCTCCCATTGGTCAGTTGTGAGAGCATTCCTCGGTCAAAGTCTGTAGAAATTCTTTCTGGAGTGAGGCTATCTGTAGTGTTTGATTTTGCTATTGTTAAGTATATGTGACCTCTACTCTTATTTTGGTAGTGGTGTTGGTGCTGTGGTCAGCCTTGGTCTTGCTGCTGGTGATTTTATAAGTATCTGTGTGTGGTTGCCTTCATCCTTCCACCATTTTTCGTGGTGGTGGTGGGGGTGGGGGTGATTGTGCCATGCATATGAAGAAAAAGGCAATTGAATGAAGACAATAGAAAATAATTCAAAAATAAATGAAAAATAAGAAAATCAAGATTCAAATAAAATAAAATAAAATAAAATGTGTGTGTTATAACCAATCTCAAAGTTATAAAGATGTTGGCCGAATTAGAAAGGCTGTGTCAGAATCAATCTCTAGGCTATCATGGTGTCTGCTCAGCCTGTATATGTATATATATATATATATATATATATATATATATATATATATATATATATATGTGTGTGTGTGTGTGTGTATACATATCCATCTATCTATCTGTATATTTATATTAATCTAGCTGTCGTCTGTTCTACAGTGTGGATGTCATTCACTTCGCACAGAAGTTTTGTTCAAATTTATTGAGGAAATTTTGAGTTCAAACTTAATTTTGATACAATTGTGTAGCTTGACCCTCCGTCTGAACTGTCAGGCGGTGGGTCAGCTCATCTTTACCCCTCCTAGAGGTGAAAAACCTGTTTTAAAAAACTTTGTGTAAAAAATTTCAATCGTCTAACAGAAATGTTAAACGCAGCGAACGAAAATAGTGGTGGGGGGACAGCGGTAAGAGTTGTAAGCTCGCACGCTTTAGTCCTCCCTTCCTTCCCAACTAACGTCATAGAGAAGGAAGGAAAAATGAAAATAAAAACGGACGAATCTGCGGAGAAAAAATTAAATGACGAAAACATAAATCTGGACTTGGATTCCAACAACGAAAAAAAAAAATTTGAAAAATTGCATGACAATACTAATAACACAAACAAAGACACAACAAACAAAAAAATAACAGTTGAAAATAACATCATATCAGAAAACAAAGCAGACGACAAGATTTCATTTGCACAGAAAACAAAGAAATCTTTGACTTATATAGCGGAAAACATTTCAGATCTGGTACGAAGGATCACGGACGCAAAACAATACATAAGTGAAGGTGAGAATGGTATTTTATTGGTAAAAATGCCTCAAGAATTCACGAAAGACATTGAAAGCCGAACGGTCAAGTTTCGGACCATCAACAACAGTACAAAAAAACCTGAACAGCCTTCTCAAGCAGATATCAAAACAGTACTCACAGAAGTACTGAATGAAACAACTTTCATAAGAAAAGACAGACTGTATGGAAGCCTAGCAATTATCATGAAGAACGAATCGGCGGCAAAAAAATGTGCTTTGTCACCGATTCGTTCGAAAGATTTCACCTTTTATCCATCTTATATGGGAAAAAAAACTCAACGCATATGGCTGGATGCAATGATGCCAGATGTGGACTACTGCTGGCTCATAGCTGGCTTCATCAATCCAGTGAATGACAACGTGATTTCCATTGGGAAAACCACAGGCAATGCGTTCAGTGGAACAGGTATAGAGCTGGTAGTACAAATGAAGCCTGAACGCATCGCCCAAATACCCGACAGAATCCTATTAGAGGACCACGGGTATATAAACATTAGCGTGGAGGGGAGAAGGCCGTCCTGCCATATCTGTGCAGGCAGAGGGCACCTGAAGGCCGCTTGTCCCCAACTCAACAAAAAGAAAACCCTGCTACCAACACCAGCTCCACCACCACCACCACAACAGATAAACAAACAACAAAACTCAGTCCCACCCAACCCGTCCCTCAGTAACACCACAACACCACCACAACACAAACAGTCACAACACATTACCCCAAAACAAAATACAGGCCCACCCAACCTCTCACTCAATAAAACAACACAACCACCGCAGACACAACACACAACACAGTCTAACATAGTGACATCCATCTCCCCCACAAAGAAAACCAACACGGAAACATTACCAGCAAACATACCTCTTCCCTCCAACACTGAAGATAACCCAACGAATTCGGAGGAAGAAACGGAGTCCTTCAGACAGATTAAAAGGAAAAAAAGAAAACATGTGCAAAACACACAAGGACAAACAACCCCCACCCAAATCGCAACACAATCTAACAAAACAGAAAACACCCCTCCAGCAACAAACAAAACCAAATCTGCCCCTCCCCTCTTCGAAACACTCACACCATCGGAAAAAAAGACATTACACTATACTTACATCAACAGAAACAATAATAAATTAAATGAACTCATATACAATAATCCTTCGGTACAAACCGAAGGTGTAAACTTTGTTTCGTCAGAAAACCACCCACATTTAAAACTAATAAAAATCCCAATGAACCTCTACCAAAAACTAAAAAAGGATTTTAAGGAGGACGTAGGACCACCCTCTGTCAAACCCATAAACCGCGTCCTACTAAAAAGCTTTCCCCCTCCCCTTCCCCTCCCCAACACAACTCCAAACACCCCAACCCCACCACACACTGACGACCCCACACCACCACAAGACACCCCTTCACCCAACACCCCCGACCCCATGGAAGTCGTGCAACCCGAACCCCGGGAAGCGGAAAGGTAGGTCTCTACACTCTCCTTTGGCTCTGCCGCCCACATGGATGTGTTAAGAGTAGGATGTTTGAATGCACGTGGCCTGGGCTCAACTTGGAAGCAAGCAAAGCTTCTAAATGACCTCAGGTCATGTAGTATAAATGTAATGGTTATCTGTGAAACTCGAATCAGCGTCATGCGGCAGCTGGCCCCCACCTTCGATGACTTTGAGGTGCATGCATCTCTCTGTCAACCTGGAGGTGGGGGTGGGGTTGTCGTGCTGCTGCAAAAACACCTGGGTCTTGCCGTACAGGTTGTGCACTCGGACCCGGAGGGTCGTTTGTTGGTGCTAGACGTTGGCAGTAGTGAAAGTGCGGCCTTGAGACTGGTCGCCGTCTACTCCCCTTTCGGAGCTGAACGGCCCGACTTCTTCCAGCGTTTGGAGACTTTTCTGGGAACGTCGCGTTCCCTGCTTCTAGCGGGGGATTGGAATGACATCCTGGATGCACGTTGGGACTATGCAGGAGCATGTCCTAATAGGGGTGTAACAGCCTCAAGGGGTTACTCGACCGTTTTAACTTGGTCGATAGATATCGACTAGATTTTCCAACTGTGCCTACCTGGACTTGGAGAAACCACAGTGGTCAATCTAGATCGTACTTAGATAGATTCTTAGTTAGAAGTAAGGATAGGGACATATTAAGCTGTCCAGAAATGCGCACGGTTGGCTACACGGATCACAAATTAGTGACCTGCGTGGTCAATCTCGAGAAAACACATAGACAGGGTCCCGGTTACTGGAAACTTAATTTGTCTTTACCGGCAAAAGAGACTTACAGAAACCGGATTAGCAGATTAGTTAAGGAGAGGTTGACGGGTGCAATCGTCAACAACCGATGGTGGGCATCTCTCAAAAGAGAGATTAGAACAGAATCAATAAGTTATAGCAAGATGTTAGCTGCCAATAGGAATAGAAACGAGAAAGAATTAACAGGTAAATTAGAAGAGGCAATCAAGAGCGAAGATGTGGCCAGAGTGCTGGCATCGAGGACGGCCTTGAACCAGTTTTTCGATGCAAAGCATGAAGGCTGCGTCATTCGAAGTAAAATACGTGCTCTAGGTAATGAGGGGGCCAAAGCCGTTGGATGGGCCCGCGTGACAGAAGCTAAAAGTGGAAATCGATCCACCATCCGGTCGTTGCAAGACGAAGATGGACGAGTGATCCGGGAGCCTAAGCAGATGTGCGAGGCCTTTCAAAAGCACTTTGCCCGATTGTTCGGGGGAGGCGAGGGTCCGGGCCGGGGCGTGGATTTCGGTCCATACCTCGACGGCCTGCCGCGTCTCTCGAACAAAGAGGCAGAGTCCTGCGAGGGACCAATCTCGGCTGATGAGATCGGAGATGCGCTGAGCCAATGCAGCAGACGCAAATCTCCAGGTCTCGATGGTATACCTTACGAACTTTATTTAGCAATGCCGGTCTTCTTCTCCGAACTCCTCGAAGCGGTCTACTGCAATTGGCAGCAGAACGGGAGAATTCCTTGTTCTGTAGCCAAGGGCGTAGTCACGCTGGTGAGGAAGGACGAGAACAAGGGGGATAGTATAAATAATTTTCGGCCCATAACCCTGCTAAACACAGAGTTAAAGATTTTGGCCAAGGTTTTAGCAAAGAGGTTGGCGCTTGTCGTGGGTGGCCTGGTGGGAGATGCGCAGACATGTGCTATCCCATCCAGGTCCATTCACGATAACCTCCACCTCATGCGATACATCATAGAGAGGGTTGGCAACAAACCCGGCTTCGGTGGGGCCCTGATCAACTTGGATCAGTCTAAGGCCTTCGATAGGGTCGACCATGGTTACCTGGATGCGGTGCTAGCGGCGGCTGGGTTCGGTCCTGTTTTCAGAGGCTGGATCACTGCCCTACATAGCAACCACATCTGTTCTAGGATCAAGGTGAACGGCTACCTTTCGAAGCCGTTCGAAATCACACGATCCATTCGACAGGGGTGCCCTCTCTCCTCCCTTCTGTACGTATTGACTCTCGAGCCTTTACTGAGGAAGTTGGAGTTGTTGCAGGGTATCCCCCTGGAACCAGGATTGAGCAAAGCGGTGTCGGCCTACGCCGATGACGTAACAGTAATGGTATCAACCGACTCGGAGATCGAGGCGATCGGTACCTTACTGGAGGAGTACGAAAGGTTGTCAGGAGCGAAACTGAACCGGGAAAAATCCATCGGGCTGCAACTCGGAACGTGGAGAGGCAAACCGATGCCTCCTGACGGTGTCGTCGGACACTGGACGGAGGGCCCGGTAAAGTTGCTTGGGGTCTGGTTTGGACCGGACCTCCAGGTGGAAAAGAACTGGAACGAGGTTACGAACAAGGTGTTTGCACTAACCCAGAAATGGGCCAAGTGTAAGCTGTCCCTAAAAGGCCGGGCGGAGGTGGCGAACATTTACATAGCGTCCGTCACTTACTACCGCCTGACTGTCGTGCCTTGCCCTAAGGAAACACTCACCACCATGGAACGCATGCTCTTCCAATTTCTTTGGAAGAAGCGTCCTCCTATGGTGAGAAGATCCATCTGCTGCCAACAACCTTCGAAAGGAGGGCTGGGGATGCCGTGGTTGATGATGCGTAGGCACGCAGTAAGGCTACGGCACCTACAGGTATTCCTCACTGGTCAACCGGTGTGGGCTCCGTTCGTGAAACGAGCCTTTCCGAGACTCGTCTCACTCACCGAGCTACAGTCCTGGGTCAAGCAAAGATCCGGAAAACTGGGAGACTGGCACACTGAGTGTGCTCAGGCGCTCAGGGCTCTCTGGCAAGCGGGCCGGGCCATCGGTGGAGAATCCACCTCATCATTCTATAGAGGGCTGGTGGCTAGCAGGGGCGATGACACCCTTGGAGAGTCGCTGGACATGGAAGAAGACGAACTGGCCAGCCTGTTCGGTAGGACTTTCGGCCCAGGACCAATGGACAACTTCCAGAAGTCACTGGCCTGGCAGTGCTACCGAGGGGCTCTACCCGTTCGAGAGAGGCTCTACAGACACGGGCGCCCGGGCAGGGATCCCTCAAAAAAGATTTGCCCTAGATGCGTGCGTCACGAAGAAACCGTAGCGCACGCATTGGTGCAATGTCCGGGCGTGGCTGATCTGTGGGGCTACGCCGAACAACTGCTGTCGCGGGTGGCGCCGATTAAATTGACCGCCGAGTCCGTGATGACAATCAAACCGCCTCCCCTCTTCACAAAGGAGGCAAAGGCGGTTTTTCTGTGCGTAATAGCCATGTTGAAAGAGGTTGTTTGGTGGACACGATTGAAAGGTCTGAGGTCAGGCAACTTCCTCTCTGGCCATAGTCTGGTCTACTTCTTCCGATATCACTTCGGAAGAAGGATAAGAATGGAGAGAGAGGTGCTTGGCCACAGGCAGTTTTATGAAAGGTGGGTGATAGTGGCGAGAATGGCTCGTGTAAATGGGCCTTCTCTGTATACCATCCTGTAGGTAAAGAAGTAAAGGAGAGGGGAGCACCTTCTCCATGTGCTCCCCGGGCAAAGGATTGCACACTTTTTCGGGGGTGTGTGCAACCCCCACCACGTCCCCTCCCTTTTGAGGTTATTTTCGATTATTTTCATGTTACACCCTTTTTACTCGATTATATGTAAACTCCCCCTTTGTATTTGTCCCTTCTTTTTATGCCTTTATGGTAAATAAAGAAATCTATCTATATATTTATCTATCTTCAAAGAGCTATTGTAATTCATATGTTTTTTATTGTTCTTGTCTGAGGATATATACATGAGTAAATACTGATAGACAGATGGCTATAGACAGACGGCAAAGAAGGTAAATATGTAGGTAGGTATATAAAGATAGACATATGCAGACAAGAAGGTAGGTAGGTAGTGAGAGATAAATTAGTAGATAGATATATAAATAGATAAGTAGGTAGATAGATAGATGTACAAATTGATAAGAAGGTAGGTAGTTGCGAAGTTCTTCTTCTTAGACCCCATTCGGTTACGAATTAGTATGGGATTTGCGCCTAGAAGGTTTGCCTCCAGGCAAAGCTGTTTGTGGAAAACCAGCAATCGTCCACGCCACCGATGATGTCCAAAGAAAATGGCCGATACAGCTTGACACAGGATTCGTCGCAACTCATTTCTACAGCTGAGTAGATCTCATACATACACTCTTAGTGACGCACACACATACGTGTATGCGCTCATAATATGACTTAAGAAAACAGAGGTATGCTGTAAGATTTTTACACTGCTCATAGTCTCAGATGGCATTACTACATCCCAGACAGACAAATATTTAAACTGGTTGTCACACGATCATTAATTTCTAATAATGATGATCGTGTGACAGCCAGTTTAAATATTTGTCTGTCTGGGATGTAGTAGTGCCACCTGAGACTATGAGCAGTGTAAACATCTTACAGCATACCACTGTTTTCTTAAGTCATATTATGAGCGCATACACGTGGATTGGCAGTATCGGTAGAGAGTCGGACGCCATGCTTTCCAGCATAGTTACGTCCCTTTACGATCGGAGTTCAAATCCCGCCGAGGTTGACTTTGCCTTTCATCCTTACGGGGTCGATAAAGTACCAGTAATGCACTGGGTAATTACTGACCTTGTGCCTAAAGTAGAAACAATTAATTTCTAATAATGATATATATATATATATATATATAACGTAGGATTGGAAACAGCACGGAAATATATATTTAAAATCTGTTTTTCTCTTTTTCTTCTTTGATCCATGAAAGTGGCATTATTGGAAAAAATAAAACAATTTGTTTTAAATAAAGGAATTTTATTAATTATATAAAATATATAAAATATATTAAAATATTACCGTCATCGATGTAATCCATCTTATCAAATACTAGATATTACAATTAAAACTAATTGAAAATGAATTGAAAAAATTAAAAATTAATTGTTGAAGAACGTCTGAAGAACAAACCTTCTTCAACACTTAATTTTTAATTCTTTTTTAATTGTAATGTTTAATATTTGATAAGATGGATTACATCGAAACCGGTGATATATTATTTATCTTATACACTTTATAAAACTACATTTTTTTGAAAAATTGTTCTCATTTTTTCAATAATGCCACTTTGACGGATCAAAGAAGAAAAAACGAAAAATAGATTTTTTCAATATATTTCAGTGCTGTTTCCAATCCTAGTTTTTCTCTATAACCTCTGATTTTTATAGAACTTTAATCCCGTTTCATATATGCATATATGAAATGGCTTCTACGGGAATAGAACTGCTTCAATCAGGAAGCCTTTGGTTAATAGTGGACCTGTAAAATGCTAAAAGATAACTTTATTCCGGGTTCAATCAGGTGTAACCACAGTAAGTAATGTACTCAGTACATAGCAGAGTATAAATATTATATATAGAAATGGGTTCTAGAGGATTAGAACAGTTTCATTCGGGAGAAATCATCAGAAAGCCCGAATGAAACAGTTCTAGTCCTGTAGAAGCCATTTGTATATTGAATATGTATACTCAACTATGTAGTGAGTACCTTACTT
This sequence comes from Eledone cirrhosa, assembly GCA_964016885.1. Classification (NCBI taxonomy): domain Eukaryota; kingdom Metazoa; phylum Mollusca; class Cephalopoda; order Octopoda; family Eledonidae; genus Eledone; species Eledone cirrhosa. Next base: position 193,843,191 of record OZ024742.1, read on the forward strand.
ACTGTGGTTCCTCCCGATTGAACCCGGGATATAATTATATATATATATATATATATATATATATATATATATATATATATATATATACAATTACTCTGTTCCGGCATCATGTGTTGAAACTAAAACAACGTTTGCGTGGAAGTGTTCTTTTAGCATTATAAAAAGAGACAGAAAACATCTCCTTTACTTCACATTTTTTGCACAAATATCTCGAGAAATACGGTAAATATAAATAAATAAATAAGTATTTATGTTCTCTGTTTCACTCCCTGCCCCTGTCTCCCTCACTCTTCCCGTCTCTCACTTTTATGAGGAAATGGGGGCGTTCGATTTGGCCGCCCCGTGGCTCCGGCAGCCAGAATAGAGAAAGCGTTTCCCGGAATATAGTGAAGGAGACGCGCTGGAAGTGCCATTCCAGCAAGCAAGGCTCACACATGCTGGTAGACAACTCCTTGCCGATGTCCGTGAGTTTGGAGGTGCACTTATTTCTCAGTACCCAAGCCGCAGAAAGTGCGTCAATTATTTTGGACCAGGATATATATAAGTATCTCATAAATAGTTTCTGTGTGTTTTAATAGGTTAAATGAAACGTTAATCCAGTTATATGAGGGACATTTGGACGTGACTTCCACCTCATAAAGCTTGCTGATGGATACTGTCAACTACGTCTGAGTTAGTAATGTTGAAGATTTACAGCTTTTAAATTACAATATTTGTTTTCAAATTTCTCTTTTCTTTCTGAACAAATCTGGAATATTATGAAGTCACTTTACTCTTTATGTTTTAAGTTATGACTTTTCTTGTCTTGTTTAGTATTCAGTATAAATATTAATGGATTAATTTCCTCTTTCATTGAAGGCATGTCCTGTCAAGTTGATAATCTACAGTTTCTAATAATATTGTTTTTGTTATTCATTATTATTACGAATGGTGGATTGGCAGTATTGGGAGAGGGTCGGACGCCATGCTTTGACGTATAGAGTTACGGCCCTTGCCATTCTGAGTTCAAATCCCGCCGAGGTTAACTTTGCCTTTCATCCTTATGGGGTCGATAAAATAAAAGTACCAGTAATGCACTGAGTAATTGCTGGCCTTGTGCCTAAAGTAGAAACAATTATTATTACGAAGTTTTTCTAAGCAGAGGACAACAAACCGGGAAAGGGGAACAACCAATGCGAAGGGGGCGATAGCTTAATACGAGGAACTTTTTCCGAGTGGACATTTGTTACTTACGAATGGGTACCATGACTATCATAATTACATATATAGATTTCCGTTTGCTGATGCTCCATTTTACTGTTCTCTATTTTATATAAGCCTCTCTCTCTCATTGTATATAAGCCTCTCTCTCTCCCATGGTATTGTCCCCAATATTCTTGGTCCTTGTAGCCATTAAGATAAAGCTATTAATATTAAAAGTACCAGTAATATACTGGAACCGATTACATCGGCTTTCCAATTCCCACAAAATTGTTGGTATTGTGCCTAAATAAGATACCATTATTATTATCATTACTATAATGTGGTGGCCAGTGGATTGTCAGTATCGGTAGAGCATCAGACAATATGCTTTGCAGCAAGGAGTTACGGCCCTTTACGATCTGAGTTCAAACCCTGGCGACGTTAACTTTACATTTCATCCTTACGGTGTCGATGAAATAATGTACCAGTAACGTACTGGGATCCATTTAATCTACTTTGACCTTCCCCAAATTGCTGGCCTTCTGCATATATGAGAAATCGTTATTATAGCGAGCGCGGATGCCATGCTTTTCAGCATAGAGTTAGGGCCCTTTACGGTCTGAGTTCAAATCCCACCGTTGTTAACTTTGCCTTTCATCCTTCCAGGATTATTATATCGCGCTGGATTGGCAATATCGATAGAGCGTCGAATATCATGCATTGCGAAATACAGTTACGTCCGTTTATATTCTAAGTTGGAATCCCATAAAGTTAACTTTGGCTGTCATCCTTGCGATGGTCGATACAGTCAGGTACCAGTATCACCCTGGTGTCGATTTCATCAACATTCCCGTCCCCTTTAAATTGATGGCCTTGTACCAACAGTATGAACAATTATTATTATTAATGTTGTCATTTTTATTGTTTTCATAATAAAGCAATAAAAAGATAATGTATAATATATTGAAGAACCAGACATCTAATGGACAATCTTGAAAATTGAACGAAATGCAGGAAATGAGTTTTATTTTGGAGAATTAGTTGATGGAGCAGACAATGGAGATGGTGGGCAGAGAAAAACAATCATATATATATATATATATATATATATATATATATATATATATATATATATATATATATATATATTAACATACATACACGTATATATACATATGTAAATATATATATATATATATATATATATATATATATATATATATATATATATATATATATATATATTTGTGTATATATAAATATGTATATATATATATATATATATATATATATATATATATATATATACATATATGTATATAAATGTGTATGTGTATGTACGCAGAATGAACATAAACTATAGGTCTATATTGTTCTATCTATTATCTAACTTAGTACTCTGTAATTAAGGAGAGTAGAATGTATATGTTACCCGAGAGAATGGTCAACAGTCCAACATAAATCGTTTCGATAGCAAACGGCTCCACGCCATAGACCAATATATATATATATATATATATATATATATATATATATATATATATATATATATATATCCATGAATGTATATAGAGTGTATTTTGCAATACACTGTATGCTTAAGTAAAAGCATTTCGAAGACCTTATGCTATTGTTTTAGAGTAGTGAGAGCCTCACTTACTTTAAATTTTCAGCAAATAGCTCCCCTGTTTGCTGAAAGTTAAAGTAAGTGAGACTCTCACTACTGTAAAAGGTCTTCGAAATGCTTTTAAAGGTCTTCGAAATGCTTCGAAATGCTTTTAATTTAGCATACAGTGTATTGCAAAATACACTATATATACATTCATATATATATATCTATTTCAGAGCACCAATTCTAATTTTCAATTTCTGCTTGACCGGCAACCGGTTTGTATAATCAGTTCCTGATTATTACTAGAATTCTATAGGAATTAAACATTCATGATTTTCAGCAAACAGGAGGAGTAGTTAGCTTTGATAAGCACCAAAAAGTGCGAAACGGAGCTCTGTCAGCTTTATCTCCCCTGTTTGCTAAACATTAAAGTAAGTGAGACTGACACTACTCTAAAATAATAGCATAAGTTCTTCGAAATGCTTTTAATTAAGCATACAGTGTATTGCAAAATACACCATATATACACTATATATATACAAAATACACTATATATATCGCTATTTCAGAGCACCAATTCTAATCTCTCTCTCTCTCTCTCTCTCTCTCTCTCTCTCTCTCTCTATATATATATATATATATATATATATATATATATAGTAAAATAACGGAGCAAAGGACTCGCGTATAATCCTGTAATTAAATGAGCTCAAAGGAAATAGTTTTCCTGGGCACTTTAAAATACAATATATAGACGGGGAAATTCACAGAAGATGTGTTTTTCTTTACAGGAATTTCAAACCACCAGTGTGAAGAGAATATAAGCTAATAGAGACATAGGAAAAACATTAAAATTAAAAGTATAAATTAAAATGAGAAACCAACCTCATACCTAGAGCTCCTAGATCTAGGTATGAGGTTGGTTTGATACGAACCCACATCTTTGGTTTGCCGGACCCACATCTTTGGTTTGACACGAACCCACATCTTTGGTTTCCCGGACCAATATGTTACATTTACACCTTCCATTCAATTAGAAGCTATGTAACCATATATATGTATATACGTAGGGAGACAGATTTTGTTTACAAACGTTTAGCGAATATGAAAATTCGATAGTAACACGTGCTATGCCGTATTTGACTAAATAGATTTAATCTGTTATTTGCGATTTAAAAAAAAAAACCCTGACTGGAAAAAAAGGAAGAGTATTGACATAGGTTAGTCAGACCAATGTGTTACCATTACACCAACACGCCACCCATGCTTCCTTCCATTCAATTAGAAGTTGTATAAACATAGCAGGTATATATGTATATAAATAGGGAGACACAAAGCAGGCTTTGTTTAGTCACACACGGCATAAGCAGATGTTACTACCTAAATTATGTATATATATATATATATATATATATATATATATATATATACACCAGTTATCTTCAAAATGCAGGTTGATTCTCAATTCTGAACCTGGACTAACGGTAGCTGACGTATATCCGTAAACATTTATTATGCAATGCGCAGCATTTTTTAATAAAATATCACAACTTTTCAGACTGGTTTATATACTGGTTATTTACCGGATTCCATTTGTTCAATTTGTTTTACTTTGTGTATGTGCCTTCTATTCTAAGTCGATAGAATTTGTCTTGCCGTATGTCATTTCACATAGATAATTAAAATTCAATTGTATTATACCTGTGCCAAAATAGAAAACAATATTAAATCTTGCCAAACACTCATCTTAAGAGGTAGAGAAATGAACCTGCATAGAAATTGGCTGTGGCAACGTTAATTTGAAAGCATTTGATTATATGCCTGGCGAATCAGGCTTTATAAAGGAACAAAACAATAAACATTTCAAGGACACGTGTATCTCCAGGTCTCCAAGCGTGTATAAGTATGTTATAAATATATTTATCTCTGCATTTTCTGATTCGGTTTATCACTAGAATCGATAAACCCTGCAACGACTAACCGATCGAATTTTCTTATTACCTATACCTTAGCAACTGCCTTCTCATAATCAACTAAAATTCGCCAAATTTGTAACCTTTAGATTTCAACATATATATATATATGTTTTTGTGGTCACACATACACTAATATCTTTGCCCTCATGTATGGACTTACGGACACGTTTTTTTCATTATACACATACAGTTGTACATACACACACATGTACATGTGTACATATGTATGTTCATATACACACATTTACACAGATCCCCTTACTATATTTCTTTATTTTTATTTTTTATACATTTCTTGTATAATTACTTTTATTTATTTTTTGCCCGTTAAACATTTAGCCTTTCTTGAGGAGATTTTTTAAATATTTCACTATGTTTTAAATTGCCTTGTCTTACGAACGAATGCGGACGTTTCTTGTATTCGTCTTATTCGAGAAAAGCTTTGGTTACGAGGTAATATATATATATATTTATATATGTATATATGAGGTAATATATATATGTATATATATATATATATATATATATATATATATATATATATATATATATATATATATATATATATATATATATATATATATATATATATGTGTGTATATATGAGGTAATATATATATGTATATATATGTATATATGAGGTAATATATATATATATATATATATATATGATAAGAGGGTGTTAAAGTTTGCTTGAAGCATTGTGAAATGTGTAAAATACGTAGTTTAGAAAGACACAACAATGCAGAGGGAAATCTCGAGGTAGGAAGTGAATGATAGATAGGAGAAATAGGATAAAGTGAAAATTGAGAGAGACAAATATGAAAACAAAACAAAGGTAGAAGGGTTACCGTAGTGGAGATTTAATCCCAATATTCCGGGCTCACGCCCATCAACGGGGGAAAGTTCCAAAAGGGGGGGAACAGGCTAAGCGGAGAAAGTTGTGATGTCGTTAAAACAGGAATGCCGTTATGGGGAGAAAAATTATTTAAAATTTAAATGAGGGAAAGAATGCACGTGCGCGTGATAGGCTGTGGCAAGAAGCTACTGACCAAATGGGTTAAATCAAGAGGGTGCGCTAGCGTGTGAAAGCCGTAAAATATGTGTGTGTAAATATATATGTGTGTGTAACTGTGTGTGTATATGTGTAAGTGTGTATATGTGTGAGTGTGTGTGTGAAAGATAGTGGGCTGTAGAAGCTGGAAATCAAAGGGTGTGAAAGGTGGTAGGTTGTAAAACATGTGTGCGTGTATAAATATAGATGTGTGTGTGTAAGCGTATGGGTATACATGTGTGTGTAACTGTGTGTGTATATGTGTGAGTGCATGTGTGTGTGAAAGATAGTGGGCTGTAGAAGCTGGAAATCAAAGGGTGTGAAAGGTGGTAGGTTGTAAAAACATGTGTGCGTGTATAAATATAGATGTGTGTGTGTATGCGTATGGGTATGCATATACGTGCGTGTGTGTGAAAATAGCAGGCCGTAAGGGCTGTGAATGGTCACTATGGTTAAGTTAGCCATGTCAGCTCATTTCTCTCAGCCCGGTTGTTAAGTGGGGTCTGAGGTTCTTAATAACAAGTGCTTCCTTTATCCTTAAGGATCCGATGCTGCGTTCAGCCGCTAGGACTGTGACCAAGGGTCTACCCGGTGGGTTTCCGCATTTAAGGATGTGTTTACGGAAGGAAGATGCATTGGTGTTGATATGTTCCTTGATACGAACATGCAGGGGTCGGATGGTGCTACCTATGTAAAACTTGTTACATTTATCGCATTGAATCTTATATACGACATAGGTGCGTAGGCAATCTGCCCCCCGTATTGGGAAGTTGCTGAGGGAACACGTCCCATCTGACTCGTCTGGTTTGTTGGAGAGGCATCTGCGCAGCGAAGGTCCTGTGTGGGCCAAATGTATGTCAAGTCCCTCCGTCCGTATGGCCCTGCGGATGGCGTTCGTGGTATATTCGCTCAGGTGGGGGATTTTAAAGAAGCACCTGCTTTTATTTAAGTTTCTAGTGGGTGTCTGTCTATTGGGTCTGGGGTCTCTAATTCCGTTAATCAGTCGCTTGGGATATCCATTAGACCTGAGTAGATTACGGAATTGCGTGGTATGGGTGAGACCACCCATCGGGTCGCTGCATCTGTTAGTGATCCGTGTCAGTTCATTTAGGACATAGCCTCTCTTAGCGTTGTTGGGGAGGGCTGAGTTGTAATGCACAAATAAGTCCTTGCACGCTGCTTTGCGGTAGAAGGTGGTGTTAATGTCTCCTTCTTCCGAGATGTTGATACGGAAGTCGAGGAGGGCGAGTGACCCGTCTTCTCCTGGGTGTTCGATGGTGAAATCGACGTGATGGTCAGTATCGTTGAAGATTTGGTGAATTTCATTCGCCATCTCCCGGGAAGAAGTAAGTATCAGGATGTCATCAACGTATCTGGAGTAGAAGGCGACGGCGTTGGGTTGGCAGGTATTGAGTGCCTTGCGTTCCAGGTGGTCCATGTACGAGATCGCAAGTATGCCGGACAGACTAGAGCCCATAGGTAGCCCAGAGATTTGTTTGTACGTGTGGCCGAGGAAATTGAAGAGTGCATTATCCACAACGAAGGAGAGGAGTTGGTGGATGTCCGTGTGTGTGAGTCCGAAGCAGTGTAAGTTAGATGCTCGGACTCGTTCGGTCAGCGGGTCGACAGCTGGGGATGCTGGTACGAAGGTATAAAGGGCGACCACATCAAGACTGAAGGCATAACCGTTGTCCTTTCTGGTGTTGGGCGCCAGATGGTGTAGTCGCTCCAAGACCTCCTTTGAGCTGCAGACGTGGGCTGGTAGTGTGTGTAGAATAGGTTTCAGTATTGTGGAGAGCAGCCACGATATTTTAAGAACCGTAGAGCAAATATTTATTAAAATAACAGAGTAAAGTTTAAGCAAAGAATCGCTGCTTTCACCCTTAACGGGATCTTCTGAAACTAACAAAGTCAATCTGTAAACGCAGAACTGGATATTTCAAAAAAAGGTTGCAACCGGGGGAAGACAGGAAGACGATACTTTTGTTCGTGGAAACGTTCGCTGGCAAAGAACGGGGGAAAACGAATAATACGTCATTAATAGGAGCGGTGAAAAACAATTACGCGCAAAGACAAAACCACGTTTATGGTATAAAATAGGTCGTAGACTAATGTTCTCTTAGGTGGTGCATAAAGACGTTCTCTGGCAATGAACGAAAAAACGAAGATAATACGTCATATGCCGATCGTGGAGAACAATAACACGCAAAGACAAAACCACGTAAATGGTATAGCAGAAGTCGTAGACTAAAATTCTAACTAGGAGACCAATTGAATCTCCGCTACAGAGTTAAGAACAAAGTAAATAAATACAATACAGAAGTAATAGAAACAAATAAATACATACACGCAAACAAATACGTACATACACAAGCATACGCAAAACCTTACCATAGGTATACAAAAGCACGCACATATAAATATGTGTGTGTGTATGCGTGTATATAAATAAATAAATAATTATATAAACGTATATAAATAAATAAATACGTATATAACAAGCGCACACACATACCCACATATAAATACACGAAAGTTCGGAGACGTAAGTAAAAAAAAACAAGAAGTACACATATACACACACCCACCATCCTTACGAACCTGCATACTCATACAGACGCAAAACTCCCGTATACACATAGCCAAACCTTATGTACCAGAATATATAAAATTATACGCCATAGCAATCAAATATACGTACGAGAAGGTATACGTACCTTCACAAAACATACGGGTAATATATACTTACCTATGCAAATAAGTAAAGGAATAAACAAAACATATACTTAGCTCCCACATCAAGACGTAAAATATCCACGTATAGATCGTACTATCCGTTAGGGTATAACGTGGGGCTGTAGTACAGGAAAGTGATGTGCAATTTATGTTTACAAGCCGAAATTGCCTCAGATTTTTTATTTAAGATGTGGTCTGTGGCGTAGAGTATTTCCAGGACCTCAGCGGCGCAGAGGTCACATGGTCTTTTATTTCCGTTATACGATCTAGCATTAGCTAGGATCTCCCAGTGTAACTTATATTGGGTGTGGTTGTCTTTTAGACTCCAGATATAAGCTGAAAGTGACGTCATATTCCTTCTTAGAGGGTAACGAAAAGAATGGGTATGCATGTAAAGACGCTGCTTGACATTATTGGCGGTTAACCCTATGTTGGCCCTACGGTACGCCAGTGTTTCTGCGGAGGTTACTGATCTTATCGGCCTCTTCCTTCTTTTCTCTATCAAGGATGAATACCCCAACTCGGGCGGTGGTTTGTACCGTGACGATGGTATTTTGACCATGACTAAGTGTGGACCTCGTGCTTGCGACAGGTTCAGAAAAGAACTCACATCCTTCTTTAAAGGCTTCAACCTCTCTATACAGGTTGAGGCCAATCTCTCGGTCGTTAATTACCTCAACGTTACCCTCAATTTATTGAATGAGTTGTATTATCCGTATAGAAAGCCGAATGATACGCTTAATTACATAAGTAAGCATTCCAACCATCCTGCCAGCATAACCAAGAACCTGGTAAGAAACGTTTCGTTGAGGGTTTCCCATCTTTCCACCAACGAGCGTATTTTCAACGACCATTCCACTTATTACAATGAAGCGCTTGCTCGAAGTGGATTTGTCGATAAGGTATCATATACAGAGTACGGAAATAGACCTAGAAGAAATAGATCCCGTCGCATTTGTTGGTATAACCCACCATATAATATGGAGGTGGCCACACCATTAGCTAAGATCTTTCTTTCCCTTATTACGAAGCATTTTCCCCCTACACATAACTATAGTAAATTTTTTAATAGAAATACTATTAACATTTCTTACTCTACGACTCCTAACCTTGCACATAACATGACAGCTTCAAATTTAGCTAAACTACCTAGCCGTAGGAACACGTGCAACCCTGTAGTTAGTACTAACTCTAATTGTAGGAATCGGGTTGATTGCCCCCTATCCGGGAAATTCCTCTCTAGTAAAATTGTCTACAAATGGAAGGTTGTAACACCCACGTCCCGTAGGGCCTACATAGGGTTAACCGCCAATAGATTCAAGCAGCGTATTTACATGCATACCCATTCTTTTCGTTACCCTCTAAGAAGGAATATGACGTCACTTTCAGCTTATATCTGGAGTCTAAAAGACAACCACACCCAATATAAGTTACACTGGGAGATCCTAGCTAGGGCTAGATCGTATAACGGCCGCTGAGGCCCTCGAAATACTTTACGCCACAGACCACATCTTAAACAAAACATCTAAAACAATTTCGGCTTGTAAACATAAATTGCACAAAACCTTCCTGTATTACAGCCCACGTTATACCCTAACGTATAGTACTATCTATACGTGGATATTTTACGTCTTGATGTGAGACCTAAGTATATGTTTTGTTTATACCATTATTTATCTGCATAGCGAACGTTTCCACGAACCAAAGTATCGTCTTCCTGTCTTGCTCCGGTTGCAACGTTTTTTGAAATATCCACTTCTGCGTTTACAGATTGACTTTGTTAATTTCAGAAGATCCCGTTAAGGGTGAAAGCAGCGATTCTTTGCTTAAACTTTAATCTGTTATTTTAATAAATATATTTATATATATATATATATATGTACATATATATATATATACATATATATATATACATACATATATATATACGTAGGTCCCGGGTTGAGTCGGGGATAACCACAGTAAGTAAGGTACTCAATACATGGCAGAGTAAAATTTTTTATAGAAGCTTCCTGAAGATTTCATCTGAATGAAACAGTACTAGTCCTTCTATAAAATATATATATATATATATATATATATATATATATATATATATATATATATATACATATTTATATATATACATATATACATATATATATATATATATACATATATATGTACATATATATATATATATTTATATATATACATATATATATACATATATATATATATACATATATATATATATATATATATATATATATATATATATACATATATATATATATATATATATATATATATACAAATATATATATACATATATATATATATATATACAAATATATATGTATATATATATATATATATATATATATATATATATATATATATATATATATATATATATATATATATATGCATATATCTATATATATATATATTCAATGTATAATAATCAATACAATATAATTACCTCATAATCAAAGCTTTTCCCGAATAAGACGAATACAAGGAACGTCCTCATTCTTTCGTCAGACAAGGCCATTTAAAACAGAGTGAAATATTTGAAAAATCTACTCAAGAAAAGCTAAAAGTTTAACTGGTTCATATTCTGTGGTGACAGTCAAGTGAAAATTGCAAACTTGACTGTAACCACAGAATATGAACATTAACACTTAACATTTAATATTCTACCATCCTATTTCATTCTAATACCATTATAAATGTTAAAGGATTGTAATTAAAACGAGTAAATCAGACAAAGTTGGAATTCCTTTTATTAATATAATCTTCTATACACAATCATACATACCCGTGTATATTTATCTATATATATATATATTCCTATTGTGTATATGACAACATGTCTGGAAAGCAACAAATGAAATCAACAGAATCAGAAAGAATTCTAAAGGAATTCTAAAGAATTCATCGAAATTATCAACACTTATCACGATGATTGACTCACAATCTTCTATATAAAAGGAAATAGAAAAACAATCTACTGACGGAAAACTTATAACTGAACATATAAACTCTATAATTAAGAACTTAGCTGAAATTATACCAACAGTTATCAAAGATACAAGAGAAAGCCTACCACACAACCCCCTTGGTTATCAGAACTAAATGAAAGAAATTTTGAAAAAAAACACGTCGAACAAGAAAAGAAATGTGGAAGGCATGGAAAAAATTTCTTAACATATAAAACAAAACTTCTGGAAAGCATACAAATGCGAAAAATATGACGAAACTAATTCGAAATGGCTCTCTCTAACGGCACCCATACACCCTCGTAAATACATAATTACAGAAATTGCAGGAGAACCAGAAGAAGAAACAAAACTCCGATTCGACATTGACAAATTCAGGACCGACATCTCTATTTCTCAATGTAAACAATCCCGCTACAAAGCCAAATATGTACCTATTGATGACCAAATTGAAGTTGTAATTTCAAAGCTAACGCCTGGTAATATAGCAGAAAAACTACGAGAACTATGGATCAGAGATATCTCAAAAGAAGAAAGCAAATCAAGAAAGTTATGGCAGGCAGCAGAAACAAATATTTCTCGACGAATATGCTGCTAATTACGGTAAAGACTCTGGAACTCTGAGAAAAAGCATTACAAGTGAACATTCTCACCTACACCACATACGCCAGAACACGTGCCAACACAAACACTCACCTTACCTTGAATCAAAGAAGACTACGGTAAGAACTCTTCGCTTTTTTTACAAAAACACCCTAACGCACACAACATGAACAAAAAGCACAAGCACGATAGATATTCTTTGACCAGACCATGAGAAGTAGAAAAACCAGGAGATCATTCTCAAGATCTCAACAGAGACTACCCGCAAGGAACGGGGAAAAAAACGTAGAATAACCAGATCACTCTCAATATCTCAACAGAGATTACCCACAAGAAACTGGGCGAAAAAACGATCTAAACCTGAAAGCAAACCTAGGTCATTTCCCCAGATTGTTAAAAATAATGCTAACAAGAAATGGAAAAATAATATACCTAATACCAGAAATAGGACAAAAAACATAACGAAACCAAATATAATATCACGATCAAAAGTTCATCAAGCAAATACCAACAGAAATATAAATCCTGAACAGAGAAAAATCCATTTTTTAACGTCAGGACAACAAAAACCGGAAGAAGAAAAACTCCAGGAGGAAACATAACCAAAACAACTGTACACGTAGATCCTAAAATAATTAATTTATCCAACAGAGATCTTGAGAATGATGAAATGCAAATTTTGTCAAAAGGAATGGAATTCACACCGACTCCAACAGCCAACCACCAAGAACTGAAGGAGGATACCCAAGAATTCTGTCGAAAATTACGTCTTGTAGAATTCTTTGCTGATAAAAGTAATGAGAGTGATGAATCACTAGTAAAGAATAAATCAAATTTCATCCCGCTAAAAGGAAGAAATATCTATCTCGACCAATATATTGACATCTTGTCTAAATTTTCTCTTAGACGTAATACTAATGTCAGGCCAAACATTAACTAATCAGAAATGTCTGCACTTAAACGTATACAAAATGATAAAACAATAATAATTAAACAAGCAGATAAGGGGGTGCATTTGTTATAATGGATGCTGAATACTACAAAGATTTGGTTGCGGAACAACTGAAAAACACAACATTCTATCATGAAATACCGTCAAATATAGACATTAACATCACGAAGAAGATCAACAACCTGGCCCCAAAATACCACAACTCATTTACTGATAAGGAAAGAGACTACATCACCAATTTTGAGCCAAAACCCAGCAACCTGTATGGCCTACCGAAGGTTCATAAGTCAAAAAAATACAACTCGCAGTAAAAGAACAAAACAGTGAGTACATTAAATCGCTACACCCAAAAGACTTAAAACTTGGACCTATTATAGCTGGTCCAACATGCCCTACCCACCGTCTAAGCAATTTTGTTGACATTATTTTGAAACCACTATGTATTCACATACCCATTTTCATCCGGGATGATATCGACTTCCTGTCCCAGCTTCCCAAAACCACGGAAACGAATTCACTTCTACTTAGTTTTGATGTGATAAGCCTTTACACCAACATTACACATGATTTAAGAATAAAGGCGGTTAAATACTGGGTGGAAAAACATAGAGAAGTGATTCCCACCAGATTCACAACGCCATTTATATTAGACGCAGTCAAACTTACTCTGGAAAACAACACTTTCTTCTTCAATGGAAAGAATTACATCCAAATTAGAGGCACAGCGATGGGAACGAAGTTTGCTCCCGTTTACGCGAACTCTGTAAAAATACTTAGAAAAACAACTCTACCAAGAAATAGTGGAAAAATATAGTACTGACTTTAGAGAGTACATTGAAACATCTTGGAAGAGATACCTTGATGAATGTTTCATCATCTGGACAGAATCTCTAGATACTCTGGATGAGTTCAATATCCTCCTGAATAACATACACCCATCTCGCCAATTCACAAAGGAGATGAGTAGTACCAAATTACCATTCCTAGATATAATGGTAATCAAAAACGACACCACCATTAACACGGATATATAATATAAACACACAGACACCCATCAATATCTGAATGTTAAGTCGTGCCATCCACCTTATACACAACGCAACATCCCATACTGCCTAGTCAGAAGAATTTGTACCATTGTAGAAGATACCAATACCAGGAACAAACGCCTAACAGAACTAAGAGAATTTTTGCTCAAACAAAAATACCCGTCTCTACTTATAGTAAATGGCATACAGCGGGCTATAAAAATTCCTATGCAACAACTTAGGACAACCCAAGGAAGAAGAAACCTAGAACTGGTCATACCATTTATAATTGTTTCTATTTTTGGCACAATGCCAGCAATTACCCAGTGCATTACTGGTACTTTATTTTATTGATCCCGGAAGTATGAACGGCAAAGTTAACCTCGGCGGGATTTGAACTCATACCATTTATAATGACACACAACCCATGTCACTAGAATATCTTCAACACTGTTAAAGAAATGAATTAAAAGGCTTAATCACAGATCGATCTTTGATTCTTAGTAAAAGACAGCCGAAAAATTTGAAGCAATTACTAACAAAAGCAAAGTTTGACCTTAACAACAAAGACCAATCATTCACTGTATCTAAATGCAATTATAGTCGATGTGGCACATGTCAATTCATACACACCGGTCAATATATGAAAACAAAAACTGGAAAAATATTCCCAAATGCAAATATGAACTGCAAAAGCAGAAATCTAATTTACTGCATTAAATGCCCGAATTGTGAAGAACTATATGCCGGTCAAACTGGAAATGCACTATCGGAACGTGCAAGGGTACACCGACAGCAAATCAGAGACCCAAATGTCCGTCAGATACCCCTGAGTAACCATCCAGCAACATGTGGTCAGAGAATATTTTAAATATTTCCATTCTAAAAATTACACAGCCCAAGTGAAATTAAGAGAAAAATCAAAGAAAATAATTTTATTCATAAATTCCAACCCAAGCTAAATGACCAATAATGATAGGGTATTAATCCTACTATGACTATGACTACGACCACTAACAACAACAACAACAACAGTAATAATAATAATAGTGATGTTGATGGTGATAATTAATAGAAAATGCTATTTTCATCATTTCTAAAAATAGCAAAACAATTGATAGTCGTTAGATATGCTCAATCAACCGTGACGCCTAAACCAATCAGCTTTAGTAAACACCCGATTAGTAGAAATACAGTTTGCAAGATTTAGCATTCCCTAGCCACTTTTCACTGTATATAAGGCACACAATATACCCATCTCATTACAGTTAAAAATTACAAACTTGACTGTCACCACAGAATGTGAACCTGAGGATTGCGAAGGCCTCAAGGTGCTTGTTCAATTGACACTTAACATTTAGTGTTCTGCCATGCTATTTCATTCTAGTACCATTATAGAATTTGAAGGATTGTAGGGGGAACGCGTAAATCGGACAAAGTTGGAATTCCTTTTATTGATATAATCTTCTATATACAATCATACACACACGTGTATATTTATCTATATCTATCTATTTTTCTATCTATATATGTGTATATATATATATATATATATATATATATATATATATATATATATATATATATATATATATATATATATATATATAGATAGATAGATAGATAGATAGATATGTTTCTTTTATTTGCCACTAGGGCATCAAAAGTGGGACAAGTACAAAGGGGGGAGTTTACACAAAAAGGCGTCCTCAATAAGGAGGAGGCAATAACAAAATATAAAAATAAAATAAGATATAACAAAAAATAAAATTTTTAACAAAATCCTCAATAGAGAGGAGGCGCCTTGGGGGGTCGCACACACCCCCGAAAAAAGTGTGCAACCCTTCTCCTCAGGAGCACAGAGAAGGGGTGCTCCCTTGGTCTTTCATCTTCCTCACCTATAGTCTGATGTAGAGTGAAGGCCCATTCACACGGGCCATTCTCGCCACTTTCACCCATCTTTCATAGAAACGGCTGGGGTGCAGCACCTCTCTCTCCATCCTGATCCTTCTTCCGAAATGATATCGGAAGAAACGGACCAGCTGTTGACCAGAGAGAAAGGTGCCTGACCTCAGTCCTTTCAGATGCGTCCACCATACAACCTCTTTCGCCATGGCTATTACGCACAGAAACACCGCCTCTGCTTCATCTTTGAAGGGGGGAGGCGGCTTGATCATTACAATAGACTCGGTGGTCAACCGGATCGGTCCCACCCTTGACAGCAGTTGTTCGACATAGCCCCACAGATCGGCTACGCCCGAGCAGTGTACCAATGCGTGTGCAACGGTTTCCTCGTCGCACACGCATCTGGGACAGATCTTTTTGGCGGGGTCCCTACCCGGGCGCCCGTGTCTGTAGAGCCTTTCTCGAACGGGTAAAGCCCCTCGGTAGCACTGCCAGGCCAGGGACTTCTGGAAGTTGTCCATAGGTCCCGGGCTGAATGTCCTACCGAACAGGCTGGCCAGTTCGTCCTCCTCCATGTCTAGGGCTTCTCCGAGGGCGTCGTCGCACCTGCTGCGTACCAGCCCTCTATAGAATGTTGCGGTGGAGTCTCCACTGATAACCGGATCCGCCTGCCAGAGGGCGGTGAGCGCCTGGGCACACTCAGTGTGCCAGGCGCCCAGTTTTCTCGGTCTTTGCTTGACCCAGGATTGCAGCTCGGTGAGTGAGACGAGTCTGGGAAAGGTTCGTCTCACAAACGAGGCCCACACCGGTTGTCCGGTGAGGAATACGTAGAGGTGCCGTAGCCTTAATGCGTGTTTACGCATCATTAGCCACGGCATGCCCAGCCCTCCTTTCGAAGGGTGTTGACAGCAGATGGATCTCCTCACCATAGGAGCCCGCTTCTTCCAAAGGAATTGGAAGAGCGCGCGCTCCAAGATAGATAGATAGATAGATATAGATAAATATACACGTGTGTGTGTGATTGTATATAGAAGGTTATATCAATAAAAGGAATTCCAACTTTGTCCGATTTACGCGTTCCCCCTATATATATATATATATATATATATATATATATATATATATATATATATATATATATATATATATATATATATATAAGTTGCCTATTTACAATATATATACAACTAATTTTAAACTTAATACATAGAAACGTTTCTTCTACAATGTAAAAAACTATTATGAAAATTATATTCACTATATGGTGCTCTAAAATCTTATATAAATTATTTACTTATAATATGAATTATAATTAATAATTACGGTAAACATTAGATGAAACGATATATTATTAAATATATATCGTTAGCAAACATGTAACACATCCCTTATAATACTTAATCTTAGAGTTATCTCCCCATTTTTTTTGTTTACAGCTTCAAAATTCATATATATACGATATATTCCAACTTTCATAACTGCTTAAATATTATATTCATAACCATATACAATAATAGATTATACTACAATACTGTATATTTTTATCTAAGCAATATGATTAGTTTCACATTCTTAAAATATATGTGAAAATACATATCTATAGGTACTTGATCTCTCTTACGTTCATTTATAGATCTATAAATATATATAACTTATATATATATAAGTTATTCCGGGTTCAATCGGGGGTAAGTAGTGTACTCAATACATAGCAGTGTATAAATGTTTTAATATAGAATATAAAAATATATATATATATAGACCCTACATCTCAACTCACCTTTTGAAAAGCAGAAGAACTGCGAAACCGGTAAAGGAACCAAATAAATATATATATTTAAAAAAAAAATAAGACTCCAGTTGCATTTTCGATTTCATCTCTTTTTCTTTATACTTTCACTCGTGTAGGACACCTCGGTTATTTTTCATTTTGTAAAAAAAACCTCACTTTCTAATATATATATATATATATATATATATATATACATAGATCAAGTATATTTTATTATACATATTTCACTGGAACTGAGCTATCTTCAACAGTACGTCCCCATCAGATAAAGTAAGATGATGCATGACATACCCTGACTTAGTAGATGGGTAAGTTTCAAACATGGTAGTGAATATGATATGA
>OZ024742.1:193866356-193928856 GCA_964016885.1 Eledone cirrhosa
TATGGTCTGCGTTACAATATAACAATTAAGAAATATATAAATTTCCTCCATAATGTAAAGTCACAAACAAATGGTCGAGATTAGCTCATGTAATGTTCTTTAAAATTTATCCTAAACCAGATCATTTATTCGGCTCCCAGGGGGTGTAGCACATAGTTTAACACGATTATTATACATACCGGAATACATAATTAATGATACTGAACTGATCAAATATTTTCGATAATATCATCTGCGGTAATATCGTTTAAAATCTGAATATATCAGCTTATATTAATAAAAGAACAAAAAGGGAATTTCGATTATTCTGTTATATTAAATACGCCACATTTTTCCACTCGATTGCAATTTATTTTTATCAAGAAACTGCATTTGCTTCTTTAACTCAACTATTTTACGAATACATCTAATGTGACCTCGACAATAATCACGTGCTACGACACAAAATGAAGTATAACGTTTAAAATTACATAATGAAATTCGTAAAAGATTTTTTTTTTTTTGCAGAAATACTTTTTTGTGACATGTTTTTATTCACATATTTCTCTACATACACATGCATCAAAAATATACTTTATATATATATATATATGTGTGTTCACAGTTACGTATGTTAATACACACAAATACGCACGAATCGGCATATTTTCGCACAGGCAAAATTCGCAACGATATATAAGCCAAACAAATTATATAAAAACAAATTACCCAAATATTACTTTCCTTGCATTTATAGTTACAAAATGCTGGATGCAAATTTACATGATATGCATAATGCTGATTAAATTAGAATGTAATGAACACCTTTTGATGTTTCCTATTTGATGTCATGGGAGATATACTCCACGTGTGAAAATCTTCCAGAATCAATTTTCACCAAAAATAATCAATGAATTTTAATTTCACACAATTACAATTTCTTTCTAGCTATTATTCGCTAACTTCAATCGTTTATGGTAAATAAATATATTTTCTGTGTTTTCTAATTACAAAATTATACGCGGATTTTAATTTTTATAAGGTAAAGCCATGTTTCCTAAAAGAAAAACAAGGATAATTAAATATTTAAATATCTTTGTTGTGAAATCGTTACAGACACTTCATTCCATATTATTTCATTAGTTGTATGCGTAGTAACTTAAGAGAATCACGCCAGAGAAACCAGTAACTAGTTCTACGATGTGCAGAAATATACAATCCAGTCCAGATTGTAGTGTTGCTCCGTCTTCATATTTTTTTCTTTCTTTTTAAAATCATATATATATGTGTGTGTCTGTGTGTGTGTGTTTATGTGTGTATGTATACATGTGGATATATGTGTATATATATATATATTTATATATATGTATATATATATATATGGATATGTATATATATATATATATATATATATATGTATATATATATATATGGATATGTATATATATATATATATATATATATATATATGGATATGTATATATATAAATATATATATATATATATATATATATATATATATATATATATATATATATATACATATATATATATATATATTTATATATATATATATATATACTAGCAGCAGTAACCAGCGTTGCCTGGGTAGGTAAGATAATATCTGCTTTGATGAAAAGGTTTTGATCTTAGCGACTGCTTCTCGATGACTCATCTATGGCCACACACAGTCCATGCGGGGGACGGTGGAGATGACCTCTATCACTGAGAAACGTGGGTGACTGACCAAGGGGTAGGTTGGGGGAGGGAGGTAATGACCTCTAAAATTAACCCAAATTTCCTCAGGCTACTTGATTGGAAACCGATGAATTCTCAAATACACAACAAAAATCTCAGACGAGGTCAGAGTCCATATTTTTCTTTTGACCATCTATAAGATGTACAATGATAGGTTCTATCGTAGTATAAAAGTTGAACCAAATAAATTGATTGTGGAGCTGAAGTTTCACATTTGAACGAAATCGGTTGAAAAATGTCGGTGCTAGAGCCAAAAAGGCGGAAATTTTAGCGAAAAGGTGGTATTTTCGAATATTTAAGCAGCTGCCGCGCCGTTCCTGAACAATAAATCCAAAATGTAAAGCTACTTAAAGACGTGAAATAATAAGGTCTAGCATAGTGTAAAATTTGAACAAAGTAGGTTGATTAATGTAAAAATGGTATTTTTGAATATTTTAGCGATTGTCATGCCGTCCCTGGACATCAAATGCAAAATATAAAGCGAGTACAGGATGTGCAATGACACATTCTATTTTGCTTTAAAATCTGAACGATATTTGTGCCAAAATGTGGGAGCTAGAGCCAGAAATCTTATTTTTCTATACCTAAAAAAAGGTGATCCCCGCTATCGATGTTTAAATGCAGATTGACCCCGGTATAAAAGGAAAGATACGATGATATATAGAAAACACTCCCCGATGACTAATCTATGAGCCTGTAAAGTTTCATGAAAATCGGTCGTAAGATGTAGACCCCTATAGGTAATACACAGACACACAGACACACACACATACTTAATTTTATATATATATACAGATATATACATATATATACATATATATATATATATATATATATATATATATATATATATATATATATATATATATATATATATATATACATATATATATATGTATATATATATATATATATATATATATATATATATATATATATATATATATATATATATATATATATATATATATAGATATATAGATATATATATATATATATGGATGTATATATAATGTATTTTGCAATACACTTTATGGTTAATTAAAAGCATTTTGAAGACCGTATGCTATTGTTTTAGAGTAGTGACAAATTCACTTACTTTAATCTCAGCAAACAGGGGAGTTAAGCCGACAAGACCTTGTTTCGCTTTTGTTGAAGCTTATCAAGGCTAACTACCTCTCCTGTCTACTGAGATTACTGATGTTATATTCTTATAGATTTCTAGTAAATAATCAGGAACTGATTATACAGAGCGATTGTTGGTTAGGCAGAAATAAAAAATTAGAATTGGAGCTCTGAAATAGCAATATATATATATGGATGTATATATAATATATTTTGCAATACACTTTATGCTTAATTAAAAGCATTTTGAAGACCGTATGCTATTGTTTTAGAGTAGTGACAAATTCACTTACTTTAATCTCAGCAAACGGGGGAGATAAGCTGACAAGGCCGTGTTTCGCTTTTGTTGAAGCTTATCAAGGCTAACTACCCCTCTTGTCTACTGAGATTACTGATCCATATATATATTGCTACTGAGATAACTACATCCATATATATATATTGCTATTTCAGAGCTCCAATTCTAATATATATATATATATATATATATATATATATATATATATATATATATATATATATATATATATATATATATATATATATATATAATATATATATATATATATATATATAAATATATATATATATATATATATAAAGGGAAGATTGACATTGTTTGGTGTTTCGAACTTGCATGCTACACCGTTCATCCAATTTTCATGAAACCTCACACATATATAAAACTGAACGCGTAGAGTGGAATAGGGTACTTGAAATTTTCAAAAAATCGATAATTGGGCCCTATGACAGAATGTTTTTCGATTCCAATGAAATTTTATGTGAATTCGAACACAAGAACTCTTAGTTTACATCTGACGCATAAAAATAAATTTCATATGCCCATATAAGGACGTGCGTTATTGATTGGACGGCCAGCTGCATGTCTTCCCAGCTGTCTCAGTAAAACGACCGACCATTAAAGAGTTTATCTTTTCATATTCCACCTTATTCAAGTGGAAATACAGTATTATCCCTATCTGAAAAGGGAACCAAATTTAATGGTGTATTTTGTGATGCTAAAAGCTGTGAGTAAATTTTCAAACAGTCTTAAATAATAATGTTTTTTTAAAAAAGAATACTAAATAATACGTTGACCAAGTTGTATTGTACACATACAAAGTTGTAAAAAATGTTACGTCGTACCAATGTTTTCCTTTTTTAAACAAAAGATTCTAAAAACTACTTAATTTATAATACAGTCTTTTGCACAGGAAGTGAGTAACTTTTCGGGTGTTTAAACGTAAGTTAACCAGGGTTTGTGTCTTCATTATTAGCCCACTTCTAATGGCATATTTTGTTTCTGCTTACGACAAAATGTTATGAGCGTATTTGTAATTAATTGCGCACACGTGCACACCTGCATGCAGATAGACACTGACAGCCAATAAAAAATCGATAACTTGCTTATTAAGATATCGGTCAAAAAGAGAGATTGAATGTACTTTAGAACATTTTTTGAATATATTGTTCTTTTTGGCATGATATGTCAGAAATATAGCTATTATACACTTTGGTTATTTTTTGTAACTAAAAAACGGTTCCTTTTGGGTGGATACTTAACGAGAAAAATCCTAGGGTTTTGGACAAGTTTGTTTCAGGCGCTGTATAGACGCCTATTTTGTCACACCTTGGTCATGAATTCGTATTCTTTTCCAATAGATATTTCCGCTCTATAATGCTCACCAGGATATACGGCGTATCATTTAAAATCAGGTCCGCGCAACGGCGTGTAAGGCCAACCAGGAAAATGCTATCTTCTTTACTTTTAGTCTAGATCTATTACTTCTGCTAGAGCCGTGATTGATTACCATTGTATTATTTATACATAAGGCTCACCGGAGTATAAAGCGTAGAGCTGTTTTTTGATTAAACTTAATTATTTTAAGTTCAATTTATAGACCGGAAAATTCGGTAAGTTATTGTAATCATATTTCCAAACCTTCCCATTCACCAGTAACCATCCTAACGAATCTGGTGTCATCTCTCTCTGTATTTAATCACCTCTCTCTAACCTAACAGTTTCGTTACACGTCGTTATGCTCACACGGAAACGTTCAAGACTTACCTCCAAAAAAGGTACAGCTACTGCTTTGAGACAACGAATTAGGCGTTCTCAGGTATGAGTTCATTCACAATTGATTAATCCTTTATGCAATATTCTCCCTTAATGTTAGCAAGTACTGCGTTTATCCTAACTGTCACCATTTTTAAGCAACTACAACATTCTAATCGTAGTTATATTAAATTGATTGTCTTACCTTGATTCCCTTTTGTTCATTTTAGACTTTTCTCATTTACTATTGACACTGCCATTGGCTTAGCCAACCAGTAGAATTAATTAATTTTCTCTAGGAAACACCTGCTGAGCGCAAATCTCGACTCGCTGATAGACGTCTTTCCCGGCTGGTTGAGTCACCAACATCACGTACGACAAGGCTTGCTGATGTTCGCCTTCGTCGCCAACAAGCGCTGACGGAGGAATCGCCAACATCCCGTTAGACGAGGCTTGAGGCTGTGGCAAAGGGCATTAACCCTAGATAAATTTTGATCAACTTTTTTTCACCTATAGCAAATTTACCGGGACAGGTTTTTAGCTACTCAAATCTACTTCAGAGATCAAGCATTGATGTAAAAAATCAATAAAACTGAAGCGGGGCTCGACTTTGCACAAAAAAACAAGGCAAAGTTACACATGGGAAAACTTTTTACAGGAACGTTCTATATTCTTGAAAACTGTCACAAAAGACACGCCATTATGCCGCGGTTAAGATAAAGGCCCTTTTAATTCTTCTTCTGCACATGTGAGCGCAAAAATTGTAAAAGAAAAAGAACCCTGAAAGTAATCAACATTTTCACCCTGCTTTAAATTAACTGAACATTCAATATCAAGCGATTTTGACTTCCGTCAGTCGTGCAGAGAACAATTTCAACGATACACTGTGTAACTACAATTAATAAATTACACACCTGTGTCTACTAACCTATTTTAATCATTGAAGTTCGAAGTTTTGAACCTGTGATGCGCGGGAAGTAAGTTTCACACATTCTAACAGACCAAAGGTCGAATTACACCCGGGCAACGCCGGGTACTTCTGCTAGTATATATATATATATATATATATATATATATATATTGGTGAAAGTAAAAGAAAATGCTGACAAATTGTTTCCAGTGAAAAATAATTTAATTAGGTATAATCAAAAAATAGTAATATCTCTTTGTATGTTAATGTACGCGTGTGTATGTGTGTGAGTATATATGTGTGTGTGTGTGTGTATATATATATATATGTGTGTGTGTGGGTGGACCAGTATGTTTGTGATACTGGTAAAAATGGTGTACATTATTCGATATTTTCAGTAAAAACGATTCTCTCAATAGAACATCAAAAACCTTAATAATAAAAGGTGTGAAATGATATATAGTATTGGCATAATACCAAGGTGTCTGTGACCCACTTAATCCAACCTAGTCATGGGATACCTGGAAATCACCCTCTACACTAAAATACTAAACAAATTTGGAAACACTCTCCACTTACACTGGAAGGGATATATAGATGACTGCTTCATCCTTTGGCACGAAAACATCGAGAAACTTAAAGAATTTCCCACCCTTATAAATGGGCTCAACACGAAGATTAACTTCACGGTGGAATACAGCCATCAACAACTCCCCCTCCTCGACATCCTCATTAAGATCCATAACAAAAAAATAGAAACAGATATATACTACAAGCCCACAGACTCCAAGCAATATCTTCCTTTCAAATCTTGCCACCCTAGACACGTTAAAATTAATATTCCCTACAACTTAACCAAGAGAATCTGTACTATAGTCTCCAAAAAAAACACCTGCTACCTACGGCTACAAGAACTAAAGGACATACTCATAGGCAGGGACTACCCTGCATCACTAGTTGACAATGGAATCCAACGTGCCCTAAAACTCAGTACCCATGACTTTAGACACCCTAAAAAAATAAACCGAAACTAAAAGCTCTTCCATACATCTCCACACACAACCTCCTCAACAATGAGGCCTTTGACACCATCCTCCAGAAGATCCCTGTGTTGAAAAGGACCATAGAATGAACTAAATCCTACGAACACACGATATCTTAAAGAGCAAAAGACAATCTAAGTCAATGAAAAACATCCTAACACATGCCAAAGTACTGCCAACCACAACAACAAAACCAACAGTAAAAAAATGCGATAGACCCAACTGTGGCATATGCATCAACCTAATAGAGGGTTCGGAATTCTATTTCAAAGAAGGGCAAAGTTTTATAGTAAAACACAATTTCACATGCGCATCAGAAAATCTAATATATGTATTAACTTGCTCAGGTTGTCGAGAACAATACATAGGCAAGACCAAAAACAGCCTCCGCCAATGCAGGACTGTCCATAGATCCCAAATTAAAATACGGGAATACAGGAAAATACCACTGAGTGAACACACTGATACCTGTGCCGCCCAAAATCATCCCAACTTCAGAATATTTCCCCTCTACAAATTTAATGATAATGCCACCCACACCCAGCGCATCAGCAAGGAATCTCACTTTATTAACAAATACGGACCAGTCTAAATACTTCTCCCTAAGACCAACCCACAACATACACACGTCGACATACATACCTACATCAGCATACATCTCTATCCACATATAAACACAATGACATACGTAAAAACACATGTTCTATGGTGCAACACAAATATACACAAATGTGCATACCTTTTGATGTCTATAGATATAAACGTGCCGACACACACACATACATATACGCACACATGCATTGCACACTGATGGGTACATACATATTTGTACACAAGTATTCCAATACGGCAAGGCCTAATGGATTCCCCTTGCAGTACGTACAATCTGGAAACTCACACACACCTTGGTATTATGCCAATACTATATATCATTTCACACCTTTTACTATTAAGGTTTTTGATGTTCTATTGAGAGAATCGTTTTTACTGAAAATATCGAATAATGTACACCATTTTTACCAGCATCACAAAAATACTGGTCCAACCACACACACGCACACATTCTCTCACACACACACACACATATATATACACACACACACACACACATATACACACACACATACACACGCGTACATTAACATACACAGAGACATATAAACACACATACACACACTTCTCCGTATAAGACAAGAGCTGAAAAATATCTTTTAACATGTTAAAATATCCCCCACACACGTACAGACACATTCCTACTGACCATCCCTCTACCACGAATTACTCTGCTACACACACACACACACACACACTTGTCTTAATAGGCATTTGAACTGCCAACAGGCTGCGGTTCGCAAACACATCCCTGCTGGCCATTATCACAACAACGAACCTCTTTACTACTACTACTACACACACACACATATTTGTCTTGAAAGACTTATTTTTCAGTGACTTCACAATCAGCCGAGACAAACCTACATTTGGCGCAAAATCAATTTTTAACATTCACATGACCTCTACCGACCAATCAAAATTGTTTTGACCACAATCATTTGTTCATGCATCTGGAGCCACTTTTTTTTAAATAGAACATGTAGAATTTCCAAAACTAATCAGATTAGAGCAAACATCACGGGCGCTCTATCTCAAAATTATTTTTGAAAAGCATTAGAAATGCGCAACCGGTAAAACTTAAAACCAAAACTGAATACTAACCAATACTATTACTAATTTTTACTTATTCCTAATTAAACTATTTTTCACTGGGAACAATTTGTCAGCATTTTCTTTTCCTTATTCCAATATATCATAACTCGTGCGTTACACCTCTATTCTTTTAAATATATATATATATACGTCTCATTTATATTTATACTCGGATTCTTTTCCTAGAGTGCTTAAACTATCTGTGAGTAATCCCGGTTTTTTTCATAAAAACTGTGATAATTATTGCTATTTTGCTGAACTCCTTGTAGAGTTTTTTTCAGAATGTATTTGACTGCTATTTCTTGTAAATAAACATTCACTTCCATCCTGACGTCACTAGCCCCGTTTTTTCCTCATGTGCTTTTTCATAAATACACATGAAGGCGAACTAGCCAGTTTTAGAATTCCCTTTTTCGGACTATATTACTGTGAGAGCCCTGGTTTTCTGTTGAGCTCTGCTGATGAATGATATTCCAACCGTGACCATCTCCACTGAAAGTTTTCATGAAATAGTCTTTTAAGACTATACAGAGCATTTGATGTTATTCCAAATTGAAGGATAAGTGTTTCAAACTTTGTTTTATCATGAGTTAAAGGTCTATAGATTTTTCCATGGATTTTACTAAATTCTGTGGATGAATTTGTATCCTGATTCTCTTTTGAGATTAGTTTGAGTTATTTTTCCTAAATCTTTCGTTAACTACTTTTCCCATCTTGACGTTATAGTCGCATATATGTTATAGAATGCCGTTACCTTCTTGCTAAAACAATCTCTATACGTCTCATTTATATTTATACTCGGATTCTTTTCCTAGAGTGCTTAAACTATCTGTGACTAATTCCGGTTTTTTTCATAAAAACTGTGATAATTATTGCTATTTTGCTGAACTCCTTGTAGAGTTTTTTTCAGAATGTATTTGACTGCTATTTCTTGTAAATAAACATTCACTTCCATCCTGACGTCACTAGCCCCGTTTTTTCCTCATGTGCTTTTTCATAAATACACATGAAGGCGAACTAGCCAGTTTTAGAATTCCCTTTTTCGGACTATATTACTGTGAGAGCCCTGGTTTTCTGTTGAGCTCTGCTGATGAATGATATTCCAACCGTGACCATCTCCACTGAAAGTTTTCATGAAATAGTCTTTTAAGACTATACAGAGCATTTGATGTTATTCCAAATTGAAGGATAAGTGTTTCAAACTTTGTTTTATCATGAGTTAAAGGTCTATAGATTTTTCCATGGATTTTACTAAATTCTGTGGATGAATTTGTATCCTGATTCTCTTTTGAGATGAGTTTGAGTTATTTTTCCTAAATCTTTCGTTAACTACTTTTCCCATCTTGACGTTATAGTCGCATATATGTTATAGAATGCCGTTAGCTTCTTGCTAAAACAATCTCTATACGTCTCATTTATATTTATACTCGGATTCTTTTCCTAGAGTGCTTAAACTATCTGTGACTAATCCCGGGTTTTTTCATAAAAACTGTGATAATTATTGCTATTTTGCTGAACTCCTTGTAGAGTTTTTTTCAGAATGTATTTGACTGCTATTTCTTGTAAATAAACATTCACTTCCATCCTGACGTCACTAGCCCCGTTTTTTCCTCATGTGCTTTTTCATAAATACACATGAAGGCGAACTAGCCAGTTTTAGAATTCCCTTTTTCGGACTATATTACTGTGAGAGCCCTGGTTTTCTGTTGAGCTCTGCTGATGAATGATATTCCAACCGTGACCATCTCCACTGAAAGTTTTCATGAAATAGTCTTTTAAGACTATACAGAGCATTTGATGTTATTCCAAATTGAAGGATAAGTGTTTCAAACTTTGTTTTATCATGAGTTAAAGGTCTATAGATTTTTCCATGGATTTTACTAAATTCTGTGGATGAATTTGTATCCTGATTCTCTTTTGAGATGAGTTTGAGTTATTTTTCCTAAATCTTTCGTTAACTACTTTTCCCATCTTGACGTTATAGTCGCATATATGTTATAGAATGCCGTTAGCTTCTTGCTAAAACAATCTCTATACGTCTCATTTATATATATATATATATACATATGAGCACATATAGAGTTATAATGTGTATATAAATAAACACATTTTTCATATTTAGACATGCAAACATTGTGTGTGGCAGTAAATAGTATAAAAGGGAACGGCGCATTAATATGGAGAGATATATCATTTGGAATAATAGGCAGAGCGTTTTACCTTTTCAGAAACTAGTCTTTCATCGGCAAACAGATTAAGAAATAAAGCTGAAATATAAAGATAAAGAGTAAGAAGAGGAAGGGACAGAAAAAAGTGAGTCACAAATAAAACATACATCTTCAGTCAGCTACATATAACGTAAATTATAGTGGGACATGTAATAAGATATAAGAACTTGTGAAACCTCTTACAACGTGGATAGAAAACATATATATATATGTGTGTGTGTGTGTGTGTGTGTGTGTGTGTGTGTGTGTGTGTGTGTGTGTGTGTGTGTGTGTGTGTGTGTGTGTGTGTGTGTGTGTGTGTGTATGTGATATTGTGGAAATTAGTGTAAAAAAAAACGGTTTTCTACACAGTATATTTCATCATATTTAAAGATAAATACCTTCTTTACCAATGAAAAAGCAAATTCTTATGCGTCCTCCTGCAGCGGACCCTTCAAATGTTATGTATGTTGATTGCGATTAAGGGGAGCAGAATACGTTTTAAATGTTAGTGACAGTAAACAGGCAGATGTGTAGATATGAAAATACATTCTTGACAGGTGCAATGTGTCCGAACACGGAAGAGGCGAACTACCACCGCCATCGCCTCCATCTCTCTGTATAGTGAAACAAATGGGGTCCCACGTACTGGCTGCTCCACAGACCCGGTAGACAGGATGTAAGAGAGATGCGCTGGAAGAGCCATTCCATCTCGCGAGGCTCACACCTGCGGCTGGCCAGCTCAGCGCCTATTGTGATAAGAAGGGAAGTCGCCCTAGAGCCAAGCACACAGAATTATCCACTGACAAGGGCACGATCGCAAACCTGTCGGAGAGCGACCATTGCTTGGAGAGTTTGGCTACCTCAACCCAAAGTGCAGAAGAACCTGGGTTATAAAAGTCCCACTGCTTCATATAGCTCAATTATAATGTGCAATTATGCTTTCTGCGTGATTATAATTAAGGCTTCTTCAATTCCTATATCTGCCACACTTCTCTCGGGCATTTATGAAGGTAATTTTTGACAGACGAATCTCTCGTGGTTATATACTACCTCATATAAAAAACTTCCGGACCGTACTTCCAATGTATATGGAACCACATCATCTGAGAGTGACACTTTTGACGATAAGAGCTGTCATGGATACTTCCACATTGTTGCTGTTATAGTTAGGAAGTGTGCATATAATCATAGTCAGCACGAGAGGAAAGGTCTTGTATATTCAGACCCTCCATATGGATAGCTTGTCGGTTTGCAGTGGTGGCTTGTTTGTTGAAATGCGGCAGATTTACAGATTTACTTCATATAGGGGATCTGTAGAGGTGCTCGTTCTCCTTGTTCTTATAGGCGGTGTCGTGGCACCTTCATCTTTCGAAAGCAAACTTGCGTAGCTCTGTTCTCTGATAACTCTTTGGAATTCTTCGGTGCTGGTGAGTTTTAAGGTACTGTCGCTGCATCCTTTGTGTATCCAGGATATCTCATTCCATACATGAGGTCTACAGGGTCGACATGCAGACGATGGGATCTACATAGAGTAGAGTGGAGTTTATGATTGCTCAACATATTCGCATTCCCCACACACAACGTATAAAGGTCCGTTAAAGGAAGTGGCGTCATCCTCCCTTTTTACTCATTTGAAAACAATACCTTTTTTTATTATTTGTCATCATTTATTCCATTTCAACTTTTATATATATATAGATGTGTGTGTGTGTGTGTACGCGCGCGTGTGTGTGTGTGTGTGTGTGTATGTGTGTGTGTGTGTGTGTGTGTTAAAATAATAGCTTAAAGTTTAAGCAAAGAATCGCTGCTTTAACCCTTAACGGGATCTTCTGAAATAAATATTTGTTCTATGGTTCTTATATATTTGATATATATTTATCCTTATCGAGCCCTCTTTGGATTTTTGTCTTCCCATTTATTATTATTACTATATATACATATTTCTATCCACATTGCACCAGTTTTCTGAAGTTCTTTATTTGTATTAATATTATTTTTATTATTATTATTAGGCTGCATATATAATTCTTTTTACATATGACAATTCCTTCGATATAGATAAGCTCTATGTGCGTTTGAAATCATACCAGAGATTTGAAAGAGCGGACAGCCAGCATTGTACATGAAACCCCTGCTGCTGGGAGCATGACAAATTACCAGAAGTTATCGTTGATGCAATGAAACTATGCTAATGTTTATTAGTTAAAACATATTGTTATTTTCATTTACATTTTCACCTATACAGAAATGAATTAATTTGCATATTAACATAACAATCTACATTTCCAATTATATTTACATTCGAAATAAAGATCTCTAGGATATAGTTGTTCCTATTTAATATGCATACATATCTAGGGAGTTAATTATTGTACTGATAATTATTCCCATTACTACAACTGTTCCATGATGAAATATCTAATTACTTTTAGCAACTGAAATACGTGTATTACCAAAATAAATAAAATGTCAAAGTATTTTTGTTATTGGATCAACAATCAACGCGAACGCGTTAAAGTTTATTGTTATATGTTATTACTACCATGAATGTGTCAGAACACCAAATAAGTCCACATCAATTTAGTGGCGAAAACCGATATTAATT
Source organism: Eledone cirrhosa (assembly GCA_964016885.1). Lineage (NCBI taxonomy): Eukaryota > Metazoa > Mollusca > Cephalopoda > Octopoda > Eledonidae > Eledone > Eledone cirrhosa. The sequence goes on from OZ024742.1 coordinate 193,879,750, forward strand.
TTGTTTTCACCGAAAAAAACTGAAAGAGGAAACTAAGCAATATGTAATATTATATTAGAATATATTTGGTTCATGTGAAACAAAGTAATTTCTGTAGATAACAATTTTATGTAAACGTATCTATCACTTTTCTGTGTGTATTGGGTCATATGGTTAAATAAGGTCATAGACATATGACACCTAATGTATTAAGGAACGGAAACCTAGGAAAAAAATAGCAAAATTGCCCAGAATAATTACATTTTGAAGACTCTCTGATAATCAAAATATTCTCCATAAAAATAGTGGTATATCTCATATAACAGCACTATGACTGACTTTAATATCCTGTACTAGTCTTGATCAAGCTCAACTAGTTCAGAGTAGCCAGAACTCAAGGAGAGGTTTACATGTAGGTATGACTCTTCTGGGTGCTAATCCCGTCAAGTAACCAAAGAAGGACTTTGAGAGAAGAAAGAAATGTTAGCTTGCCTATCCCTCTCAAAGGCAAAGAAAATGGCGGTAAGTAAAAAGTTACCATTTGGTTTAGGCCAACTGGAATTACATTGATCGACAGAGCCTCGTATTTGACAAATCAATTAAACAGTAGTGCAAATCAATTAAACAGTAGTGCAGCACCAGTACATTTCTGGTGCTCTAACAATGTACAATGAAAGATATAAAGAAATTTGTTCATTTTTTACAGAACCTAAATTAGCTGTATATAACCCAGACAGGATTATAGTAATTGCTCACATTGCGCTAAAGATGATGGCATATTTATTGAAAACGTAGCTATTTAAAGGCACACTTTTATTTAATAGTACTTTATGCTTTCCACTATGGACGGATGAAAAGCAAATCTAACACAATCATCGGTGGGGGTTGAATATATTACGTCATCACCAAGTACATATTCTGTAAATAATTCTGTACGATGTTCTAACGATTCTACCCTCTACGGTCAAATATTTTGTTTTTCGTGTAAGGAAAATTATGGAAATGTTTCTGTAAGTATGCAAGATTATGTTGTGTGATGATCATAGGTTATGCATGGTATCTATCATATTACTACAGTGAATCCGTTACATACAATCAGTATTTGCAAACACATACCAGCCTCATATCGATATACATTTTAATTTACTCCCCTCTTCCAAGAATATATTAGTTGTTGTATCTCTTGTATTACTCTTTAGAAAATCTCATTTTAATTACTTTAGTTTAGTTCTATTTTTCGTTGCTTTAGATCTCTCAAAAATCCCATTATCTCATGTTTTCTTTTTCATAGATATTTATGAAGGGAATTTCACTATTAGATATAGTAGATCGAGCGACAACACGGAAGTCCTCTCGTATCATTGTAAGTTAGTTTACATTGATATTTCTTGGAACCAGACACATAAATATTTGTTTAATTGTTATTTGTTTTATTGGCAAGAAACATTTATTTCCATATGTATATTATAATCAATATAGATGTTTAGAAAGATCAATAATTAAGAACACACTGATTGATATGATATTGCTGTTTCATGATCCGGTTATTTTAGTGCAAAATACTTTTTGCAAAACTTTGGGATATTGACCTAAGTAACAGTTAATGGTAAAGATACGGTTTTGTATATAGACCTTGGTAACGGTTTCAAGCATTCCAGTTGTTGCTTGCTTGAGAAAGTAACGTGCATTCTACAGATGCATATAAGTATGTATGTACATATGTGGGTATGTGTGTATATATATATATGTGAGTATGTGTGATTATGTGCGAATATATGTATACATATACGCGTGTGTGTGCATATAGATGTATATATATGCGCATATTTGCGTATATATGTGTATATATATATGCGAGTATGTGCGTATATATGTATATATAAATATGCAAGTATGCGTATGTGCAATTATGTGTATGTCCGCATATATAGGTGTGTGCGGGTAACCTGCGTGTTGGGGGTTGAACCTCCAGCAAAGAGTGTTCCAGTTGTTTGACTAACGTAATTGCCTATTTATAAAATCATGTGAAAGTGGTTGCCCGTCTCAAATGCCAGATTCAGAATGCCAGTATTTGCAAAGCTTGGACAATTCAGAATAAAAAAAAGGAATAATTTGGAGCAACGTGAAATTAAGTATCGTGTTTGAGGACAAGATGCATCTCACGCCCGGTTAATCGAACCGAAAACTTTACGATCTTAAACCAAACACCTCAACTAATAGACTACCCGCTGTACCCTCCATTTATATATTGTAATCAATCGTGCTGCGTTTCAGAACAAACCTTTTTTTTTGCCAATAATTAAAGACACGCTCTGTTTGTCATTTTAACCTCATTGTTCTTTCATTATTCGGTTGTTTTTAATCCAAGAATTTCGTCCAAAAATAAGAACTCTGACGTTGATTATCGATAATGAATAGATAAAATAAGAAAGTCGTGATTAACAACAATATCTGTTTAATTATTGAGACTAGTTGACTTTTCTAAAATATTACGTATTCTCTACCACAACTTAAAGACGTATTGAGAATCAATAATCTTTAAGGACTTTCGTCAAATAATTTGTTGTTTAAAACATTTTGAAATCTACCCAAAAAGAAGAAACAACAAAGATATTAAAAATCCGAAGTCACACGAATCATGAAACATCGATTATTCCCAATACGAATGTCTTTGCCAGGAATGAAGATTTAATAATATGAAAAAAAAAAAATCAAAACATATTCTCTGATGAAATGAAACTTGCGATGCTTGAAACTTAAGTTCTCAGAATGTCTGCAATCAATACATTCAAAAAGTTCAACGTTTAAATATTTTTTCTATTTGTTAATACTATCAAAATTTCTATTCCGTAATTCTAGTTATTTTTTTTATGTTTGGATTTTTCATTTCAAAATTGAAATGTCAACTGAACGAATTGAAATTAAAAATAGTTAAAGAATCTGCTAATGATAAATGGACAACATGCCACACCACGCCAAACTACATCTTGTTTCGCCAGTCCACACTAAATCACACCACATCATATCACATCACACCGTGTTGCACTAAGCCATATCATGAACACCATCCTACTCCACACTACGCCAGACTACATCAGGCAACAACATATTGAATTGGCAGAGTCATTAGAAGAATAGAATAAATATTCATTCATATATTCCGGCAGCTTGCACTCTATTCTGAAATAACCTCGGACATAAATTTGCAGTTAACCCTATCAGAGTCTATATATAACTGATGATCTAGAGTTCTACCAAATTACGAGAAAATTCTTAGAATTCTGCTGATTCTCGGGCTTCACGATAGGGACTGACAAGGGGATAAAAAAACAAATCACAAAATGCCTCTACATTCCAAACGCTAAGTTTAAATAAATTTTCAATTATTTATAGATTATCCAAGTCCAGTCATTCAGCAAATCAAAACATCGATCGAAAGAAACAATCATAACAACATAATCCACATCATATTACACGCCACTACAACTCTACAACTCAACATCATTACATACTACACCAACTATAAATAAATGTTCAGTTTTCTCTTTCCTAAACAACCCTACACATCTGTGATATAGTGATACATAAGTGAAAAATTAGGAACTTTAGAATTAAGTAAAGTAAACCATATATATATATATATATATGCGTACGTGTCTTTATGTACACACACACACACACACACACACGCGCACACACACACACACACACACACACACACATATATATATATATATATATATATATATACGTGTATGTATGTACACACACACACACACTCACACATATATATATATATATAAATATATATATATATATATATATATATATATATATATATATATATATATATATATATATATAGAGAGAGAGAGAGAGAGAGAGATACAGATTGAGATACAATGATAGACAGGTAAACAGACAGATAGATACACAGACAGACATAAATTACGGAAGTCACCGAATGTATTTTAGTAACCCTCGGGCATATCTCACACTCCAATGAAATAACAAGTGTGCAGTTGGTAGGCTGGGTATTGCATTGCAACAGACACACACACAAATATATATATGTGTGCGTGTAAGCGCGTGAGTGTGTAAATATATATATATACGGGATAACAGGTTATCGTGATAGGTAGTCCACTTACATGTAGTCCAGTTAGAGTACTCCGTGTAGTGGATGGTATTAACGTGTCGCTTAGTTTGACTCAACAAGACGTTTCCATAGTGATGCTGCGAGTTCGCGGTGATTTCTATGTAGTTTATACTTAGAGTAATAATAATAATTCAAGAGAGAAGAGTGACATGGTTGGCTATACAATAAGGGCTTTATTCACATTGCTGACAATTGTTTCTTTGATCTGGTAGGTCTAGAGTTCGCTACTCGCTTGATGGTGCGTCAATCGACTCCAATACTTTGTATATAACCAGTCGTTTTCATCAGAGCGTGCGAAAGTGAGGAAGATACTCAAGGGATGGCTTTTATCGAGGAGTGGTATTAAACCAGAACAATAATATCAATAATAAAATAAATAGATACTGAATAGTTAAAATATTAACATCAATATAAGTAAGAAATAGAGTATAATGATGAATCTAGCATATTGAACGAACTGATATGATACAGATGTATGAAATTGACATGTGAAAACTGCTATAGGGTACATTAGATATAGTGTTAAGGTGGTGAATAGATAACTGATAAAATGTACTTGGAGTCAGGATTCAGGAGGTGTATGCGTGTGCTGTAGGTCTGACAGCACACTGGCAATAAACCGGAGATTTATTTATTGTTTGACAGATAAGTATTTTCGTTGTATTAATTTAGTGAAAATGATAGGGTGGGTGTATAGAGATATATAGTGTTAAGCGAAGTTGTAGATTCGGTATTTAAGTGGCCTATTCTAAAAGTTGGGATTGTTAGTTCGAATCATGGGGGTTAGTTTTCACAATATCAATAACAAGTAGTGTATCAATATGACAATAATAACAACAATAATAGAGACAATGAAAGTAATAAAAAAATAAAAATATTCATGGTAAATAGAGAGAACATGATGAATAAAATTAGGGATACCTTGAGATGATCATAATAATAATAAGAGGAGTGTAGGAGTAATACGATAATGTACTTAGAATTAAGTTCATCTGTTAGAGATCATGAGTGCTAATGTGAGATACGTAGATATAATTGTTTGGTCCGAAGGAGTAAACAACAGCAAAGAGGGGATTGATTTATGGGCTGACAAGATAGTTGTAGACATTACTGCCCCATCATAGTGGTATAGATTTAGGGAGGCTAGAAGGTGTTTATAGAAGATTATGGTTCTGAAGTGGGCTGTGTGAGAATGTGGATTTCATATGTCAAATGCTAAGTGATTTTCCTTAATATAGGGGACACTAGTTCGAATCACGGTGGTTTAAATCTCGCGAATTTTGTAGCAATCCTATGTCTGCAGAAGTTTGACCTTTCTATTTTGCTGTTGAGTAGCATTTTATCGTTTCTTAAGATATGTAGCAATTCAAGGTTGCAGAACCCGCAATGGGACATACCGCTGCTATAGGCCTTTGCGGCCGCTAATTTCGACCAGCTAATACTGTAATCAAGGTTTTTGTCCTTAAGTTGCCAGATTTTATTGGCGAGGGTTGTAGAATTTACCAGTGCACGGTTCTTCATTGAATGTCTGTGCACATACCATCTTTTTTTAAAGTTTTAAAGACAGCCGCGGTGGATCCAATGTAGTGCCATATGGAGTTGCTCGAGATTACAATACACATGTACACCCGGCTAGAATCAAGGCACCTATTCGCTAATGGGCACTTATCTGGTAGGTGACAATTGCAGTTTGAATAAAACCTTTATTGTATAGCCAACCATGGCTCTCTTCTTGAATTATATATATATATATATATATATATATATATATATAAATATATAAACTCGTACATGATTTACTAAAATATACAATAAAGAAAGTGTATTTCTATAATTATATTTGACTAGATATTTTTACACGAAGCTATGTCACGGATTTTGACCCCACCAAAATTCCACCAAATTCCTTGAATTCATCCGCACAGAAAATGTGAACATAATGTTGAAATCGGCAGTGTATGAACTCAGCCCTTGGCAGTGGAGACTTCTGGTGTCTTTGGCCCTAGGGCTACCCTCCTCCGGGGAACCGCCTTCTCCATTCCGTCCGCCGGGGCTGTGGGGCAGCCAGAAGGTGGGACCCAATTTGCTCACTATACAGAAACATGGGGAGTGCGAGAGAAATGCGGGCAATGACGGTGGGAGTTCGGCTTTTCGATGTACGGACACATTGTACCTGTGAAGAGTGTATTTTCATACTTGTGACGAACATTGTGAATTCCTATGTATGCATATGTAAACAAGCCGTGCCCAGCCGTAAGTACATGCAAGCTTTGCATCGGTTATCGTGCCGAGCACTCACTTTCACACCCAACCGAATTAGGTGGAACCAATGCCGCTAAGGGATCGCACAGGAGGGAGTTAGGCTAGCAACGTGATGCACACAACCTATTTGAGCCATTTTGTAGGTCAGCAGGCGGTCATCTCACTGCCCAGCTCATGCATATTGACCCTCTGTGATTAATGCTCTATATACAATTGTGCTAATGAAGAAGACTGGAATTTAAAAAAATAATCTTGTGTTCACAAAGTTCTGTATTATTTGTTGCTCTTATTTGATAGTTAAAAAAGAAGCAAAAACCTTCCGATAGCCATATTGAATAAGGAAAATATCATTTCCATTCGTCTTTTTTTGTTGTTATAATCTGTTGGACGTAAACACTGACAGAAGCACCATCATATTTTGTTCACAGCAGAAAGGATATGAACACAGAGCAAGAAACACCCTATCCAATTCTTAACATCCACCGAACCAAAAACATTTGAACACAGAATCCAAAGCCGGATCATATTTTGGTTTGTCGATTGTTAGGCAATTAATCTTGATTTGCGCACATAAAGAATATTTATGATTTGCGCTTAAATTCATTTTGCTGTGGTAGATGGATGTATGTATTTCTGTGAAGTATACGTTTAATACGAGAATTGTGTCTCTCGTGGAATTAATGTTAATGAAACAGAATTAACTGACATCTTAACAAAAGCCAGGGATTTCCTAGAACTTTTCTAATAGACTAATGTTGCATGTCGGCCATGAGAATCATCCTACATATACAAACAGGAAAATATAAGCATAGGAAATAAAGTCAGCCACGAGCACACAGAAAAAAAATATATACATGTGTAAAGATAGCGTGATGAGACGCGTGCTGAGAGAGAGTGAGGGATTTAGGGAGTGAGAGAGAGCGGGAGAGTGAGAGCGGGGGAAGCAGCGATTCTTTGCTTAAATTTATTGTTATTATAAATATATATATATATATATATATATATATATATATATATATATATATATATATATATATATATATATATATGTATATATATATATATATATATATATATATACATATATATATATATATATATATGTATATATATATATATATATATATATATATATATATATATATATATATATATATATATATGTGTATATATATATATGTATATATATATATATATATATATATGTATATATATGTATATATATATATACATGTATATATATATATATATATGTATATATATATATATATATATGTATATATATATATATATATATATGTATATATATGTATATATATATATATATATATATGTATATATGTATATATATATATATATATATATATATATATATATATATATATATGTGTGTGTGTGTGTGTGTGTGTGTGTGTGTGTGTGTGCGCGCGCGTGCGTGTGTGTGTGTGTGTATGCATTATATAAAGCTATATAAAGTTTGCGCATATAGTAAGCAACTTAAAATATTTAACCGAAACAATATGAGCGTGTTAATATGATGCAGACACAGCTTTTTACAAATCTACTTCATTCTGTCGCTAAAACTAAATACCGTTAAATCATCCTCTAAGAAGTGATGTTTGTCTAGTTACTTAAGTGGTATCACGTTCTTGATTAGAAATAATATCTTCCACGTAAGATATGTGTCTACTCTCTTCAGGACATATGATTCTGTATGATGTTAAAACCGACGGAGCCAAACATGTTTGCGTAAACAGACACACCATCCTTCAAATACACAGACTCAGCTACTTGCAATCAGGGCGGCATACATCGATCCACACACATCTAAACAAATACACACGAATAGGCGTTTGTGTCTATGATGTATGTATCGTAATCTAAATCGTTAGCGCACTGTATGTACATTAGAATTATTATCTCCAAAGAGAGTTCCGTTAATAGAATTAAATATTGCTCTACGTCCATTGCCCTGCTTCTCAACAATACGCCCCTCTCTCCATATACATATATATATATATATATATATATATATATATATATATATATATATATATATATATATATATATATATGTGTGTGTGTGTGTGTGTGTGTGGTGTGTGTGTGTGTGTGTTATGCGTATTAGTTTTTCGTATATTTTATTCAATCGAAACAGTGTAAGTATTTTTCATATGTTATTTCAATAAATTTTCATTAAATGGTTTAATGATTCAATTTCAAAACCTTAATTACGAAGTGCTAAATTGAAATACTATCACGATCTCATTTAAGTTTTAATTCGTTTCAAAGGTAAAAATATTTTTTGTTTTGCATTGTTTTCTTCTTTAAACATGTAAATATTATTTTTTCATAAGAATATGAGTGCATTTGCTTCATTAGCAAATTAACTACATTATACTGTGCTTTACGCGAAATATTCTGTTAATTATATATTATTTTAAACAGCTCTAGCAAAATACTCATACACGCCAGAAGTTATAATTGAGGAAATATAGCCTTAGTTGTACGACTTAATATCAATAAATTAATATCAATAAATAATTTCTAATACTGAAAAAAAAAACCCCAAAAAACTTGAGTTAATTATAAACAAAGAAAATGTAAACGGTAGGAAAAAAGAAAATGCTCACACGCACAATTTCTTTGTTATAAAGAGCATTATAACTTAACTTCACACTTTATTTTTTCTAAAAGTCAATAAGTATAACATGATTATATATTATCACGAATATTCAAAGGAAAAAAAATTATTTGAATTGAAAATAATAGAAGTTTGGAAAAGAAGAAAAAATCTAAATTTGTCTAAAGAAATTATTGCCGAAATATAAAAATTACTTGGTACGTGACTTCTTATAAGCAAAAGAAATAATGAAACTGAAGTATAAAAACTGTACTATTATTATGTAGTTGTAATCATGCAATGATTTTAACTTCATACTATTATTTGCGTTTGACAATGACAGATAGAGAGAAAGCTTGAGGCAACTACCATCATTATTTGACGCAAGAAATAGTTTACAAGGAGAAAATTCTGATAGTTTCGTATGTATATATATATATATATATATATATATATATATATATATATATATATATATATATATATATATATATACGTATATATACACACATATGTATATACATACTCATATATAAACACGCACATACACACACATATACATAATGTATATTCTACTTACGTGTATGAGCAAAGTATGGGTATGGCTAAGCTGGCTGTGTGTTGAAATGTGTATTAACCAGGTTATTTACTGGTTGAAATATTGACTGTGCATCCCCTCCCATTTGTACACACGTCACAATGATTCAATTACCTTCCCCTTTATATATATTGATATTTGCTGTTGTTGTATCTACGTGGTTGCTTGACATGCTAGTAAAGCAGTCAGATATTTAAACCAGACATTAAATAAACTGGCAATATACATATGCTCCTACTTACGCCTAATGTACATAGTATAGTAATGGTAAGTATGCCATTTATCCTTTGTCCTCTCGACCAATACTGACATCGAGATAAACAGCATCTATAAGATATACGTAGCTTTAAGGAACCATATATGTAGTCGAACTATTTGCTAGGAATATTAACCAAATATATCTCAAATCAGACCGCACCATTTTTTTCTTTTTTATTTGTGCGTGTAAATGTATGTGAAAAAAGGAGATGTTAAATAACGTAATCTTGAATGACCTATCTTTGAATTAAACTATACCTCACAGTTTTAGTGCGTATATGTTTGGAAAAAGAGATACTGAGCAATATAGGCATTTATTGACTAAGTCTGAATAGACAAGATGTTTATGTATGTGAAGGCGCATGGCTTAGTGGTTGGGGCATTGGGCTTGCAATCGCAAGGTTGTGAGTTCGATTCTCGGACCGGGTGATTTGTTGTGTCCTTGAGCAATACACTTTATTTCAGTTTACTCAGCTGTAGAAATGAGATACGATCCTGCCAAATCAATTGGTGGCAGTAGTTCCAGTTGCATGCATCGAAAGACTGGTGTAGTGGTTCTGAGAACAATGCGTCTTTGCAGATGCTCAATGCAAATTGACAACGGAAAAACGTTCCCGCTCGAGTTAGAACTATTGACCTTCAGAAGAATCAGCGACTCGTGATTGTATTAAGCAACCGAACAAATATGAAGTACACCAAATCCAATGCTCCTAGGGACAGCCCTGGTTCTTTTTATTTGCGATGTAAACTTGGCCAGAATAGATTAGATTATGTATGGAATGCTTCAGATCTTAGTTTTGCTTGATCAGGTCTCGTCGGGCTTTAAATTATACAAAGAACAAGATAAAGACATTATAAACAGGCCTTTCTGAGTTTTTACAATGCTGGTTCGATCAAGTGAGCTCGTCAAAGTAACGTGTAAATGGCGGAGACCAACGAACCATATACTTTTGACGTAATTCTCATGTAGACTTAACGTGTCACGCTTAGAGACATGACTGGCCCTTTGAATTACATCCAGAATCTAACTTATTTTATAATATAAGTGACTGAGTCTTCTCCAGACACATGTACCAATACCATATTTCTCGGAGAGATTCAGCAAATAATTCTGCATTATGAGACTGGCCTTTTAAAGTACAGATACATCACCAATTGGGTGCCGAACACTTTGCTCTCAACAAATTATATCGACAATTCGAAATCTGACCGAAATAGAACACTACCGAACAATGAGTAGTAATCTGGTACTCAAGAGTTTAAAGTATACTGCTTAAACATTGAACCATGTTGCTGCCAACGTGTTTATACATAACATCAATTCTGCCATGCATTTGCATGATTCTATATATTAACCAAAATAACTGTTCGCCTCACAGTTAAAGTAAACACACATCACAAAGACTCGAAATAAACATTTTAGCATTTGATAGTGCAACCATATTGTAGGACACCAAAGTACTGATTAATTATATTGTAGACATTCCAATAAAAGTCTATTTTTATATACCCATGAGTTACGATATTGAGTTTATTTATTGTATTTTCTCATACACCAAGTAGAGTATAATTGCGCATTATATTAAGACAATATATCCCGCTGAAATTGACTTTGCCTTTCATCCTTACAGGGTCGAGAAAATAAAGTACCAGTAATGCACTGGGTAATTGCTGGCCTTGTGCCTAAAGTAGAAACAATTATATTAAGACAACATATTTTATATGTGGAAAATGTTTTATTAAATTAATTAACTTAATTCCGTAATATTAAACGCATTCTATAAAATACTTGAATGCTTTTAATAGAATTTTAGACCCCCTCTAAACATATTTTGGAAATAATATATTTCGCTATTTATTGAAAATATTATTATGAGATTGTACTGAAATGAACCTACCAACAATTGTTTTAAAGTTTTATAGAATATTTGGTAATTTTTATTGCGTTTAGAATTATATTTCCATACTAGAGCGCATCGCAGTAAAATGCAATTTTGGAAATAAATAAATATAATTACCTCAACTGATTATGTTATGAATATAATTTAGTTTTGTTACAGAACATTTTAGGTTGGTATCTTATTTGAAAATGGATAGAACAATAGAAAACTTCTAGCTCACATATAAAAACGTTTCACCTTGGTTGCTATCTTTCTCGCTTCGTGCTGAAACAAATACATCTTTTTGGAGAGATTTTGCACATTTCTATGTAAAATGTGTATCCTGTACTAACTTAATACTAAATATATATCTTGTACTAACTTGACCTGTGGTGTCCACGGACTGTATATATGGGAACACTTCAAAATATATCATATATATGCTTACGCATCGAGTGTGTGTGTGTGTGTGTTCATGTTATTAAGCCTAAATAATGAGTTGTATTACTCTGGTTTGTCGAACCTGTGATAAACTCCAGAGTAACAAGAGTCACTATTTAGCCTTAATAAAATGAATATTAGAACTCTACTTCGGTATTGAGTACTCCTTTCATTCAGCCGTCAACACCCACGTTATATATATATATATATATATGTTTTAATATAGATGAGATTCTACAGGACTAGAACTGTTTCATTCATTAGAAATCATCAGGAATCTGAGATTCCTGATGATTTCTAATGAATGAAACAGTTCTAGTCCTGTAGAATCTCATCTATATTAAAACTGTTATACTCTGCTATGTATTGAGTACCTTACTTACTGTGGTTACCTCCGATTCAACCCGGAATAACGTATATATATATATATATATATATATATATATATATATATATGTATATAATAATAGAATATGTGTTCCTACACGCACAATGAAACCTTTTCTTATTTGCTAAACCTTGATTATATATATATATGTATATATATATTAGAAAGTGAGGTTTTTTTTTTTTTTTTTTTTTTTTTACAAAATAAAGACTACAGAATAGTTTTCCAAATAAGGGCGCAAAAATGTAATGAAAACTTGTTCACGTGACAGCCAAATTTCATTTATAACCAACCAAAAAAAAAGCCTTCGTGAGCCTCATTTTTTCAAGTAAAAAGAAATTCAAACACTCATATATGAAAAAACAACCTGTGACAACCCCCCCCCCCCTCTCTTATTTGAAGAACTATTGTAACGCGAACTGGCGCGAAATTTATTATAATTATTGACAAACCAATCAAACTACTTCTCGAAAAACCTTTTTTTCGAGCCACTTTTTCCATATAAAACAAGCAACATTTAGAGACCAACCAGATGTGAGAAAAACCACAGACCCTCCATCTCAACTCACCTTTTGAAAAGCAGAAGAACTGCGAAACCGGTAAAGGAACCAAATAAATATATATATTTTTAAAAAAAAATAAGAGTTCAGTTGCATTTTCGATTTCATCCCTTTTTCTTTATATATATATATATATATATATTCTGAGGGAGTTCAATGTGATACGATGCGTGACCTTCAAATTAAAGATACACCTTTATTTGGCTTTATTTATCTCAATGATTTCTAATTGCATTTTACTGCAATGCGCTCTAGTATGGAAATATAATTCTAAACACAATAGAAAAAAAAAATATATATATATATATATATATATATATATATATATATATATATATATATATATATATATATATATATATATATATACAGTATATATATATTTTCTATTGCGTTTAGAATTATATTATATATATATATATATATATATATATATATAATGTATAAAAATCAATACAATATAATTACCCCATTACCAGAGGTTTCCCGAATGAGGCGAATACGAAAGAAACGTCTTCATTCGTTCTTCAGACGAGGCAATATAAAACATGGGTAAATACTTGGAAAGTCTCATCAAGAAAAGCAAAAAAAAATATATAGACAAATGAATTACAATATGAAATATATAAAAATCTTTCAAGAAATATAGTTAGGTGTGTGTATATGTATGTATATGCGCTCACAGATGTGCATATATATGTATGCACAAATGTATACGTATAGTAAAAAAGTGTGCGTAAATATATATTTTTGGGCAAATGTATCTGTGTATCTGTAAACTAAAGACAGAATAGATACATCATAAGAATATGAAGGCACGCGCATAAACGCACCTACACACACGTACACTTATATGGTGAAGTAAAAGAGGTAAGGGAGTGTAATAATTAAAGGAAAGTATCAATCTCGATATATTTATAAAATTGGAACAATAATTTAGAAAGAAAAAATTAAAGAAAAGAAGACAAACAAGGTACACGCATACACACACACGTATATCTGCCAAAAGAAACACAACAAAAAAAGAAATGGAAAGTATATATATATATATATATATATATATATATATATATATATATATATATATATATATATACTTTCCATTTCTTCATATAAAGCCTGAAACCAGAAAGACATTTTGAACCTCGAATCTGTCGTCGTTTCCTTGAACTATATATATATATATATATATATATATATATATATATATACATATATATATATATATATATATACATATATATATATATATATATACATACATACATATATATATATATATATATATATATATATATATTGAAGGCGTGTGGCTGAGTGATTAGAGAATTGGATTGACAATCTTGAGGTTGTGAGTTCGATTCCTGGACCGGGCGATGCGTTATGTCCTTGAGCAAGGCACTTTATTTCACGTTGCTACTTCTACCTGGAGTTGCGACCAATAGATAGTATTACCAACTGGAAAGACCAACGGAAACATTGTTTCCCCGGTTCGATTTGACGAAAGTCGATCGTTCCTTAAAATATATATATATATATATATATATATATATATATATATATATATATATATATATATATATATATGTATATATATATATATATATGTATTCTCCACACACAGGCTATAACAATCATATAAAGAATTCATCACCAGATCAACCTCCTTAACACTCTCGATTACCTGCTTAAGTGCTTCTATTACACGTAACTCTCTGCCACACTATATAAACAAGACGCACGTGCTTGCCACACATATAACTTTTGCACTCTATAACCGCTTAATTTCATGTTGTTTTTTAACCTGTATTTTGTATTGTATTTTTGATTGTATCTTTTGAATGTAATCTCTAAATGTGTGCTGCCTCACTAAATGCTATAATGAATGTTGACCCACAATATTCGCATATGTATCTGTATGTCTCTTGGGTGAAAAGGAGGTCATATAAGTGTTCATTCAATAATAAATTGCTCCAAAGAATCCAAACCTCGGCTTGGAGGAAACAGTTGTAAGCATAAAAATGTTTTGAACAGTTCTTTGATTCTTATAATTCATTTATAATTCATATATACATATATATATATATATATATATATATATATATATATATATATATATATATATATATATATATATATATATATATATATATATATATATATATGTATATATATGTATATATATATATATATATGAAAAGTGTAATTTTCTACACAAAACGAAGGTTATAGAGAAAATTGAGGTTGGTAATGGCACATGGAATATATAAGAGACAGAATACTTTTTTGTGAAAAAACATAATTTTATAAGGTAAGGAAATAATAAAGGGTATAAAAAATGACCGGTTTCGATGGGTCTGCAGGCAGTCAACCTGTTGTTGCTACCTAGATGAAAACTGCTATGAAATCCCACAATGAATTTTATACTTGAATTTTCAAGTCTCAAATTTTAACTCTTCGTATTATTAATTTTTCTTAATATTAATCAACATTTGAAAAGATGGCTTTTGCAGACCCATCGAAACCGGTCATTTTTTATACCCTTTATTATTTCCTTACCTTATAAAATTATGTTTTTTCACAAAAAAGTATTCTGTCTCTTATATATTCCATGTGCCATTACCAACCTCAATTTTCTCTCTCTCTCTCTCTCTCTCTCTATATATATATATATATATATATATATATATATATATATATATATATATATATATATATATATATATATATATTAGAAAGTGAGTTTTTTTTACAAAATGAAAAATAACCGAGGTGTCCTACACGAGTGAAAGTATAAAGAAAAAAAGATGAAATCGAAAATGCAACTGGAGTCTTATTTTTAAAAAAATATATATATTTATTTGGTTCCTTTACCGGTTTAGCAGTTCTTCTGCTTTTCAAAAGTAGAGTTGAGATGGAGGGTCTGTGGTTTTTCTCTAATTTGTGCGTGTGTGTGCTTTTGTATGAGAGTGTAAAAGCACAGTCCGGACAAACTTAACTAAAATAGTTTATACCATATCTTTTATTATAGTTTATGTGGATGAACATCCCACAGACAGGTGTGTCCTTAACTTACTTCTCGGAGATTTAGTGTACCACAGTGTTGTGTGTGATAAGGTAGGGCAGTTTAACTACATATATATTACATTTGGTATTGTATTTTATGTGGATGAGCACCCCACGAACAGGTGTACCATTACTGTATTACACGGGTAAATGCAATGCAGAATAGTGTGAGATTGTCGGTTCATTTACTTAAATTTAAAGTCTATTTTGTATTATATTGCATTCCACAGTCAGATGTACAATTCTAGTAAATGACAGGGACATTCAGCATAACACTGTAAGTGTAACGAGGAGGAACCTTTTGAATTACAGATACAATCCATCCAAATAGCTTCCAAAATGTGTTTCTCTGCACAATTTTATTTTCACAAACATGTCCAGACAAGACTGTGCTGAAACATTTCCCCTCAGTCACAATGCAGTAGGATTGAATCGGGGACGTTATGATTGCCTAAGCAAGTTTCCTAACCATTAATACATGCTGAGTATACATTGAAATATCATTGTTAACAATAACACCAATTCTAAAAGTATATCATGTAATTTTTCTATGTTGGAACGGTTATGAAATGGAAGAGAAACACCCCATAAAATTGTGCCTCGTTAGATAGGTGATAGAACATTTCTTAATCATAATTATAATTAAGTATTTACAAGTTGTAACAATCAAGACTTAATAGGACAGCTAATTAACTCGGACACTCGCCGACTTCCTGGGAATTATATCAGTTGGATTCCGCTTTAAATTTCTTCATTCGAAAAGAAATATACTGTTCAGAATGATGTTTAAACTTTCAACGAATGCAATTTATTCTATGATAGAAATTACTGTTTGATTGAATTAAAAGTTAGTGGGAAGCTATTACTAGACGAACTACATCAGATGGGTTAATTTTACTTACTGTAAGAAAATCAGCTGCAGGATGTCCATTAAATATATTTGAATATAAAGTAATGTTTAACGACGAGATGGCAGAGTCAGTTAGGAGGCAGACATAACGCTCTGCGGTATTCACTCCAAATCTAACTTTTCTTTTTTTTCGGTATTGATAAATAAAGTACCAGTCTAATACTAATGTTGATTTTTATACCTCCTTCTCCTGGAAGAAACCAGCTGGGGCTTGTCCAAGGGTAAGGTAGATTGTGCTCAAGATATGTCATATACCACATCAACATGTCTGCAACGATCCTGCTGTTTCATCCTTCCACTGGTATTTCATGGCACATTGTCATCCAACGTCCAGCTGCATAAGATCCGGGCCCAACGTAATGAAAATAGAGATATATTTATTTGAAGACCCATGGGTCCAAATATTATTTTTTAATTTGCACGGCCAATGATGTGCAAGAACAATCTCTACATATTATGTATACTATTACTTGATATGTTCCTATATTATTGCAAATTCTAACGAACAGCATGCTACAAGCTGATTGTATGTCAACATAAACATGTAATTGGCAATAATCTGGTTAATTGATTATACATATTCGATTATGTATATTTAGCGAAAGTAAATTTACAGAAGCTATTTCATTGATGTGTAATGTCGGAATATGTCTATACTTTTACAAGTCTAATTCATATAAGTGTGAGTGTTTATGTGAGTGTTTATGTGTGCATGTATATATGTATGTGTGTGACTGCATGATCGACAAAAATCCAGCAATTTCGATGCAGATGTCCAGCATGTTCACAATTAAATAACCGATGACTAGTGAAAAGTAATGGAATAAAATAATATCTTCTGAAAG
Organism: Eledone cirrhosa; assembly: GCA_964016885.1. NCBI lineage: Eukaryota > Metazoa > Mollusca > Cephalopoda > Octopoda > Eledonidae > Eledone > Eledone cirrhosa. Next base: position 193,897,719 of record OZ024742.1, read on the forward strand.
ATATATAGTAGATATATGTGTCTGTGTCTGTGTATATATATATATATATGCACAAATATATATAGACATATAATCAAACTGTTAGATATATATAGCGTGCCACAGCTTGAGATCGGTGTGGAAGTCGGATCTCCGTAAAGGCCTGATCCGCCTCTTCATTGCTGTAGTGGAGTCTGTGCTGCTGTATGGGTCTGAGACTTGGACATTGACCAAGAAACTCACTCAGATGGTGGATGAGTGCTACACGAGAATGCTGAAGATGACTCTGAACATTATTCAGTATACACTGAGGATAACAAATTCAGAGCGGTATGGGAGCCTCCCAAAAATCAGATCAAAAGTGACACAGAGGAGATTGCGGTTAGCTGGACATGCTCACCGACTTCCAGAGTTGACATTGCACTCAGTGCTCCTGTGGGAGCCCCTACATGGACACACTGGAAGGGGAAGACCAAGGTTAACCTATGCTGAGGTTAACCTATGCCCAAGTTTAACCTATGCCCTAAGGACAGACACTGGTCTGTTGGAGACGCGGGACATGGCAGAGATAATGAGGGACAGCGACCGTTGGAGAAAACTGGTCCATTGATCTCGGGAACTTTACCCGCTCTAGATATATATATATATATATATATATATATATATATATATATATATATATATATATATATATATACATTCCTGCATATATACATGCATGCAAACATATATATATACACACACGCATATGCATTCCTACGTCAATCCCTACATTTGTGTGCGTGTGTGCCTGCGATGATCTACGAACAAAATCTGTGGCCTATGATAAATCATTGAGTCTCTGATAAGGCAGGATATGAAACTAATACGTTTATTATTAAGCGTTGAAATCTCATAAGAAAGTATAATATATCATCGAGAAATTTATGGTCAAACTTACTTTGACTACAGTTATCAAGAGCAGCACTAAATGAAATCAATAACTGATCATGCCATCCACAATATTCCTTACAATACTATTATGTAACATATAATTCTAGTTAAAGATAGCAGTGAACATGTTTGAAATCAGTGCCTTATCTTATAACCGTAATTTATCGTTCAAGTGTCAATTATGATAATGCTCTTATCTGTTTTCCAGCCTTAGTATGTAGGCAGTGATTATCTGTAGCTTAGATGTTGATAAATATAAACATACCAAAAACAATCCTAAATAAACATACAGGGTATGTTGATGACCTAACGTAGGATATATATGATACATGTTAGTTTATGTGAGACTCTGAAAACTATCAAATATCGCTAAGAAATAGAAGTGTGTTTGTGAATGAATGGGTGATTCGTAGTATCCCCTTGTTTATACATTGAAAATGCACACACACAAACATACAGACACACACAAGTATATGAACACAATCGATGAAACTCCGTCGTTGGTTTCGATAGTAAATATTGTAGTTTATTGAACAGGAGAACCTCCTCAACAAATTACCGTGGAAGTAGCGGAATAGTTCACAGATTATTGTTTCAACTCTTAATAATAAACATTAGTTTCATATCTTGCCTTATCAGGGGTTCAATGATTTATCATAGGGCACATGTAATTCTGAGGGAGTTCAATGGATACCATGCGTGACCTTCAAATTAAAGATACAGCTTTATTTGGCTTTATTTATCTCAATGATTTCTAATTTAGGCGCAAAACCAGCATTGTTGATGGGAGTGGAAATCGATTATACCTACGCTAGAACTTTACTGATACTTGAATTTCTCTATTCCGAATGTTGATCTCCGTGAGATTTGAATTCACTTAATCTAATTCTGATCAGGATTTATTCGATATTTTGACAACTCTACCAAATCACTTTTCTAAACTTATTAATTAGAAATATTTACCCTTAACAACCATGTGTCAAGCAGAATTTCCATTTGAATTAAGATAATGGCTATCCTAGGTGTAGAACGACCATGCAAATGGAACATTCATGTGCGAAAACAGAAGAATGTTCAGAAAATGTTACTCAAGTAAACATTTGATATTATAAAAGAAAGAAACATGGTATTGATTAAATCAGCTTTGATAAACTAATTGTACCAATGAAATACATAGAAGCTTGCAAGATCAATATGAACGTGACTTGAATTCGGAATGCAATGAAAGCAAACGCAATATATATGCACGCATTTAAATATATACATACATATATACACGGACATACACATTTATACTTATTCCGCCTCTGTGCCGTCTTATATCTGGGAGAGTCGTAGGGGCAGAGTCCTCAACAATGCCTTCAAGCAAGGCTTCGCAGAAGTAATAGTCTCCAAACATTCCCAAGCGAGAACAGCTGGGCACATGAATCATATCCATCAATCTTGTTCAGAGTCAACCCTTGGGTCTCATGCCGGTTGAATTCGTCCATAACATCTCTCTAGTGATTCAAGAGAGATTCTAACCCCATAGCCGTAATATCGGGGCTGCGATCTCACACTTCGGAGAAGTAGCGGCTCGACCTGAAGAGATTCTCTGATCTCCAATCTACGTATTCTATCGAGTAACGTTCTTCTGAGGGCTACGAAAAAAGATTACACATCTTAGTAATAAATTAGGATTTTTCAAAGACCGGGAATCATCACTTCCGACTGCCATTGCTTAGGTGCCTGTTCCAGAGATCCGGTTCACTCCCTGAGTCGGGCAGTAAATAGTTTGTTTTTTATATAAGGCTTTTCACATCTTGGGCTGACTTTCAAACTCCTCAGTATACTTTCCACTTTCAAGCGCTATAACTGGTCTGTGACCCCAGCATCCGTGAATTTAGTCACCATTGAAATATGCAACTCATGTACATCAGCTAATGATGTGGCTGGACTTTGGAGATCTGCAATATATTTCTTCTACCGCTCCAAAGAGCGGAGAACGCCAGACGTGTGACTGATAGCAGGCGTAGAGGAGGACATTTTCTTACAATGTCGAAGGGTGGTCTGCCAATACTCTTCATTTGAAGTGGTATTGCGGCTTAACCACAAAGACCTCCCATTTTTTTAACTTTGGAAGCCTTACAGTCTGTTGCGATTTTCCGTGCCTACCTGAATCTCAAGTGCTGAATTACAATCTGAATTACAACGTTTGTTTAGGAAATAGAGATATTTCCTAGTCAAACGTTGTAAGCTTTCTTCATTGCTCAGAGGATATCTCTGCTTGAAAGGCATCTCTTGATCGAACCCTGTGGTTCTCTTGCCACACGTCTGCACTCGCAGATGCCATCACCCGTAGAATTTAACAGACGAAGCAGAAACTGCCGTGCTAAACAGTCTGCACTTAGTCCTCAATTTGACCCGGGTTTTCTCCATAATTGGATGGAAGAGTATCCGCAAACTTTCTTACTAAATATCTAATCTGCCAGCTCTTCCACTTTAACCTTTAGTCGAGCGGGAACTGCAGGTATTGTGGGATGCCTTGGCTTTATTTTGTCTCAAGCTCAAACATCTAGTTTGTGATCAATTGATAGCTCAGGTGCTCTTTTAACACGAAGATCCAGCACCGAATAAAAAAATATCGGACATAATAACAAAATATATTTTTGATCTCTGTTCCTGATTCCACTTATACTATTTGTATCTACGGAAGTATTTGTGCTGGAGGAACTTGTTCATAATAGAAAGACGAATTACTAGACTAAAAACCTTATAAGGCCTCGAACTTTCTGTTTTCATCGGGATCCTCCCTTTCCATGAGATCCCGTTCATAGAATATTTTCACAGCCAGGTGATTTCTGAGTATCCCCATTCCTCTCTGTGTAGTATTTTCTAGCGACACCTGTACAGAGGCGTTTCCATCGACCATACAAATCTTTAGTGTCCCTGCCAGATAAACTTGTTGAGGAAGCTCCGACTAGTTATAGCCTCCTCTACTAGCTCCTACTCTTTGCCTGTAAGGGTTGCAATGTTCCAGTTACCAATTGTCAATGTTTTCTCGCATCAGGATCCTCTTTGATGTCTCGGGTTACGTAACTTCCATGCTTCCATCCCACGCCTCATAGGACAGATCACAAGCCCCTCGCCAGCTTTTGTAGTGCTGGATGAAAATTGCGAAATATGTTTCAAACAGGCCCCTTCACCTGAACGCATCACTTGTTATCTTGTACGAAGGACAATGCAGTGTCGATGTATGTACTATTTCTGGCCATATTGCAGTGTTTTGATGGTTTCTTTTAGCTAGTCCTAAATTTGGTACATTTCTCAGACCCTCAATGACTAGGTTGTTTCAAGGGCGGCCCTTATTGGCCTCTTCTTACCTACATCACCTGATTGTGGGACTTTGCTTTGAAGGTAACTTCGTCACCTATTGTTCTATTTTCTCTAGTAGTTTACCGCTGTTGGTCCAGAGCTGCTTATTCGTTCGATAGAAGCCTTCTTATATAGAAACTAGTCAGCATTTATGGTGGCTGTTTCATTATCTGCAAACCAGTTTTGAATGTACACACACACACATGTACGCGCACACACACACACGCACAGACGTATATATATATATATATATATATATATATATATATATATATATATGTATATCAATGAAAAAAGGCCAGATTCTAATTACTATTTTAATGTTGTAAAATCCCGATACTTATTTCTATGGCTGACAAACCCTGTCATCATGTCATGACACAAGACATAGGGTGATGTCTTCAGGTGGTATTCACAAAAATGATTAAGTATTCAATTACTGGATTGCAGCAAAACAATCAAATAATTGACACAGAGGCACTCTGCTGGTCATTGAGACCTCGGTGACAATTCTCCTTTGAATGCAACATAATCCACAAGGCCTAGCATTGTGGATTCGTAGGCGTGACGGGGAAAGTTGTTGCTTGACAGCGACACATTCCGGCCAGTCGGAAATTCCATCAGCGTCAACAGTTTGCAGTATTTTAAAAGGTCAGGGAGCGCCATGTAGTCTGCAAAGGCAATGCAGTGTGACAGTTGTTCTCTTAAAGGGCATCACAATTAATAGTATGAAGCGTTATAAAAACTATAACGTTTAACAAAATAAAAGAGTTATAAAGATTCGGAATCAGTGGTAAATAATTATTTACTTACTTATTGCCAAAATTATAATTACAACTGATTACTTCTTATACAAATTTATATATTTATTACTTATTAGTAAATAAATCAATAAGTAACACATATAAATTGCTATAAAAAGCGATTATAATTTAGGCAAATAAAGAGTGAACAACCAATTAAAAAGTGATTCGTTAAAACACCTATTCGCATGTATATTTATTAGTTTATATTAAACCTAAGTTTACGGTGAAAAAATTCAATTGTTTGACCTAATCACGATTTACATATTGATTTGATTCTCTAACTGGAGTGCTTGAAAGAGATTCAGCAAAAATTCTGAAGACGTTTTTCCATATTTTACACATAATGAATTACGGGTACTAAGGATCGATGGGTTGGTCGAGACCGCAATGAGGCTACGACAATGAGTGTTGTTCACTATAAACTTAAGTTTAATATAAAATCATAAATTTACACATGAATAGATTTTAAACCAATATTTTACTTTTTAACTACCTACATTATAATTATAGCTATTCTTTTTTTATAACACTGTGTAATCATTTTGCACGTTATTGTGATTTTTATACTCTCTCTATGTAATATTTAGAATCCAGTATTATTTTTTTAGAATCCAGTATTATTATTCACACGGTGTGTGTACGTGATCTTCTCAGCGATTGTTATTCGCAGAAATAATATGTAAAATACATGTTAATCTGTTTCTAATTCTCACTGTATACTCTGATATTTTTTCAACATTTATTGATTTAAATTATTACTAAGAAGTGGTTTTAACTTATGTGTTGGAATTACCTCTGTTGGTCACGATGACATTTTCTATATCACATATAAACCACATGATCATAAAGTACTTTAGCATTTGGTACGATATACACACACACACACACACACACACACATATATATATATATATATATGGTATTAACATTTAAATTTAAATCCGCATTGTGTATATCAGTTTATCCCAACATCTAGGTGCGTACATAAATATATAGAGTATAATATATATATATATATATATATATATATATATATTACATACATACAAAGGCATACATATACACACTTATACATAAATACACGCATTTATAAACCGGCTTATGCATAAACACATACATGCATAAACAGACACACATACATAAACACACACATCGAAACAATTGTGAGAAGATTGAATAGAATATGAAATGCATTGTTAAACGCGTTTGTATAGGAAGCCATTGATATTGGAAAACTGGTAAAATAAATATTAATTTAAAAAGTTTTGTGTAATTAATGAAGAAACAAAATAATTCGATTATGTATTGTTTCTTAATCGAGTGACATTTCCGTATATTTAATATATCATCTTTTCTACACAGTTCATATTGAATATTTATCTATATTATATATATATATATATATATATATATATATATATATATATATATATATATATATATATATATATGTATATATATAAGTTTGTATACGTACATACATATATGTATACAGACGTACAGTAGTATGTATATATATATATATATATATATATATATATATATATATATAAAATAAATGTTCGGTGAATCCATACGTAGATATATATATATGTGTGCATGTATGTATGTATGTATATATATATATATATATATATATATATATATATATATATATACATACATACATACATGCACACATATATATATATGTACGTATGGATTCACCGAACATTTATTATAATGCTCGGTGAGTTTGTAAACAAACTTCCCGAATTAAGCCATAGAGTATCTAGCAACCATTGTTGCTCATTTGTTCAATACTGACAAAGGAACGCTGTACCCAGTTTCAAGCTTATTAGCTATCTTCAGTTATGTATACCTTCCTGCAAGATGATTGAACGTCTCAAAGTATATACTTTCCTTATTCATATTAACGGCGGAGCAGCCTAATTTGCATATCGAGTGAGTTAATCGGCCGGGCATACCGAAAGCGATAAACGGAAAGAATGAAACGAAATTTCATTTCTCACTCTTAGTACGGCCGTTACTTAAATATAAGTAGTATGTATACGCACATACATATATGTATACAGACGTACAGTACTATGTCTATATATATATATATATGTATATATATATATATATATATATATATATATATATATATATATATATATATATATATATATATATGTAGATAAATCTACCAAGAGTTTACGGTAGTGTCCAATCCGTATGAAGAACTCAATGTTATTTCTGAAGACGGCGTATATGTGTGTTTGGTATGTATATTTAATCTTGATAGTTTGTATAATTTTGTATAATTTTGTACATAGATCTGTTGAATATGCATGCCAATTCTAACACATATATATCCTAGAAACGATCGTTAAATAATGAACTTTTTTTGTTTAATATAAGGAACTGTTTCATTGTTTTATTCATTATTTGTTTAATATTTTATATATATATATATATATATATATATATATATATATATATATATATATATATATACATACATGCACACATATATATGTACGTATGGATTCACCGAACATTTATTATAATGCTCGGTGTAAAGAAACATCCCTAATTAAGCCGTAAAGTGTCTAGCAACCGTCGTTGCTCATTTGTTCAACACTGACAAAGGAACGTTGTACTAGTTTCAAGCTTATTAGCTATCGTCAGCAACGTATACCTTCCTGCCAGGTGATTGAACTTCTGAAAGTATATACTTTTCTTATGCATATTAACGGCTGAGCAGCCTAATTTGCATATCGAGTGATTTAATCGGCCGGACATACCGAAAACGATAAAAAGAAAAGAATGTAACGAAATTTCATTTCTCATTCTTAGTACGGCTGTTACTTAAATATAATATGTATACATACATATATGTATACAGACGTACAGTAATATGTATATATATATACATACATGCACACATATATATATGTACGTATGGATTCACCGAACATTTAGTATAATGCTCGGTGTGTTTGTAAACAAACATCCCGAATTAAGCCGTACAGTGTCTAGCAACCATCGTTGCTCATTTGTTCAACACAGACAAAGGAACGCTGTACTAGTTTCAGGTTATTAGCTATCGACAGCATATATATATATGGGTGCATGTATGTATATATATATACATACTACTGTACTTCTGCATACATATATGTATGTACGTATACATACTTATATTTAAGTGTCAGCCGTACTAAGAGTGAGAAATGAAATTTCGTTTCATTTTTTTCCGTTTATCGCTTTCGGTATGCCCGGCCGATTAACGCACTCTACATGAAAATTAGGCTGCTCAGCCGTTAATATGCATAAGGAAAGTATATACTTTCAGATGTTTAATCATCTGTCAGGAAGGTATACGTTGCTGACGATAGCTAATAAGCTTGAAACTAGTACAGCGTTCCTTTGTCAGTGTTGAACAAATGAGCAACGATGGTTGCTAGATACTGTACGGCTTAATTCGGGATGTTTGTTTACAAGCACACCGAGCATTATAATAAATGTTCGGTCAATCCATACGTACATATATATATGTGTGCATGTATGTATATATATATATAAATACTTACTACTGTACGTCTGTATACATATATGTATGTACGTATACATACTTATATTTAAGTAACAGCCGTACTAAGAGTGGGAAATGAAATTTCGTATAATTTTCTCCGTTTATATATATATATATATACATTTAGCGAGAATCGCATTTCGGCGAGTAGAAATTAGCGATACACTACTTCCGAATTGTGTTGGTGAGTGCTCAATGGATATGAATATACCAGAGCTATAAATATAAGTTAAAAGGCAATACACAACTGAGACGATGGTTAAGAAGCCATTAACCACCTAAGTAAAAAAAGCGAGCAAACTAAGCGGGTGAAACAAAAATAAGATATAATTGAAATATTTACCGGACCCTCTGGAATGATTGTATAATCCGATATAGGGTTTCTGTGACACCTAAATCAACAATACTGTCTGCTTATAAAAAATAATAAACCTTTGGTATAATGATCGAACAAGTGTATCAGTTTCTCACAGGCATTTTGTTCAGCATGCGCCAGGATCCCACAGTGTTCAAAGCACATGTTAAATCCAAAGCGGAGAAAACACCTAGTTTTGGCAAATGAATTCAGTATGTGTAGTAATTGCAAACATTTGCGAAAAAAGCATAAAACGAATTAAGTTCTCAACCGAGTAGTTTTTAAAGTGAACTTAAGCGTTTAATTAGTCAATAGAATTAACTATATATAATATAATATAAATAATCAAAATGAAGTGTGTGGATCAGATTATAATTATATATATATATATATATATATATATATATATATCATTTGATGTACACAGAGCATTTTGATTATTTATATTATATTATAATTCATATGGTGAGTGCTCTACCACTACTGATATTACCTTCCAGTGTTCTACCACTATATATATATATATATATATATATATATATATATATATATGTGACTAAGTTAGTCACGAACAACTAAAAGCAGAAGCCACTTACCGTTCCTCTCCGACATATAGCCCCCACCCACCCACCGGGAAACCCCCCAGTTGATGGAGGCGAATCCGAAATATAGGGACAATTAAATCTCTCCCAAGGTAACTCTATCTCGTGTTATTATTTTTATTTTTTACTCTCTTTCCTACGTTCCTCTACACACTATACATATCATTCTACATTCCCTTACCACCGGATCCTGTTACCCGGAGACTTACCCATCTGCATTGTTGAGTCTTCCAAAACGTCCAAAAGAAAATAAATCATATATATATATATATATATATATATATATATATATATATGTGTGTGTGTGTGTGTATGTGTGTGTATGTATGGATAAATATTTACACACATATATAGATGTGTTTATACATACTCATCTATGTATTTATACACACATACGTTTTACATATATATATATATATATATATATATATATATATATATATATATATGAAAACAGGGAGAAAGAGACGATTATTAGGAAGAAAAATTTTTTTTTTTCCCCTTTTGTTTTTCTCTCTCTTTCTTCTGGGTTAGAAAATGATTAAAACGAAATGTTTTACTTTGTGTGAGGTGTTAAGGTATTAGTTGATTTATTTATTATTTAACAATGGCATTTATTTATCTATTTATATATTTAAATATTGTCTATTACCGGTTTCAGTATTTTTCGGCATTATCAAATGATAGTAAAATGTATTAGTGTGGTGTCGCACATGTTCAACAGAAGGTGCAGAAAGAATAATGTTATTTACAAGCAAGGTTTATGAAGTGAAAAGAAAAAAAGGAAAAGGAAAAAAAACGTGCATAATGTGGAACATAAAAAGTCAATGTGGAAGAAGAAATAATGTTATTTATAAGCAAAGTCATTGAAGTTAAGCAGATCAAAATGTGCTATTATAGCAAGAGTGTTTAGTTGATCCATGATTCCGTGATGGAGGCAAATATATATATATATAATTGTATGCACGTCCTCATATAAATATGCACCCCTCTACATATTCATATTAATATGTATGAGTATGTATTTATTGTCTATGTATTTATGTATTTATACAGTTATACATATTTTTTATACTATTATACATGCGTCTCCTTGACGCTTAACAGCTGTCCTTGCCGAGGGCATCAAGATTTAGGTAGGAGGCCATGTATGTTTATCATTGGTTTGTCCCTGCGGCTAAGCCTTCAACACCGTATTCCATCCCTCCATCCATCCAAATGTGTAGATTTGGCACTGTGAGGTGGAACGGCGAATGTAGCGTGTATCACTGGCAATTCTCTGCTGCATCACTTTCACCACCATATCCTTAGGAAGCAAATAAATTATACTTTACTGCAGTTTCTTACTCCAGTTTTCTTTTCCTATCTTCATCTTTTGTTTTTAATTTATGATATTGTAAACATATCTTTAGTTGGAATATCGATATAATATCTGTATTTGCTAATAAACCTCTTCTAGTAATGCCTTAAAATCTTACCGGTGGTTCCTGATATATATCTTGTGTAGTGTTAGTGTGAATGCCCGTAGCTCACTGATTAGACTGTTCAGTTTATGACCGTAAGGAGTAAGTTCAATACATGGCCGCATGATGTTTCCTTGCCGAAAAAACTTTATTTCACCTTCTTCCTGTCAACTCCTAATCCAGTGAACTAGAGTCATCACACACTGTATCACGTTGGCTCTCCAGAGGATAATCTTAAGGATACACATGAATCTTTTGGAGCGTGCTATCGAAATACGTCGTCGGTACCATCTAACATCAACAACGTAGTATCATCATTGTTTTTAATAACGTATGATCCTCTATGTTTAATTGTTGTTCTCGTTGATCAACCCTGGTTCAGCTGAATTCCAGGAATCCCATGATCAATGATACTTTAGGCACGACTACTTCGTTTATATATGTCACATAGCGTATCCTGTCAAATGTCAGAGTCTTTAGCCCGTGGGATAAAATAATTAACAATATTCGTTGCGAATCCTATTATGTTCAGTTTTTACACCACACCATAGCCAGCTTTGCCTCTCATCCTTTCAAGGCCGATAAATGAATTACCAATCTAGTTCTGAGGTCGCCAACTCTCTTTCTCTCTCTCTCTCTCTCTCTCTCTCTATATATATATATATATATATATATATATATATATATATATATATATATATATATATATATATATCCGTAACTGCACCGGCCTTTCTACATCTCAACAGGTGCTAATGATAAAATGATGTCATCTACAACTTCATTTTCTTATACGTATTTTCTTCTTTTATGGTTGTACGTTTTCATTTGAATTGATATAGATTTGACAGTCTTTTACGCTGCCTGTGGATACTATCACTATAATCTCACTTCATTTAAAGAGCCGGATGTAGTATAAAGAGCAAGCTGATAAAATACGCAATACTACCAAAACCTCAAGTGGTTGTATAGCACAGGTTACGTGTACGTAGAACAGTTTAAAAATGTATTCTAAAATAAATATACGGTAAATAATTTGATAAGAATGTTTTGTTTTTCTTACGCCTGATACTATACTATCATAAACACTTCACCAAAGTTTACTTAAATTTAGTTGCATGATTAATGGTAATGAGCCGCCATTCCAAACGCTGTGTTTCATTGGAAATGTTCGGAGAATTCCTTAAATTATACCTATTTAAAAAAAAGTAGATCTATTTGAATAGAGATAATGTTTACACCACAGATATATTTTATCCAGGAGGAAGCGGTAGCTGAGCAGTTAAGATGTTCGTCTTTTCTATCTAATCTAATCTGGCCGAGTTTTACACTCGCAAATAAGAAGCAGGGCCTCCCCTAGGAGCATTGGATTTAGTGCACCTCATATTTGTTCGGTTGCTGAATAAAATCAGGGGTCGCTGCTTCTCCTGAAGATCAATAGTTCTCCACTAGCTCGAGCGGGAGCGTCTTTCAATTGTCAATTTGCATTGATCATCTGCAAGGTCGCATTGTTCTCAGAACCCCTACACCAGTCTTTCGATGCGTGCAGCTGGAACCCATTGGTTTGGCAGGATTATTATTTTTTTTTTCTTTAGATGACCGTTGACCCTTATGCGTTCTTCCGCCCTTTGTCAGGTTTTGTTTTTTGGTCCTGCAGGTTGTCCAAAATCCTCCTCCTCACCAAGTAAACTGGGTAGGGTTGCCAGTTTAGTCGCCTACAACCGGACAATGTGACAGGTTTTACTGGGTTACATGTTACCAGCAGCCCTCAAGAGTGAACTTTTTGATCATGAGATTCTCTACTCGATTCTGCTGCGTAACATCTTGAACATGTATCTTAACTATAGCCTCAGATAAACCGAATCCGAGTGAACATGGGTAGAAAACAATGTTATATAGAAAAACCGTTTGATTGATTATCGCTGTAAGTCAAGTATGTAGCCTTATAACATATCAGTTTATATGATTCAGCTTAGGAACTACTTTATGGATACACGTGTCTGTAGAATGCTCAACTACATATACGTTAATTCACAAAATGGATATTTAGATAATCGAACAACTGGATATTCAACGTCGAAAGCGACGGAGAATGCCTCGTTTTATCCAGATAGAGAAGAGGTGGAATGCAGCCATTAAACCCGCAAGAGTTATTACATTTCTCCACAGAAACAAAGTGTAGAATTTCAACTTAAATAAATTTATATTGTTAATAAATAAAACAATTGCAATTAAAATTCAAAGATTTTACGTGTATAATAAAAATCCGGAAATGATTTATATTAAGAACGAACTGTTCAGGTTTAATTACTCCACATAATATAATGAATACAGTGATATACCACTTGGTGCTATTAAGTTAGACATTGCCTGGGCCAATACTATCCAAAAGTTATGAAAGTTATTATCTAATTTGGCGTTTCTTGTTTCTGAAAAGTTACGAGAAATAAGAAGTTTAGTATTAGTAATTGTTTCTGGTTCTGTTGAAATCTTCCTTCCCTCCTTGAATTGAGATATTCAAGTAAAAAGAAGTAAATTTAAGAACAGTGAATAATTCAATACGACAAAACATTTAAGTTTATGTTTACTATGTCATATAAGGAGCAATTATTTGTAAAAGAAGTTCATTCCGGGAATCGATTCTATGGGTAAAGTTTTTTCTCATATATTTGATACTCAAAATCCTGAATTTATTACTTTCATGGAACAAATTAATATTGGCATTCGTGGATTTTATTTGCATGCATCATTGATTCAATCAACACGAATATTATGATAAACATGAGGATACCGGGATGGTATCTAAATTCCGTAATTTGGAAAACATTTTTTCTCATTTGGTAATAAAATATTTTGTGAATTTTAATATACATATCAATATGGGGTCATATAATTATGTTTTTCACACCATTATTCATTCTGCACGGATGTTACGGATAACTAACTCTGAATAAACCTACTGCATAATAAATTAATCTCTGACTGTTGAGGAAAGTGATAGCTACAGATGAGAAATTGAGTGGAAACCCGATGTATTTGTATAATAGTTTGATAAATCAGCTGAATAGGAAATTGAGATATGTTTGATAAACAAGAAATAATAAAACGAAACGAATCAAAACGATAAAAGAAAGCAATGCAGGAGAGAAAAAGAGAGAAAATATGGTAGTGTAAGGACAAATCTGTCAAATTAACTATAGATCATTGGAAACCAAAGTATGGTTGAGTTTTACGCTAATCAGATTTTTACTGCCATTCTTCATGGATCAATATTAATGACGCGGATAATTACTACTTTCAATTCTGATTGGAGAAATTAAGTTAAACGCGGTCATAATTTTGTTTCTGTGTCAACATGTGCCTGTATGCATATACGTGCGTGTATGCATATATCTACTGTGTATAATAGTTTGATTGGATATATAGCATAGATATGCAGTATGCACATAATACATAGTGTATGTCAAAGAAATAGATCTCTTGTGCTCACAACACATTTCTGCAATATCATTAGTACTGATGCTATACAGGTGTGACTTTCGAAGATAAGAAGAATACGAATGTTTGTGATTGAGTATAAGAAAACGTGTGATTATATGTTTAAGTCTATCGAGGTTATAATGTTAAATACTTATCTTATTACGAAAATATATTATTCAGATAATTTTCCATAATGTATAACATCGTATTCTACTTTTGTTAGAAACAAGATATGTTCTGTTTACCTAGTAATTCATATGACAGTCAAGTAATTGGCATCATGGAATCAAGTTTTTTTTTTCTAACATGTGCTAACTGTGTGGCTAACTTAGAAATGTATATATATGTATACATATTTATTTTTAACATTCCATTACACTCATTCCCGATCCAGAACTTATTGTAGGCATTATATTATTTAAGGAAAGGTAAGATTCAATTGTTGAACCATCGTGGAGGAAGAAATGTTCTGCATAACTTCTAGATTCCTGGAATTTCCAAGTACACTGATATCATTTCATATGTAAGTAACCCTCAATTGATCTGAATAACTTCGGAGACTAGTTACATGCGAGCATAACACTCGATGTGAAACACCGGACTAATAAAATTCGTGTTTATTATTTACTATATAGGGCGGTGTATTGGCAGTATCGGTAGAGGGTCGGACGCCATGCTTTCCAGCATAGTTACGTCCCTTTACGATCTGAGTTCAAATCCCGCCGAGGTTGACTTTGCCTTTCATCCTTACGGGGTCGATAAAATAAAGTATCAGTAATGCACTGGGTTATTGCT
Source organism: Eledone cirrhosa (assembly GCA_964016885.1). Lineage (NCBI taxonomy): Eukaryota > Metazoa > Mollusca > Cephalopoda > Octopoda > Eledonidae > Eledone > Eledone cirrhosa. The sequence goes on from OZ024742.1 coordinate 193,913,066, forward strand.
GGTCTTGTGCCTAAAGTAGAAACAATTATTTCCTATATATTGTTTACATTTTCACGACTATATTTCAGCGACATTGGCACATATTTTTGTCAAGTGGATGTCGTCATAACACCAACATTTATATACGTAAATATGCATATTCTCTGTCGTTCACACACCCACTCTCTCTCTCACATGTTTATATATATATATATATATATATAGGAACCAGTAAGACCCCGACGGCTGAGATCAAGCCGTTTCAACGGCTAATTCTGGCGTCCAGAATTAGCCGTCGAAACGGCTTGAGCTCAGCCGTCGGGGTCTTACTGGTTCCTATTACCCACTCTACTACCCTAACTATTGAGTACTTTGGTGCGTTATGGTCCACCTGGTTCCTTACCACATTTCCTTCGTTATATATATATATATATATATATATATAGTTGAAGGCCGAGAGAAAAGAGTACTTATGGCCGTAGTGGATTTGAAATATTCATTTTAAGGCTACATACTTATTACTCTGGTGATGTACCTGTGAGTAGCGGGCGATATTCCAGAGACACGAGCCACACTTTTTTAGCTTTAAGAAAATGAATACATACATACACACATAAATACATACATGTACATACACAAATAATGTCAATGCAAGTATAATGCATATTGTGTCTAACTTATTTTTAATATAACTAGAATGTTGTCTGCAAAATAAAAGAGATATAGGCTCCTGTGATATCGGCAGTGTACACAGCTTTGAGGTCTTGAGATTTTAGCTCGAATTCGCAACCGAAAACATCACAGAGCAACAGGATATATATATACACATATATATATATACACATATATATATGTATATATACATATATATATATACATATATATATACATATATTTATATATAGAAAGGATGAATATAAAATGAAAGTGCTTTTTTTAAAAAGGAATTTATTAGGTATTGACATATGTTTCTGTAACAGACGGAATACCTATGTATCGCTGCTTGCGTAATCATATAATGTTAGCAAGTATTCGATAGCAAATGTAGAATCAGTTGTCACTTCTTCATAGATTTTGGATAAATTGGATAAAATCAGAAAAATTGAAGTATTTATATTAGTAATAGAGGAAGAAACAGAGGGGATAGTATATGACAGATGGTAAATTAATTTACTGCTAAACAAGTATATAATGGGTTTCTAATGAGAATACCATGAGTAAATCTAAATAAGAATTTTGGGAGTGCCAATTTTAATCTCTACTTGACCAACTTGACAGTGGACAGGGCTGGTCATTTGGTGCAGTAGTATTAATTATAAAGTGTCAATTGGGGAAGGGGAGATTTCGATTGCTACTAAATAACATCAATGCTAGTAGCCAGCTGGTATATGCATTAGGGAATTGAATCAAGAAATCAGAAATCTCATTTTATCTATAGCAGTTTGTATTAAAAGGTAAATAATAGAAGAGTTGATAGAATTAAGACTAATAAAGAATGTTAATATCTATTTGGACAATCAAACGGGGATAGAGACAGGCGTTCAATCGTGGTAGTATTTATAATATGAAAATGTAGATTTTAAGCGATGGTTACAGTATAACGATCGCTCTATTCTGTTATTTAATAAAATGTTTTTGGATTTCATAATACAAAATAATTCTACATTACATAATTTACAAAATTCCTGTCCATGGGAATATGGGGGGGGGGGGGGGGGGGGGGCAGCCGCTATTATATCCCATTTTAGGTGAAATTGTTGGTTATTTTCACGCAGCTGCCAAGCCTTGTCTGCGAGTGTTGTTACATAACGCTGGTTTTCATGTTTTATCGAGTAACGATGTCTATAAAGGCGTGATTTGAAGGAGGTGGCTGTAGATCCCACATAGTACCACTTCTGTCTATTCGATTCTATAGTACATTTGTATACGATGTTGCGTTCAAGACACTGATTGTTCAACGGACACATTCCTGGTTGAACACAGTTGCAATTATAATTTTGCGTTGTTGTATTGTCATGGATGGGTTGATGAGGTTGCTTATGTAGGACAGGATGTTGTTTGTTGTTTTGTGATGTTATAGCTAATGTTTTACGTGTATTGTTATGTGTTGGAAGGCGTTTATACAACCGCTTTGCGTTAAGCTTTTTTATATGTTGTTCAATATTAGGGGCGGTTGAATATGAAAGTCGAATAGTGTTAGGGTTTAAGATTTTATTATATTTATGTGATGTTGGAAAGTGTTTTTTAACTAATCGAAAGAATTTTGAGGGTAGATTGGTTTTAATAGAGCTGTTATAGACCGGGTTGTACCAAATATACTCCTTACATCGCCTTCTGTTTGGTGGTGTGCGACTATTATTGTGTCTATTGCGGTAGTGTACGTATGGTGTTGATTCTGTGCTATTTCTACTCCTATGGGATTTATTATGGGTGTTTTGGTGATCTTTGACTATATACTCGATATTATCTAGGTGACCGGCTTTCCTAAGTGCATCATCATAATATTCGGTATGTTCTTTGAAGGTTTGTTGTTTGGACGACAGGCGGGAGATTCTAAGAGAAACATTTCTAGGGATGGATTTAATTATAGAGAGTGGATGGTTAGAACTCGTATTTACATATTTAAGGTTCTCATTTAGTTTATGGAACGGTTTAATCGTATCTGTATTGAGATTGAAAGTAACATCAAGGAAATTGACCTCTTTGAGGTTATATTCAAATGTAATATTTAATCCTAGTTCCTTAAAAAGCTTTCTGATATTTTTACGCATCCTTTCTAAATTCTGGTTATCCATATGCTTAACTAATAGGAGCGCATCGTCACGGTAGATTCCACCGTGGAGATCCTTGAATTTTCCTTGTAATCTGTGGGTGATATAAATTCCCACAAGATCTGTTACTTCCGCCGAATCATTAGAACCCATAGTGATATCAAAATTAGAAGGTCTATCTTTTCGAACCCAGTAGCTATCATCGAATTTAACTATAGTTTTCCTCGCTTCCATAATAATTTTAATTTCAGCATCCGTAAGGTCGGAATTATCCTTAGCGAACGAAAGAGCTTCATGTAGAGTATCAGGTGAAATTGAGGAATAATATTCATCAATATCAATCTGAATAAATTTTGATTTTTTTTATCAGTAATGTTATTAAACCATCTTATTGCTTCATGAGTGTTACCCCATAGTTTAATCTCTACTTTAACCTTAACTTGGGGGATAATTCTGTCTAGTATATATTTGCTAATTTTGCCTATATCAGATTTAGAGGGGCATATAAGTCTAATATTAGGGTTAGTATCGAAGTTTACCTTGTGGTCCTTCAGGTTGAAGGATGGTATAGCTGGTGTTAAGGGTTGCGTTCTATCGTCAATACAAAGTTTTTTAACAATATCACATGCCGAGTTGTTGATGTTTTTAAGTGTAGCTTCATTAGTTTTCCTGTATTTTTTATGCAATTCCTTACGGATGAAGTTATTGTAAGTGTCCACATCCATGGTATATACGTTTGATGTTTTGTCTGCTCTAACAATAATTCCATTGGCGTTTTTTTAGATTATTGAGCAGTGCCGTGATGCCATTCTGTAGTTTGTTGTTCTTCCGTTTTGTAAATTTGATCTCCATGATCATAGCCATTAGGTCTTGTTCAAATGCATCCAAAAGTGGGTTTGAGGGGGGGGTTCTTGTAAGATTTAAATCCAAATTTATCCTTGTTAAGATCCGATGTTTGGTTTATACGGCTTTTGTCAAAATGGAATGTTTTCCATCTGATTCGTCGAATAATATCATTGGTCCTTCGTATCATACCTAGAATATATTCCCTTTTTGCTTGAATAGGTATGTTTTTTAACGACATATCCAATTGGTGCCTTTCCATTTTAGAGGCGTATGCTGAATTAGTTGCTCAACTGTATAGGAGATTAATAAAATTTCAGGTTATCAATAATGTAGTGATAATATATCGTTACGTTAGAGATGAACAGCGTACGTGCAGGTTTGCTCAACGAGTATAAATTATATTCCGGAGAAAATGTAGAAAGGATGAATATAAAATGAAAGTGCTTTTTTTAAAAAGGAATTTATTAGGTATTTACATATGTTTCTGTAACAGACGGAATACCTATGTATCGGTGCTTGCGTAATCATATAATGTTAGCAAGTATTCGATAGCAAATGTATAATCAGTTGTCACTTCTTCAGAGATTTTGGATAAATTGGATAAAATCAGAAAAATTGAAGTATTTATATTAGTAATAGAGGAAGAAACAAAGGGGATAGTATATGACAGATGGTAAATTAATTTACTGCTAAACAAGTATATAATGGGTTTCTAATGAGAATCACATAAATATAATAAAATCTTAAACCCTAACACTATTCGACTTTCATATTCAACCGCCCCTAATATTGAACAACATATAAAAAAGCTTAACGCAAAACGGTTGTATAAACGCCTTCCAACACATAACAATACACGTAAAACATTAGCTATAACATCACAAAACAACAAACAACATCCTGTCCTACATAAGCAACCTCATCAACCCATCCATGACAATACAACAACGCAAAATTATAATTGCAACTGTGTCCAACCAGGAATGTGTCCGTTGAACAATCAGTGTCTTGAACGCAACATCGTATACAAATGTACTATCGAATCGGATAGACAGAAGTGGTACTATGTGGGATCTACAGCCACCTCCTTCAAATCACGCCTTTATAGACATCGTTACTCGATAAAACATGAAAACCAGCGTTATGTAACAACACTCGCAGACAAGGCTTGGCAGCTGCGTGAAAATAACCAGCAATTTCACCTAAAATGAGATATAATAGCGGCTGCCCCCCCCCCCCCCCCCCCCCCCCCATATTCCCATGGTCAGGAATTTTGTAAATTATGTAATGTAGAATTATTTTGTATTATGTAATTCAAAAACATTTTATTAAGTAACAGAATAGAGCGATCGTTATACTGTAACCATCGCTTAAAATCTACATTTTCATATTATAAATACTACCAGGATTGAACGCCTGTCTCTATCCCCGTTTGATTGTCCAAATAGATATTAACATTCTTTATTAGTCTTAATTCTATCAACTCTTCTATTATTTACCTTTTAATACAAACTGCTATAGATAAAATGAGATTTCTGATTTCTTGATTCAATTCCCTAATGCATATACCAGCTGGCTACTAGCATTGATGTTATTTAGTAGCAATCGAAATCTCCCCTTCCCCAATTGACACTTTATAATTAATACTACTGCACCAAATGACCAGCCCTGTCCACTGTCCAGTTGGTCAAGTAGAGATTAAAATTGGCACTCCCAAAATTCTTATTTAGATTTACTCATGGTATTCTCATTAGAAACCCATTATATACTTGTTTAGCAGTAAATTAATTTACCATCTGTCATATACTATCCCCTCTGTTTCTTCCTCTATTACTAATATAAATACTTCAATTTTTCTGATTTTATCCAATTTATCCAAAATCTCTGAAGAAGTGTCAACTGATTCTACATTTGCTATCGAATACTTGCTAACATTATATGATTACGCAAGCAGCGATACATAGGTATTCCGTCTGTTACAGAAACATATGTCAATACCTAATAAATTCCTTTTTAAAAAAAGCACTTTCATTTTATATTCATCCTTTCTACATTTTCTCCGGAATATAATTTATACTCGTTGAGCAATCCTGCACGTACGCTGTTCATCTCTAACGTAACGATATATTATCACTACATTATTGATAACCTGAAATTTTATATATATATATATATATATATATATATAAATGAATATATGCATATATATACATGTGTATATATATATGTATATATACATATATATATGTGTATATATATATATATATATATGTATATATATATATATATATATTGACGCTACAGTCACTTATATATCATGGAGTGCTGTTGGCTTTACGCTGTAGTGTTTTCTATACATTTCATTTATATATATATATATATATATATATATATATATATATATATATATATATATATACAATGATATTAAATAAATTGAAACTATATTTATTAAACCATATTTATTATATTACATATATTTCATTGGTACGCTTTCATCAGATAAACTACAAAGAGTGTTTTATAAATGTTGACATAGACAAGGAAACATATCTTAGGAAAATTCAACGAATAAGATATGTTTCCTTGTCTATGTCAACATTTATAAAACACTCTTTGTATTTTATCTGATGAGAGCGTACCAAAGTTGTTGTTACTCTTGATATATATATAATAGAATAAATATGGTTTCATAAATATAGTTTCGGTTTATTTAATATCATTGAATATTTACTCCAGAAATTTGTCGAGTGCTCTGAATCAGTTATAAACAGTTATATTTGTTGAATTTCCAACAAATTAAATATCCCTTCTACTTATATATATATATAAGATTAAAATACTAGAGTGCGTTGGAGTTCAACACACTCCTCGTATAACAGAAATGACAGTAAATGTATAGCTCAATGTAATTCAACAGAGCCGTAAAATTATAAAAAATAAACAAAGAAGCCTTCAATACATCAAAAGTTTTTATTAGCTGACAGTGTTTCGTCCCATTAATAGGGACTCATCAGAGCAAGTAAAGAAACAAGAAGCATTAACGGCCATAACAATCCAAAACTCAGAAGAACAGGGAATTTATATCTATGAAACTTAGGTAAGACAACATGGAAAGATATACTAAAGCTAAAAGTGTGCATTTGCAAATATAGACTATAGGGTTAGAGAGCGAGTAACATGTCAAACACTATGGTATTTATTAGTAGGAGGGAAATTTTTCTCTAAAATAGAAAAGAAATACCTCGAGATTTGTTCTAATAGACACGATAGGCGCTCTGAACGTTCACCCAGTGGTAATGTTTTAACGGCTTCTAATAGTGTTAATTCAACTGGTCCTCCTATTAACCCTGATCTTATTAATAGGATTCAAGATAGAAATAGAAATAGTAAAGGTAAGAATAGGAGGAGGCTCAATACTTACTTTAACCCGCCTTATAATCATGAAGTATTAACTAATATCCCTTGGTATTTCTTTTCTATTTTAGAGAAAAATTTCCCTCCTACTAATAAATACCATAGTGTCTTTAATAAGAATGTAATTAAACTCTCCTTCTCTACCACCCCTAACATTAATTCTCATCTAGCTAGCACTAATAATAGGAAAATTAGGGACAGCTACTGCTCTCTGCTTACCACTAATCTAGATAGCTCTAATAACAACTTACCTCCCGAGCAGATGTTATCTTCTAATAACCCTAGGAATAATGCATCGCGTAATCAGCTAATCACTAGTACCCGGAAGTGTAACTGTAGATTAAGTAATAACTGCCCTTTAAATGGTCACTGCCTATCTAGGAATATTGTTTATGCATGTGAAGTTAAGACTAATTCTTCTTGTAGAACATGTATAGGCTCCACATCTAATAATTTTAAAACTAGATTTAATTAACATGTTTCAAATTTTAAGCATATCAAGTTTAAGAACTCTACTTCTTTGGCACACCATATATGGGATTTAAAAGGGGCTGGTACACCATATAGCCTAAATTGGCGTATAGTAGCACAATCTAATCACCTTTCAACACACGCTAAATTCTGTAATCTTTGTATCTTAGAGACACACTCTATAATTTTCTCTAGGAACTTATTACTTAATAGAAAATCTGAAATATTTTCGTACTGTCCGCATGCTATTTCTAATTCCTTCTTCTATTATAGACCTAAAAACTCTGGTAGTTTAAACCGCATCCATTAGCTGCTATATTTCCTTATCTCTTTGGTTTTAGTTCATTATTATTACCATTATTAGTTTTCTACGGTTTTTCGTTTTTAGTTTTCATAGTCTTTTTAGCTATCTTACCCTATCTATCATCTTAACCATTATTACATTTTTACTCACCATTGTCGCCTTATAAGTTACTATCTTTATTTTCATCCCTGGTTGGAGGGTATCTTATTGAATAGTTTAATTTTAGTCTCCCATATCTAGGGCTAATGAACCTTGTCCTTCCTACTCCTAATATTCGCCTTATTGATTATATATTAATTTTTACTTTTATGCTCCTTCCTACCCTCCATAGTTTCACTTCTTCCTGTTCCCATTGGTCTACCATAGTTTTATTTAGAGTTTTTTTTCTTTGATAACGTTATTCGTCCGACTGATCGTAATATATCCTGATAGATCTCTTAGCCTTTTTATTGAAATATCTTGATTTTATTCGACTTTGATGAATTTTAGTATTAATTAATTTAAAAAGGTTTTTAATTCAATTCTTCGATTTAGAATAGTAATATTTTCTATATTTACCTAATGACTTGTAACGCCTACCTGTCTGTGCGTATCTTTATTTTTGTTCTTCGTTTTTATTTTATTTATTTATTTATTTTTTTACTACCACATGCTGTCTGTTTTCCTATCATCTGTTATTATATCCTGGTATGTCTATTTGTATTCATCGCGTAAATATGTATTAAGCATGTTCCATTGATTCTGTGTGTCTGCTATTGTAATATTAACATTAATATGTCATATTATTTTTTTGTAATTGAATTATAAATATTTGTCCGATATTGAGGTACTGTTTTGTAATATTTTATGAATTTGAACTGCCGATGCCTCTGTATATTATATATATTTATATATATTTTTTCACCATACTTTTATTTGATATTTTTTCTTACCCTGTGAAAAACTTTATATACGATTTGTTGACCTTAAATGATACGTATGATGTAGTTGTATATATTTTTTAATGTCAGTATATTATTCCATTGTTTTTGGTATTGTTTATGCACACCGTCAGGGTGGTTATTCTATTATAATGAATATTATAAAGAGTATATTTAAATATTTAAATAAGTGTTAGTATGTGTTTGTGTAAATGTGTATATATATGGATATATATATATATATATACATATATTAAGCTTTTTATTTCTTATTATCCATTATATTGTATTCTATATCATATTATAATTCTTATAATTCTCACATTGTATTACCATGTTGTGTTTCAAGTATTTGTCTTATACTGTACTTTCAACGTAGGTTTGACATGTTACTCGCCCTCTAACCCTATAGTCTATATTTGCAAATGCACACTTTTAGCTTTAGCATATCTTTCCATGTTGTCTTACCTAATTTTTCATAGATATATATTCCCTGTTCTTCTGAGTTTTGGCTTGTTATGGTCGTTAATGCTTCTTGTCTCTTTACTAGCTCTGATGAGTCCCTACTAATGGGACGAAACACTGTCAGCTAATAAAGACTTTTGATGTATTGAAGGCTTCTTTGTTTATTTTTTATAATTTTTATAGTTTGTATAATATATATATATATATGAAAAAGAACACAAGAGCGTCGAAACGGTTTGAGCTCAGCTGTCGGGGTCTTACTGGTTCCTATATATATATATATATATATATATACATGTATATACATATATACATATACATATGTATCTATGGGTTATATGTAACATTAATAATAATGTTCGATTTGTCTCTAAACAGAGGCCCGATTTGAAGGTTTGTTCAACACTGGTTTTGAGGAACGGTCAACATATTTCTGGGTCATTAACTTTCTCCACGACTGTATACCTCTGGCAGCGTGTTGAAGAACTGAAAATATATAGTATTTTCTTAAGTACATATCGGCTGACTACTTCAAACGTTCAATCAATTGACAGGCAGGTATACGGTGCTGATGACAGCTAATAAACTAGAAACTAGTTTATCGTTCCTTTGAGAGTGTTGAACAAAATGGCAACGATTGTTGCCGAACACTGTACGGCTAATAATTCGGGTTGTTTGTTAACAAACAAACCGAGCATTCTAAGAATTGTTCGGTAAACCCATACGTACATATATATATGTGCATGTATGTATGTATATACATGCTACTGTACGTCTGTATACACATATTTAAGTATCAGCCGTAGTAAGAGTGAGAAATGAAATTTCATTTTATATATATATATATATATATATATATATATATATATATATATAAATAAATACATTATCGGAGAAAGCTTTTAGCGACACTCCGGCCAAATCCCAACTCACTCAACAAACATTAGGAAATAAGTGAGTATATTCCTAATTAAACGTTCGGGGTGCTAACTAATTGTATCGCGTGGAAAATTTGCTGTATTATTTCATATGAGACATATCGAATATATCTCTTCCCAGACGGACGTCTCGTTTCATTATAAGATTCCTACAATTTGGGTGAAATTATACCAATTTATGTAGGAGCTTGTATATGATCAACAGATACATATTCAAGTGGGCTCTTATAATTCTTCAGTGGGCGGCCAATAATACTAATATTGATAATCAAATCAATATCAGTATTTAGCGATAATCACCATAAGGGCTTAAGGTATCTGTTAGGTTGCTATTCCAGGAGTTCTAAAGAAATACTCAAACTGATTCAGAAATGAGGAAGTAGATTACCGCCAAAATAAAACAATAGATGTGCAGGACAATGAATTCTAAAAGGAATTCAGGCCACGTGCTAGAACTCAATTGGAATTTGAAAAAAAATCCATGTGTGTACATGGTTTGATGACACACATAGATATTTTCTCGGGAAAAATAACAGAATGAGATACAAGAAACAATCAATATTCATATATAAAAAAAATAAACAAAGAGAGTCAAACCTTATATCGGGAAGTTCATATCTGTTGCACCAAGAGTGAAAAAATAAATACACTATCGGAGAAAGCTTTTAGCGATACACCGGCCAAATCCCAACTCACTCAAAAAACATTAGGAAATAAGTGAGTATATTCCTAATTAAACGTTCGGGGTGCTAACTAATTGTATCGTGTGGAAAATTGGCTGTATTATTTCATATGAGACATATCGAATATATATATGTATATATCCACATATATATATATATATATATATATATATATATATATATATATATATATATATATATATATATATATATATATATATCATAAAACATGTCTATATAATCACCAGATAAAATATATACCATTTCCGCTCCCAATTATATATGTATATATATATATATATATATATGTGTGTATGTAGCCCCACATTCATTTATACATATGCGCATAGATACATATACGAATGTACGCATACTCACATATATATTTGTGCGCATACATGAGAGCATGTATACACACATACATGTGTGCATACATATATACATATATATAAATGTATATACACAAACATATAAAAATATATATATACACACACACATATATACTCACATATATACACACATGTATGTATATACATATATATATAAGCAAAAGGGGTATTCAATTTGTTGGTAATTCAACAAATATAATTGTTTATAACTGATTCAGAGCACTTGACAGATTTTATGGAGTATAACATTCAAAGATATTAAATAAATGGAAACTATATTTATAAAACCATATTTATTCTATTAGAATAAATATGCTTTTAGAAATATAGTTTCCATATATTTAATATCATTGTATATATATATATATATATATATATATATATATATATATATACAATATTAAATAAATGGAAAACTATATTTATAAAACCATATTTATTTCATTATATATATTTCGGGGATATCATATTAACAATATGCTATGCCTTCATCAGACAAAATACAATATAAACAGTTTTATAGATAAATATATTCGACATACCGTAATAAACATCAACTTCATTTGAAGAGGTTCACTCTAGCAGTGAAAATACAGAGAGAAAGAAAGAGAGAGAGAAAAGAGGGAAATAGGAAAGAAAGAAAGACAAAACGAAGAAAAGGAAGAAAAAAAGGAAGAAAAAGAAGAAAAAGAAAAAGAAAAAGAAGAAATGCATGGGACAAAATAGAGAGATGGAAAAATAGATAAAGCGAAGAGCTTCATGTAAAGAGACAGAAAGATATATATATATATATAGAGAGAGAGAGGAAGTAGAGATAGATACATATATAAATATAGATATAGAAAAATTAGGTAGTGGGAGGTCATTTTGAGTAAGTGTATCAATGATGCATTTATTTATTTATTTATTTATTTATTTATTTATTTATTTAGCTCAAGTATTAATGTAAGGGAGATATATAGAGAGATATAGAGAGATATAGAGAGAGAAAAAATTCAAAAATAGCCAGACATATTCGAGGCGTAGAGAACCCTATGTTTTAATGTATTAGTATTTATAAAACTTACACTATATTGTAAATATCAGTATTCCTGAATGAAACAAGTATTCACAATGCGTGAAAATTCATTATCTTATGTTTAGTTTTTTAAAAAATTCATATGTCTATGTGAATCCAACTGATTCACTCCGCAAATTCAAAGTTACCGGAAAACATTCTCAATGTGGTATAAAAATTTGAGCGTATTATTATTCTTGCGATTACTCTACAAGATTATCTATCAAGCAGAAATAGAGAGCAGATTTCAATATACTAATCGAAAATATATATTATATTATAAGCAGAGATAACAATAATAATGATAATAAGTAAAAATATATAAAAATATAAAAATATAGAATAGAAAACTAAAAGAGAATATTACGAAAGAATATTACATAATAAAAATATTGCATATTAAAAATACTACGTATTAAAAATATTACGTATTAAAACTTTACATATAAAAATATTAAAAATAAAAATTTACATATAAAAATATTAAAAAATATTAAAAATAAAAATAAAATAAAATAAAAAATAAAAATAAAAATATTATAGAATACTACAATACTAAAAGAATAAAAATAAAAATAAAAATAAAAAATAAAAATAAAAATAAAAATAAAAATAAAAATAAAAATAAAAATAAAAATAAAAATAAAAATAAAAATAAAAATAAAAATAAAAATAAAAATAAAAATAAAAATAAAAATAAAAATGAAAATAAAAATAAAAATAAACCACAAAGAACAACCCTTCAAAGTTAATTGACAATATATTGCCAAGTTCACTACAAGACAAAGCCAAAAATTATCTATCAAATCACATCTAGCAAGGAATATCGCAAAAAAAGATTATGATGTCCAATAATGTCTACATATGCTCCTATATTTAATATATAAGTTTATCAAGTGTAAGGTTAATTCAAAAAATTTGGAGCATCGGCTTTTAGGGTAGCTTAATTTTTCATGAGGAATGTTTAGATAAAAATATTCTATATTCTATATTCTATATTCTATATTTTTATATTTTTATATATTTTTACTTATTATCATTATTATTGTTATCTCTGCTTATAATATAATATATATTTTCGATTAGTATATTGAAATCTGCTTTCTATTTCTGCTTGATAGATAATCTTGTAGAGTAATCGCAAGAATAATAATACGCTCAAATTTTTATACCACATTGAGAATGTTTTCCGGTAACTTTGAATTTGCGGAGTGAATCAGTTGGATTCACATAGACATATGAATTTTTTAAAAAACTAAACATAAGATAATGAATTTTCACGCATTGTGAATACTTGTTTCATTCAGGAATACTGATATTTACAATATAGTGTAAGTTTTATAAATACTAATACATTAAAACATAGGGTTCTCTACGCCTCGAATATGTCTGGCTATTTTTAAATTTTTTCTCTCTCTATATCTCTCTATATCTCTCTATATATCTCCCTTACATTAATACTTGAGCTAAATAAATAAATAAATAAATAAATAAATAAATAAATGCATCATTGATACACTTACTCAAAATGACCTCCCACTACCTAATTTTTCTATATCTATATTTATATATGTATCTATCTCTACTTCCTCTCTCTCTCTCTATATATATATATATATCTTTCTGTCTCTTTACATGAAGCTCTTCGCTTTATCTATTTTTCCATCTCTCTATTTTGTCCCATGCATTTCTTCTTTTTTTTTTCTTTTTCTTTTTCTTCTTTTTCTTCCTTTTTTTCTTCCTTTTCTTCGTTTTGTCTTTCTTTCTTTCCTATTTCCCTCTTTTCTCTCTCTCTTTCTTTCTCTCTGTATTTTCACTGCTAGAGTGAACCTCTTCAAATAAAGTTGATGTTTATTACGGTATGTCGAATATATTTATCTATAAAACTGTTTATATTGTATTTTGTCTGATGAAGGCATAGCATATTGTTAATATGATATCCCCGAAATATATATAATGAAATAAATATGGTTTTATAAATATAGTTTTCCATTTATTTAATATTGTAAATATACTCCAAGTATTTGTCGAGTGCTTTTATATCAGTTATAAATATTTACTAGTTGTAACCCAACAATTTTAAATATAACTTTACATGTATATATATATATATATATATATATATATATATATATATATAAGTATGTAGACGTACATACATATATGTATACAGACGTACAGTAGTATGTATATATATATACATACATGCACACATATATATATGTACGTATGGATTCACCGAACATTTATTATAATGCTCGGTGTGCTTGTAAACAAACATCCCGTATTAAGCCGTAGTGTCCAGCAACCATCGTTGCTCGTTTGTTCAACACTGACAAAGAACGCTGTACTACTTTCAAGCTTATTAGCTATCGTATACCTTCCTGCCAGATTGTTGAACGTATCTACTTATGCATATTAACGGCTAAGTAGCCCAATTTGTATATCGAGTGGGTTAATCGGCCGGGTGCATCGAAAACGATAAACGGAAAAAATGAAACGAAATTTCATTTCCCACTTTTAGTACGGCTGTTACTTAAATATAAGTATGTAGACGTATATATATATATGTATACAGACGTACAGTAGTATGTATATATATATACATACATGCAGACATATATATATGTACGTATGGATTCACCGAACATTTATTATAATGCTCGGTGTGCGTGTAAACAAACATCCCGTATTAAGCCGTTGTATCCAGCAACCATCGTTGCTCGTTTGTTCAACACTGACAAAGGAAGGCTGTACTAGTTTCAAGCTTATTAGCAACGTATACATTCCTGCCAGATTGTTGAACGTATTATATAATTATAATAAATGTTCGGTGAATCCATACGTATATATATATATATGTGTGCATGTATGTATATATATACATACTACTGTACGTCTGTATACATATATGTATGTACGTCTACATACTTAAATTTAAGTAACAGCTGTACTAAGAGTGGGAAATGAAATTTCGTTTCATTTTTTCCGTTTACCGTTTTCGGTGCACCCGCCCGATTAACTCACTCGATATGCAAATTGGGCTACTCAGCCGTTAATATGCATAAGGTAAGTATATACGTTCAACAATCTGTCAGGAAGTTATACGTTGCTGAGGATAGCTAATAAGTTTGAAACTAGTACAGCGTTCCTTTGTCAGTGTTGAACAAACGAGCAACGATGGTTGCTGGACACTACGGCTTAATACGGGATGTTCGTTTACAAGCACATCGAGCATTATAATAAATGTTCGGTGAAACCATACGTACATATATATATATATGTGTGTGGATGCATGTATATATATATATACATACTACTGTACGTCTGTATACATATATGTATGTACGTCTACATACTTATATTTAAGTAACAGCCGCACTAAGTGTGGGAAATGAAATTCAGTTTCATTTTTTCCGTTTATATATATATATATATAATTAATTAACAGTTATGTTAGAAGCGACGTGCGGACGGGCAGCCAGAGGGAGATATTAAAAGGGCGCGACGTTGTAGCTATCTATCTATCTAAAAAAGAAAGAGAGATGAAT
>OZ024742.1:193933856-193953856 GCA_964016885.1 Eledone cirrhosa
CAGGTCACAACCAGCCAATACACTACCCTCCACATTTCTACTCAATGCAGAAGGTGTCAGCCCATTGATAAATGCACAGAAATGGAAGATACAATTCATTGAAGATTGGAGTGGTAACCATCCACTCCACATCACTTTCTTCATTCTTACTGAGACCCACATTGACAACTCTCACTTGGAGGCCGAACTAAAAGTGAGTAATTTCACAACCATCCGCGCGGATCGTGTTGACAGAAGGAACGGTGGAACTGCCATGTTCCTGCATGATTCCTGTACGGCAGATGGAAATATCACATTCTCCAATGTCTACTGAGAATCAGTTACCGTGCACATTAAAGCCAATGACCTAATAGTAGTTGGGCTCTATAGGCCACCCCAAATACATATAATGCGCTTCAAAGTATGCCACAACAGCAATAAGTACTTTATTCAACAGTGCCATTTTAGTAACATACTTTTGATGGGTGACTTTAAACTACCCTGGTCTACAAACAGTTTGAAACCAGGCAGTCCCACCTCAACCACTGACAAACAGTCGAGTCAATTCTCGACTTCATGAATGAGTTTTTCTTGTCCCAACTTGTCCTTGCACCAACGAGGTATCAGAAGAATATTTTGGATCTAGTGTTTAGTAATCACACTAACACTATACATAATATTACAGTGGAAAAAACCCTTCTTTCAGCCCACGACATGGTTCTTTGTAACGTGAGATTCCACCAGCCGGAAGCTAATCTTAGTGACCTCTCTCCAGACCACCCATTTTATAACATGGATCTCTATAATGCCAACTGGGATGCAATGATGAACGAGCTATCACATGTTGAATGGTCTTTTACTCACGCACTCATTTCCACCAACATCAAAACATCTTCGCAGATCTTTGTAGACACTGCCACAAATATATGTGCAAAACACACCCCACCATGACCTGTGAACAAAACTAAGTGCTGTATCCCTCAAAAACGAAACACTATTATCAGAAAAATAAAAAGAACAAACAAAAGAAGTAACATACTAAAATACTGCCAGCAGAAACACAAATATTCGACCGCTATCGCACTGTTTAAATCAAATAAATATAACCCCCCAAAATGCATGAAGACCAGCATCAATAGCCAAAGAACAACTCAGGAGAAATGGGCCATTGAAAACTTTCAAACTCAACCTCAAAGTGTTCATTTCATTTGCGGAAAAACACAAAATCACTGTCTCCACTGTTGGCCCTCTAATTTATGAAAATGGCACACTCCATAGGTGAGACACTGCAGTAACAATACTGCTCTGTTTTCAGAGATCTGGGTTGTATCAATGACACACTATATCAGACATCATATCCGCTCTCTTGGTCTGGAAACCTGACTCCAGCCTGACTAGGAGTAGGAAGCTGTCATCCCCTGACGTTATCTCTAGGGATACGGGAATCAGTAGACAGGACCTGGGGGCAGCGATAGGGGACAGGGAATTCTGGGGCATGAGAGTGAGATCCATCATTTCGACAGTAGTCGACGAGTGATGATGTGATATCGGACATAACGTTTGGCACCCCTGATGTCTTAGCGTCAATAGACGAAATTAAGCACAATTCAGTAGTAGGCCCCCGATAGATTCCCTCCTTGTGTCCTGAAGGTGTGTCGATACCAACTTGCATCTCCTCTTGCTAATCTGTGGAGGAGCTTACTGGATGCTGGCTATATTCCTGAAAACCTTCTATCCCAGTCCGGTGTCCAAGTTGTAAAAAGGGAAACAAGTCTCTGGCAGTGAACTACCGTCCGATCTCACTCACCTCACATATTTGAGAGGGTGGTGAGATCACGAATAACCCACTTTCTCGAAAGCAACAGATTGCTGATCTCCAACCACATGGGTTCCGTAGTGGAAGAGACCGCTTAAAGCAGCTCCTGCATCACGTTGATGATATTTTGAGAGCTTTGGGAGAGGGCTCCAGCACTGATGTCTTCTACTTTGATATCAGCAAAGACTTTGACAGGGTTGATCATAAGATTATATTGAAAAAACTATCCAATATTGGTGTCTCTGGAAAGTTACCACAGTGGATCAAGTGTTTCCTGACAGACAGAGCCCAACATGTTGTAGTCGAAGGAGTAAAATCAAGCCCAGGCAACGGCAGAAGTAGCGTCACACAAGGCACTGTTTTGGGTCCACTTCTTTTCATCGTCTACATTAATGACATTACTGACATCATAAGAAACTTTGCAGATGATTCCAATCTCATCAATGACGTGTGTGACCGGACTTGCCTTCAGTCATATCTACTGGCTGTTATCCAGTGGGCGGAAAAGAAGAATATGCTGCTGAATGAAGATACATTCGAGTTGATCCACTTTGGAAAATAGCATGCCTTGAAACTCCCATATTCTCTTCCTTGGGGTGAAACTCTAGTGGCATCCAACAATATCAGAGACTTGGGAGTAATTGTGGACAACAACATAAGCTGGGCCACTCATATAAACACAAAAGTTGACATGGCCCGCTAAATGTGTTCGTGGATTCTCAGAACCTTCCATTCGAGAGATATCCACACTGATATCATTCTCTTCTTCACTTTTTCCCGACCCCACCTTGAATATTGTTGTCCACTGGGGACTCCCAACACGAACCGCAGCATCATAAAGTTGAAGCACCTCAAAGGTCTATGACAAAGAAGATAGATCGCATGACAGGCCTTGACTATTGGAGTCGGTTAGAAAAGCTCAAACTTTATTCTCTCCAACATCGCTGTGAGCTCTACATAATCTGCATAATTTCGAAAATGTTCCATCAGCATTGACCAACTGATGTTGGCATCAACTTAAAGGTACATAGAAGGCTTGGGCCCCGTGTTATCCGCCCACAACAATAATCTCTCTCGGATCTGATAACAACAATATAGCACAATTATATCACTTCAATTGGTACCGCTCTCTTTAACGTTACACCATAACACATTAAAACGGAGGTCTTTGCACTAATTCCTTCAAGAAACTCTCGCTTGAGTGGGCCATGGTGTTCAAATCATGATTGGAAAGAATTCGCCAGGTGGTCGTATTAAGTTAGACATGGCCTGGGCCGATAGAGGGCGAAACCTATCAAAGTTATCAAAGTAAGCTATATATATATATATATATATATATATATAACGAAGTAAATGTGGAAATGAACCTGGTGGACCATAACGCACCAAAGTACACAATACTTAGGGTAGTAGAGTAGGTAACAGGAACGAGTAGGACACCGACGGGTGACCTCAAGCCGTTTCGACGGCTAATTCTGGACTGTATATATATATATATATATATATATATATATATACATATATATATATATATATATACATATATATACATATATATATATATATATATATATATATATATATATATATATATATATATATATAGGTTGTAATATAATGAAACGAAATTTCATTTCTCACTCTTAGTACGGCACTTACTTAAATGTAAGTATGTATGTATACGTACATACATATATGTATACAGACGTACAGTAGCATGCATATATATATATATATGTATATATATATATATATGCATGGTACTGTACGTCTGTATACATATATGTGTGTACGTATACATACATACCTATATATATATATATATATATATATATATATATATATATATATATATATATATATATATATATATATATATGTATACATATATATACATATATATATATATATATATATATATATATATATATATATATATATATATCCTTATCGAGCCCTCTTTGGATTTTAGTCTTCAAATTTATCATTAATACATATATATATATATATATATATATATATATATATATATATATATGTATATAAATATATAAATATATTTATGTAAATATATAAATATATAAATATATATATATAACTATATATATAAATGAATATATATATATATATATATATATATATATATATATATATATATATATATATATATATATATATATATATATTAATATATATATTAAAGTGTTTAACAATATTCAATGATTATGTCAAAGAATGAGTTTTACAGTAGATTGGAAGCACTCAACGGCAAAAAAAAATAATAATTTATAAATCCTTTTCCAGTGGTTATCACTGGCTGATATGATTCATGAGACGTTTTCCTAGATATATCGTAGTATCATACACTTTAAAGCTTTTAGAACAGTTACAGTATGCAATGTTTTTTCTCGCTCACACATTCTCTGATGAATTTATTACATTTTCGCATTTTCTCATACATATGATATAGTAAAATTTTGTCTTGGGTTAATCACTACCTTGATTAAATCTTAACCATGTAACATCTCAGGGTATGCCATGTATCATTATACCTTCTCTGATGATGACGTACTGTTGTACATCCGAAATATGTATAATGAAATGTAATTGATCAAAAGAACATCTATTTTAATATATATATAAATATATAAATATAAATATAAATATATATATATATATATATATATTTCGTTTCTGAATTTGTTTAGCAAGATTCTTTATCTGAAATCGTGTGTTGAAACCGATATTGTTATATTTGGGAGGGTCATGTTGCCAATAAGAAACACACGCACCAGTTGCTTTCACTTCAATTTATTATAATAAATTTATAATAAATTCATAAATTTATAAATTTCTGGTTGGTTTTTGGTTCCACAACCAGATAGTTGTTTAAATATTGTCATAGTTCTTTCGTCACACTCTCTCTGACCTCTTCAGTGACTGGGGATTCCTTTCTTTGTTTCTGTGCCTCTCCTTTGTTCTGTCCTACGCCATTTTGTTTCTGTGTGTGTGTGTTGTGTGCTCAGTCTGCGCATGCGCCACATCCGGGTGTCTATGTGTGTTCATGTTCATTTATTTATTTGTTTATTTACATGTTACTGGTTGGTAGTTTGTTCTATGTGTGTGTGTGTTTTCATTTTGTCCTTAATTGTAAGTTGTGATGTTGCTGTTCCACTCATATTTTCTATTTAATTTTGGTTGTAATTCTTTTATGTTTATTGCCTCTGTGATTTGTCTAAACATTGCGTCTTTTCTGTGTGTAGATTCTATTTTTATTTCTATGTTCTCTAATTTACCCTTGTGTTCTATTTTAGCATGTTGGTAGAGTACAGATGATTCTTTACTATCTTGAAGGTCTCGCCAGTGTTCATTTATCCGTTCCCCTACACTACGAGCTGTCTCACCTATGTACACTATATTTTTGTCTCTACATTGTCCTTCAGTACATCTTATGCTATACACTACATTTCTAGTTTTACAGTTAATATGGGGGCTATTTTACAGGTTATACATTTCTTATCTATACATGTGGGTCTTTGAAAAGGGTATGTCTTGCTAATAAGTGTTTTTACGGAGGTACCTGGTCTTTCTACTATCTTAATATGGAGTTTATGTTTATCTAGGGCCCTTCTAAATTTGTAAGCTAATTCACCTCTAGGGGTTGTATCGATGAACATTACACTCTGGTATTTATTGCTATCATACCATGAGTTTATTCTATTAGCCTTGTTCCTAGTTCTTTTTATTCTATTCCAAGATTTGCTCCTATACAAGGGGCAGGTCCCATTTATATCATTATTTACCATTTTTTTCCCATTTGGTTCTGGCTCCTCTATACACTCTGATTTTATCTCTCTGATTGTAGCCAGAGGACTGCCTACGGTGGATGAAGTGTTGTATGTGTCTCTCTAGTTCTTCGGGGTTGCACATGCGGGACACGTTTCTCATCACCCGTACCAAATCCGCAATCAGTATGTTGATTTTGGTATGGTCCGAAACGGCCGAGTTTCGGTGGATCAGATGTTTGGAAGTAATGGGTTTGGCATAATGGGAATGGAGGATTTGTTTTTTGTTATTAATGGGATCTAACCAGAGCTCTGTGTCTAGTACAGGTAATCGATGGTTGGGGTGTTTACTTGGGTAGTCTATAGTAACTCTAATGCTCTGGTGGATGGAGTCAGCTCTTGCTGGATGCTTTCCATCGTGTTTTTCTCTAGTTCCTGACTGTTCTCTAGTGGGGGTGACTTAACTACGATGTTTATATCATCAACGTAGCGGGAGTACATTATCAGGGTGAAGGGGTCTTCTAATTGTTCTTTAAGTTTAAGTTTAAGTCTACTGTCCCACCATACCATGAATAAGTTAGCTCTGTCGCCTGCAATGCTATCACCAATGGCTGCTCCTTCCTCTTGGGCATATGTTTTTCCATTAAATTTGAACATATGTTCCTTAAGGGTTAGTTTTATGCTGGCCTCCACCGCATGTGCAATCATTTTCTTCAGTTCATCGTGGTTTTCGGGTGTCCGTATGGCTCTGGTCCACCCGATCCATCTATCTGTGTGGGTTTTCTTGGCCATTGAGGTAATGGTAGGTCGTCTGCCTCTTGCTGGTCTTGTAGGGCACAGGTTGCTAAGGTCATATGTGTCTAGGTAATTATTACTATAGGTAAGTTTAAGTAGGAGTCCCAGCTAACTGGTATCAATCCCATGGAACTCAACATTGCTCTCACTGATCATTTCTACGCATTTCTCCACAGCGAAATCCACGTCAATAGATGGATACAGGGACACAACATCCATACTACCTATTATGCAGTTTGTTAGGTCCCTAGATCGGTTACCCTCCCCGATTCTGCTGAGGAGGTCCTCCGTGCTGTCACATACATCTGGGGACATTTCAATGATAGGGCGTATGATCAGGGAGAGGAAGTAGGACAGTCTGTAGTTACTAGCAATGTTAGCTCCACAGACTGGCCGTGTTGGTGGTCCCGCGACAGGGTCACTGCCCGTTTTATGGTATTTTCGAAGCCCATACAACGCCGGCCCGTCATTGTTCCAGGCCTGGAAGTTGTTGGCAGTCCTTTTGTTGGGCTGCATTATATTCGTCCACATCACCATATGGGCATTGAGGGCTTTTTCTCTATCCTCATGCTCCTGTGGTGTTATCTCTCTTGTGTTAGTGATGTGGGGTTGCATTGCCTGGGTGTCGTTTGGCAGGCTGTCAACCGACATTCTGCCAGACTTGTCTGTTGGAAAGCATGCTATCTCTCCATTACGCGAGCGCTGCATGAGCTTACGCAAGCCATTTGCAGATTTTTCTCCAGTTGCTGGGCCTCCATTCTATTATGCTTCTTGCTATACTGTTCTATAATATTTCTAAGTTCGGATCTAGCTATACTAAATTGTGCTTCTGTTTGTTCATCGCCCTGCGACGGCAATTGCGTGCGTTTGTTAAATGGTAAAGTCGTGGCGTGGACTCGTCGCATGTAGAACGATTTATCGGAGGGATTATATAAAGTAGAGTTCCAGGCTGCTGCTTTATGTGTACTAGTGCTATTGTTATTGTTAGTTGTGTTGTTTCTATTTCTATTTCCACCAACAGCCTCATGGTCGTTTCTATGTCTCTCATAATTACTCCTATCTCTTTCCACTTGCTCATTATTGTTATCTAGCCTATGTTGTGTGTCTGTGTGTTCGTCTTGGTTATTTTCTTTGTCCTTAGTCTCCCTTCTCCTTTTAATCCTATTACTTTCCCTTATTTCTGTGATTTCTGTGCTACTGTCATTACTTGTTTTCTGTGTCTGTGTGTTTGTTAAGATTGTGGTGGTGGTGGTGAGAGGCATTGAATGTCTGTGTGTTGTTGTTGTTGATGTGTGCTGTTGTTGATATGTGTTGTTGTTGTCTCCGTGTGTGTTATTATTGTTGTGTGTGTTGTTAAATAAACAAATAAATAAATGAACATGAACACACAGAGACACCCGGATGTGGCGCATGCGCAGACTGAGCACACAACACACACACAGAAACAAAATGGCGTAGGACAGAACAAAGGCGAGGCACAGAAACAAAGAAAGGAATCCCCAGTCACTGAAGAGGTCACAGAGTGTGTGACGAAAGAACTATGACAATATATAAACAACTATCTGGTTGTGTAACCAACCAACCAACCAGAAATTTATAAATTTATAAATTTATTATAAATTTATTATGATAAATTGGATCTCTGGTGCGTGTGTTTCTTATTGGCAACATGACCCTCCCAAAGTATAACAATATATATATATAAATATATAGGAAAAAGTATGACATCAACGGCAGAGCTCAAGCCGTTTAGACGGCTATCAGAAATAGCCGTCGAAACGGCTTGAGCTCTGCCGTCGGGGTCATACTTTTTCTATTACCGACTCTACTACCGTAAGTATTGGGTACTCTGGTGCGCTATGGTCCATCTGGTTCCTTACCACAATTCCTTCGTTATATATATATATATATATATTCCTACCTATAGTTGCTCGCACATTGCACGGTTTGTTGTTTTTTATCACTGTATTGTTACTGTTATTCTCTTTTCTTCCTCTTTGCTTTCCTTCCCACCTTCGTTTTCCAAATGACTTATCCATTTATTGACGCCCTGGGCGGAAGTTATCTTGTCTTTAAAGCGTAAAAATATCCGAGACCCCAGTACAAGATTGAGGATCCCCCCCCCCCCCGTTCTTGCTCTCATCGTATTCCCACTGGATTTTAAGTTACCTTAAAGAGCAACTACACAGCCATTTCTATTCTCCATATATTTCATCATGTTTTTCGTTGTGACCATTCTTCCCTCCCCTTCTACCTATTTCGCCACTTTCTACTCTCACCCCTCTTTCTTCCCCTCCCTTTCTCCCTATCTACTCTTACCCCACTTTCTTGCTCTCCCTTTCTCCCTCTCACTTTCACCCCCTCGCCTGACCGTTTAACAGTTCCCTTCTCACTTACGGCTGCGGTGACCGAACGTGTGTCCTCTTGACCACTCAGTCTTGAACTTAAGTTCTCTTATCGAGTGGTCTTGGATTTCCTACCTATATTTGCTCGCATATTGCTCGGTTTGTTGTTTTTTTTCGCTGTTTTGTTACTGTTTTCTCTTTTCTTCCCCTTTGCGTTCCTTACCTTTCCTTCGTTTTCCCAATAACTTATCCAGCTATTGACGCCCTGGGAGGTAGGTATCTTGTCTTTAAAGCGCAGAAATATCCGAATCCCCCAGTAGACAACTGATGATGAGAGCTCACCTCGCCACGCTTGCTTTCTTCGTATTCCCACTGCATTTTAAGTTACCTTAAATAGCAACTACACAGCCATTTCTATTCTCCATATATTACACTATATATATATGCATTGATTTGTAAGAAAAAAAAAATTAACACATACAAATCGATAAAGAAGAGAGGTTGCCTATTCGTGCTTTAGTTTTCAGGTCATTCAGTATCGGTAGAGGGTCGGACGTCATGCTTTGCAGCAAAGTGTTACGGCCCTTTATGGTCTGAGTTCAAATCCCGCCGAAGTTAACCTTGCCTTTCATCTTTAAGAGGTCGATAAAATAGAGTACCAGTAATACACTGGTATAATTGCTTGCATTGTGCCAAAAGTAGAAACAGTTATTAGTAAAGAACGAAAGCGCTTATTGCGAACAATGAAATGGAATTTCACAACCGTTATATACAGAAAGGTATAATATGAGTATATACACCTATACATACACACAGATATGCAGACATGTACATATACATACACATATGTATGTATATGGATATGTATATGTATATATATATATATATATATATATATATATATATATATATATATATATATATATATATATATATATATATATATGTATATATATATATATGTATATATATATATATATATATATATATATATATATGTATATATATATATATGTATATATATATATATATATATATATATATATATATATATATATATATATACATATCCATATACATACATATGTGTAATAAAATAGATGTTCTTTTGATCAATTAAATTTTATTATACATATTTCAGAGGTACAACAGTACCTCCTCATCAGACAAAATATAATGATACATGACATACCTTGAGATGTTAAATGGTTAAGATTTAATCAAGGTCGTGATTAACCTAAGAGAAAACTCAACATTTATACCTTAATAATGAGAAAATGCGAAAACGTAATAAATTCAATAGAGAATGTGTGAGTAAGAAAGACGTTGGTTAATTTGACAGTTATAGAGATTTTAAAATGTAGGATACTACAATTTATGGTTATCTAGGAAAACATCTCATGGATTATAACTGTCCATGACGTCCGCTGAAAGAGGATTTAAAGAGAGGGAAATATAAAGGGGAGTAATATATGCAGAAAGAGATAATATATGAGAAAGATAATATATGAGGAAGTGATAAACAAAGATGAATATAACAACTTGATTTTAAAGGAACTTAGGAAAGATTACAGAAAAGCCCCGGCTGATGATCTTACTGAAATTAATGAAGAAGCCTATAAATTAATTACCAATTTGGGAATAGAAGGAAGAACCGAACCATTCTTACCTAGGCAGGCGAGGATTAACTTGAAGGATCACAAAAGAAACTTTGAGGAAGAGATGCCAGTTAGATTGATTGCTCCACCCAAATCGGATATTGGAGTAATCAGTAAAAACATCATCGATAGAATATTACCCACTCTTAAATTGAGATCGAATTTGAGCTTGTGGAAAGATAAAAATGAAATCATAGAATGGTACAAGAATATAGATGATAAGAAAAACCATAAATTCATCCAGATGGACATTACTAGCTACTATTCTTCCATAACACCTAACCTTCTAAATAAGGCTCTTTCATATGCTTCTAAGCATACTGATATAACCAGGGATGAAATAGACATAATACTAACAGCTAGAAGAACTCTTATTAACTTCAACAACGAATATTGGACCCGCTCAGATAGAGATAGAAATGTTGATATCACTATGGGGGCATCCGATTCTGCGCAAATCACAGATCTTCTGGGAATTTTCATATTAAATATTATAAATAGAAAACTACCGGAGATTACCGGTGGTTGATATAGGGACGACATTTTATTTACGGTGGTCAAACACAATAATATAGAACTAAATAGAGTAAAGAAAAGTATAATAGAATTCTTTAAAATGTATGACCTTAAGTTCGAAGTAGAAAATGGTACCAAAATAGTTAATTTCCTAGACGTTACGTTTAACTTAAACATTGGCTTCTATTACCATTTTCATAAGCCCAATGAAAACTTAAACTAAATCTGTAAAAAACAGCTATAGTAAATAGTGTGCACAAACGAATTAATAAAATATCAGCCAATAAAGCTATGTTTGATGAAAACGCTGAATACTACAACAACGCGTTAAAAAGAGCAGGATATGTGAATAATATAGAATATGTAGATAATAATAATCCAAGTATTAATCTTGATAAAAGTAATAACATATATAAGAGAAACTCTAATAATTATAATTCAAACACCCATACGCCAAATAAATTGAGGAAAAGAACTAGAACTAAATCAGTCATATGGTTGCCCCCCCCCCCTGATTCGGTCGCAGTTAGAACACCAATTGCAAAATTATTATTTAATGCTTTGGACACCTCTTTCCCTACTCAACATAAATACCATTCCATTTTTAATAGATACACCATTAAATTCTCGTATTCTACAGCTATGAACATGTCCCAAAATATTGCCAAATTAAACACTAAAATTCTAAAACAAAACCCGCATAATGATCTCAATAATAGCGTTAACTTAAATGATACTAAACCAAAATGTAATTGTAGAAATAAAACTGACTGCCCTCAGCAAAATAATTGTCTAGATAGTAATTTGTTTTATAAATACACCGTAAAAACGGATCACAACACATAAAACTACATAGGATCGTCTTCTTCTACATTTAAAGCCAGATTTGCGAACCATAAATGCTCATTCTCGAACTCCAAGAGGAAATGATCCACTTCTTTATCACAGCCCATATGGTCATTAAAAGAGAGGAATTTAAAATACTCCATTCTTTGGACAACACTTCGGAATTAAGGAGTTTACCGCAACTCTAGTATATCAAATAACTGCGCGCTCTGTACAATGGAGACCCTGTTGATTATTAATAACTAATTAACAAAAAAGTGAATTATTTTCTAGTTGCCTTCACAAAGCTACGTCTACATACTTAACTTCCCACAAAACCGGAAAAAAAAGAAAGAAACACTAAACCATTAAAAACTTGGTTTTCAGACCACAAATAACCAACAGGGAAAAACAATAATGGCCTTTAATATTGCATTATCTTATAAATATCTATAGAAGAAATAACGCTCAAATGAATGACACTTGTTCAATAACACGCTGACACGTTGATTATACATAACATAATATTATTAACTTTGATCCATACCATTATTTCTCTATCTTTATTTTCCTATCTAAGTTTTAAATGTTAGTTTAAATATCCAACCCGTATATTTTTACGGAACTTATTTTTAACTGTGAATCGTTCATGTGTTTACATTTTTTTAATTTATAATATGTATGTAATTATTTTTGTAAGTTTTTAATTATACCTACCTTATTTTTCTATCCATGATTCATATATAGAGCAAATACCCCACCTGTAAATTATTACGGACCTTATTTTGAACTCTGAATTATCCATGCACTTATTATTATTTTTCTTATATATATGTATTTAACTGTAACACGTTGAAATCTAGTATATAAGATTATAGTCGTTATCATTTACATAAAGTATACTGTATCACTAATACTTAATATATATCTATATATACCTCTCTGTATCTCTCTATAAATATTTTTCAGATAACTTCTAAATGTTTAGATTATTATTTATTTACACCCTTTTATATATATGTATCTATTTAACTTTAGCATGTTTGAATCTATTATTTTATATTCGTTATCATTTACCTAAAATATACTGGCTCATTAATATATCTCTATATACCTAATCATTATTTAAATAATTCTAACAATAAGTACTTCAAAATATTTACATGGCGAAAATGTTGACATTTTTATAGGTAATCTTCGTTAAAGATTACATTTAGGAAAATATTCAACAGTGTACATTTTCCTTTCGCTGGCCAGGTAAATCTTTTAAATTTTATCCTCAAAAAATTCAGAAGTTTAGAAATGTAACACACTTATGGAATTTATAAAATTAATAAATATAAATAACCAGCAACTTTTAAAAAACCCTAAAATCTTGATTCTTCACACTTAAAATAAGAAAAATTAAATATTTTGAAACTTAACCGTTTAGCTTTGGGGAAAAAAATCTCTTTCTGCATATATTACTCCCCTTTATCTTTTTCTCTCTTTAAATCCTCTTTCAGCGGACGTCATGGACAGTTATAATCCATGAGATGTTTTCCTAAAAAACCATAAATTGTAGTATCCTACATTTTAAAATCCCTATAACTGTCACATTAACCAACGTCTGTCTTACTCACACATTCTCTATTGAATTTATTACGTTTTCGCATTTGCTCATTATTAAGGTATAAATGTTGAGTTTTCTCTTAGGCTAATCACTACCTTGATTAAATCTTAAACATTTAACATCTCAGGGTATGTCATGTATCATTATATTTTGTCTGATGAGGACGTACTGTTGTACCTTTGAAATATGTATAATAAAATTTAATTGATCAACAGAACATCTATTTTATTAATATTTGTATTTTAATATTAATAACTCTGGAAAATTATTTACTGTAGAGTGCTTCGAATCTACTGTAAAACTCATTCTTTGATGTACTCATTGAATCTTGTTTAACTCTTTAATATATTTATATATATATATACAAATATAAATTAGCGAGAATCGTACTTCAGCTCAGGAATTAACGAAAATCAACGTCCGATATGTGTGGCAAGCGCTCGATGATTCATGTGAACCAGAGCTACAACATACGTTAAGGGCCAAACACACTGAGATGATGGTTAAACATATCATCCGCACAACCAAAACAAACGACCAAGTAATTCGGGTCAAACAATAACAATATATGTGTTGATACTTTCCCGGACCCTGGACTGATGGTAAAATCCAGTATTGGTTTCTGCGACTCCAAAATCAGGTACTGTCCGCCTACATAAAGAATGTTGGGCTTCTGGTGAGATGATGAACAAGGAAGTGATGTTATCAACGGGTTTTGCTCCAAAATGCTATAGATAGTGTGGCTATTACTGATCCCTCGTGGGTTTCAGCAAGGGAGGCAACACCTCTATTAGGCGAATGATTCAGTTGCGTATAATATTGCGAGAATGCAAAATATCACACATCGTATAAAGCTCTCGATAGAATGGTTAAATATAACAGTGCTATTCAACAGTCAATAGAAGTAACTAAAAAAATCAATAAAATTAACTGCTCAATAGCTAGACTCTGGAGATTAATACAAATAAAAATTAGCGAGAATCGTATTTCAGCTCAGGAATTAACGAAAATCAACGTCAGATATGTGTGGCAAGCGCTCGATGATTCATGTGAATCAGAGCTACAACATACGTTAAGGGCCAAACACACTGAGATGATGGTTAAACATATCATCCGCATAGCCAAAACAAACGACCAAGTAATTCGGGTCAAACAATAAAAATATATGTGTTGATACTTTCCCGGACCCTGGACTGATGGTAAAATCCAGTATTGGTTTCTGCGACTCCAAAATCTGGTACTGTCCGCCTACATAAAGAATGTTGGGCTTCTAGTGAGATGATGAACACGGAAGTGGTGTTATAAACGGATTTTGCTCCAAAATGCTATAGATTGTGTGGCTATTACTGACCCCTCGTGGGTTTCAGCAAGGGAGGCAACACCTCTATTAGGCGAATGATTCAGTTGCGTATAATATTGCGAGAATGCAAAATATCACAAATCGAATAAAGCTATGAGCAAAGGGATATTTAATTTATTGGTAATTCAACAAATATATATATTTATAACTGATTCGAAGCACTAGACATTTTTTCTTGAGTATAATATAAATGATATTAATAAATGGAAACTATATTTATAAAATCTAAAATCCTATTTATTTTATTATATATGTTTCAAGGGTACCAACACTTTGGTACACTCTCATTAGATAAAATACAAAGTTTGTTTTATAAATATTGACATATCCAGGAACGTGATCTTAACGGTTCAAGTTTTTCCTGGATAGTAAAAGGTAGATGGGGAAAGAGAGAAAAAATCAAATATTTCAAATTATTAAGATGAATATGCAAATGAGGTTGAGGTATAGGGCGAAAAAAAAAACGTTATTTTTAGACGCTAGGTAGATTTAAATAATTATTAGGATATATATATATATGTTAGGATATATATATATATATGTATGTGTACAAATATTTGTTTAAATTCTGGAATCATTTTCCACCATTCCTAGAAACTGTTTATTCTTAACATTTCAATCGTTTTAAATTCACGTAAATACAAGTTTTTCTTTCTTTTTCTTTCTTCTTCCACACATACATATATATATGTAATAATTATTTAAATCTACCTAGCGTCTAACAATAACGCTTTTTCAGCTCTATACCTCAACCTCATTTGCATATTCATCTTAATAATTTGAAATATTTGATTTTTCCTCTCTTTCCCCTTTTCCCTTTTACTATCCAGGAAAAACTTGAACCGTTACAATCTCATTCCTGAATATGTCAATATTTATACAACAAACTTTGTATTTTATCTGATGAGAGCGTACCAAAGATTTGGTACCATTGAAATATATATAATAGACTAAATATGGATTCATAAGTATAGTTTCCATTTATTAATATCATTGATATATATATATTGACCATTATGCACCAGATTTCTCGATACTTGTGTTAGAAGAGTATGGTTATTTCATAAGGATTAAGGACACCTACGACTAAGATCTTGTCATTTCAAGCGATTGTTCCGGACTTATATATGTATATATATATACATTAGTAGCAGTATATAAATGAAGTGGGTATATATATGTGTGTGTGCGTGATTGGCATATAAATATATATATATATATATAGACACACAAATATGCACATATATTCATATTATATATACATGCATACAGGTACATATATAAATGTGTATATATGTATTTATGTGTAATGAATATTTCAGAATACAACTTATCATTGTAATATATATACATATAATTGTACAGAATACGATGGAAGAAAATTATCTCATATTTAATACATTATTTCTACACTTTAACAAGTGTAAATCATTTTAGTTGCGATAATTTTCGTTTTGTAATGTAAATAAACATATGTATATATATATATATATATATATATATATGTGGGGGGGGGGGGGCGTGTATATGTGTGTGTGTGTGTGTGTGTGTGTGTGTGTGTGTGTGTGTGTGTGTGGTGTGTGTGTGTGTGTGTGTGCATTATTTTACTTACATATGTATGTGTATAGATATATGTTTATATATATATATATACTGACGAAGGACTAATTTTATCATATGTAACCCACGCAGTATTCTTCTCATGTTTTATATATATATATATATATATATATATATATATATATATATATATAGGTAGGTAGAAGGGGTATTTAATTTGTTGGAGCTCCGACAAATATAAATGTGTATAACTGATTTAGAGCACTCAACAGTTTACTGGAGTAAATATTCAATGATATTAAATAAATGGAAACTATATTTGCAAAACCATATTTATTATATATATATTTCAAGGGTACAAAGAAACATTGGTACGCTTTCATCAGATAAAATACAAAGTTTGTTTTATAAATAGAGACATACCCGTGAAATCATACCTTATCGGTTGGATATAAAACAAACTTTGTATTTTATCTGATGAAAGCGTACCAATGTGTCTTGGTACCCTTGAAATATATATAATAAAATAAATATGGTTTTATAAATATAGTTTCCATTTATTTAATATCACTGTATATATATATATACATAGCTATATATGTATATATACACACGTATATATAAATACACACACATATATATGCATACATATATATATACACACACACACATATGTATATATATATTAATACAGACACACATAATATATATATATATATATATATATATATATATATATATAGTAATAATAATAAGTGAGAAGACTAAAATCCAAAGGGGGCTCGATAAGGATAAATATATATCAAATATAAGAATGCTAGTGCATTATATATATCTCTATATATAAATATATAGCTATGTATACATATATAAACATCTCTCTCTCTCTCTCTATATATATATATATATATATATATATATATATTTATGGGAGAGACAACTCGATGTCGATACTTTAGAATGAGCATCACGGACGCGATATTTAAGTCCTGCAAGGGACAAAGGCGCTGAAGAGTGACCTGGTTGCCCATTGATGCAAAACTGAGTTTGTTGCTGCTGCTCATATTTTTCCTTCGCCTGATACTGTGGATTCATCCGAGATCTTAGTAAGTAGAATGTCGAAATGTCTCCTAAAAACCTCTACATGCTCACCATGTAGCTCTGAGTGTGTTTGTGTATTCGCTGTTCATAAGACCCAGGACTTATTCCCAACCAACCAGTTTAACTTCTCCTCCCTGCCCCTGCTTAATTTACATACATGTCCTGCTCCTCGTGTCCCTCCCTCTCAATCGATATGTTTTCTGCGTCTTTTTCTCTTTTTCTTCTCTTCTGTTTAATTTATTTTCTCTTTTTTTTTCTCTCCCCAATAACTTAGAAAGTTATTGACGTGCTGGGGATAGACGTATTGTCTTTAATGCGTCGAAATACCTGAGACTCCCAGTAGACAAGACCCGCAGGGTCCTGTATCTTGTTTGTGCTTTCCTTTCATTTCCCTCTCTCTCTCTCTCTCTCTCTCTCTCTCTCTCTCTCTCTCTCTCTCTCTCTCTCTCTCTCTCTCTCTCTCTCTCTCTCCCTCTCATTCTCTCTCTCTCTCTATCTCTCTCTCTCTATCTCTCTCTCTCTCTCTATATATATATATATATATATATATATATATATATATATCATAAAACATGTCTATAGAATCACCAGATAAAATATATACCATTTCCTCTCCCAATTAGCATAATTAACTATATAAAAATCGAATAGACTAGGCTATAAGAATAAGGCTTCTATGAAGAAATCTCCAACAAATAACCGAAACTAGCCCTTCGCGTCGGCCGCGATTCTTAGCCATTTTTGAATTAATTCTTGGCGCGATCACTTTGGAAAGTTTAATGTCTGGATCGGAGCAAATCTCCTGATGAGTCCGATGCTCGAGTTCCAAAGTTATTGGAAATCTCAAAATGCGGTCGAAACCATGGTAGAGGTCTTTAAATGTATTCTATTTTCTCCTAGTTTATTTTACACCTAATTCTGTTTAATTGACTGTATCTGGGCGATTACGCTGTCGAAATACTCGACAAATATTCCGTCGCGGCCGACGCGAAGGGCTAGTTTCGGTTATTTTTTGGAGATTTCTTCATAGAAGCCTTATTCTTATAGCCTGGTCTATTCGATTTTTTATATAGTTAATTATGCAAATTGGGAGAGGAATGGTATATATTTTATCTGGTGATTCTATAGACATGTTTTATGATATATAGCTTTGATTATTTAATTTATTAACTTTTCATTGAGCCACAAAGTGACCCGTTGCAAAACACGTATATGTATGTATGTATATATATATGTAAACTTTTATATATATATTATATATATATATATATATATTAGCGTTATACTAATATATTCCCTCCATATACTGTACCAATTGTTTTGTTATTTCTGTTTACCTTTTACATGCATACATATATATAAACATATATATATATATATATATATACTTACGACTTGTTTCGACACGAAAAGCTCCTACTCTCTCCAAAGCCGCCATATTATCTGCATGATGTGGAAAATGTTCCATCAGCATTTCCCTAACGGTTATATCTCAATCTTCAAAATCGACGCTAACCTTGGACCTCATGCTATCACTTTATAACAATAGTAAAACTCGCATCTCATAAAATTATAGAACAATTATTTAACCTCAACTGGTCCTGCTCTCTTTTATATTACACGAAAATACATTAAAAAGGAGCAGATCCCATAAAACTCCTCCAAGAAATCACAGATAAACATCCTACCCCCAGATATATCTCCGAAAACCACAACTGCTTCATTGGGCCATTTTGTCCAAATCCTGATTTAACAGGCTTCGCCATCTGGTGATATTATACTATACCCGGCGTTGGGCGAAACCTATCATATTTATATTTATACACACACACTCACGCACACACAAACGGATATATAAATACACACACATATACATATGCATACATATATATATACACACACATATGTATATATATGAATACAAACACACATAAAATATATATATATAAAATAATATAAAATAATAAGTCAAATGTTTAAAATTTAGCTTATTTATTACTGCTATATATATTTCAGTGACAGCCATCTTTGGCTGTGACCTCTTCAGGCAGTCCGAATTAGTGTGGTATAGACAAGTACATATGTTGTTGTGGTGTATAACTTTGTCAATACTCTGATATGGCCAGTTCCTGGTTGGGTTGTTATTTCACTGAGGAAATGCCCTATTTATTTACCACGCTAAAAATTCTAATTTTGTTCAGAAATAGCCGTCGAAACGGCTTCATCTCTGCCGTCGGGGTTAAACATTTACACATATATATATATATATATATATATATATATATATATATATATATATATATATATATAGAGAGAGAGAGAGAGAGAGAGAGAGAGAGTAAGAGAATTGTCTCCTCTAGTATCATTCCTAATATGGAAATATATGTAAACGTATACAACAGACCTAAACGCACGGAACAAATTACAATTATCCAGCTACATATATTTATATTTACATATCTACTGTCTGTATCTGTGATTATGGGCGTGTCGAAACATCGAAACATTCGCTCGTATTGTTACACTTTAAATGCGTTTTAAAAAAAAGTTATTTGCTCGCTGTTGGTAATTCCATCGTGTTTTGCTAAGCTGGTGTGTTTTCCCTTCTAACGTGTCTCTTCCGTTCTTTTGTATAATTGTTGTCAATA
>OZ024742.1:193958856-193966356 GCA_964016885.1 Eledone cirrhosa
TTGCTTGGAACTGCTTGAATACTCCGGAGGGTACTCGAAAATTAACGGGTTACCTCAGTTGACTTGTAATGATAAGCTAACACTAATACATCTCCAGCGTGAGAAGCTGAACGAAGAAACAATAATAATCGTTTCTTTTATTGGTTACAAGGAAAAGAAGAAACAATAATTTCTATTATAGACTCATAGGACCAGAAATTTGAGGGAAGGGAAAATCGATTAAATCGACCCGTGCTTTTTTATCGACAACGTAAGGTAGAAAGACAAAGCTAACATCGGCGAGAACACTAATATTAATGATACATTGTCCCGACTTACGGCTTAGATCAATATCCCATGATATGTAATACAGAAAATGGGTTGGTTAATTCTTAGTTATATACCACAAAAGATATGGCCGTAGAAAATATATGTTGTCTACGTTTATATCAATCCGCTTAGAGTATGTTACACCCACCAGTTACGATATTTCCTAACCAAAATTACCATTTTCTAATGAATTCCTTGACAATGTCCATAAACGACCTTGTCAAATATTATTATGGTTGTATATTTACGATGCAGTTCATGCTTTATAGTTATTTTACATGCGTTTCGCTGTTTCTTAGTTATCCCTGTGTTATACATACTAAATCACGCTACCATAAATCCCCAATAAAAATGTATTGTCACATTTACTTTGATCTTAACATCAAAAGACGCCTAATCTAATTATTTATACCATTAGTGAGAAAACTATTCAGATCAGTTTATAAATCCATGTAGATGAATGCAGAAGCATGAATTTATTAAAACAAACCTTGGTGTTTTATTGGTAAATGTAACGTTGTAATTGTTATTCAGCGTGGGATTAGAATTATCACGCAAATGAATATGTTAATATTCTGCTAAATATATCATTCAACACAATACAGTTATGATTAAATTTAAGCCTATGAGTGTATCTGTTACCCTGAGTTATTGTCCAAAATGGCATGTAGTGTTCTTATATTTCGTAAATTACTCTAGTCCAACTAAGCAAAATATGACTATATCTCGTAGTCGTAAAAAATAACGTGTCCTTACTTTAATGAATAACATGGATTGCATCATGCATAACTGGTATCAGTGGCGAGGAATCGAAATCTTTCAACAGCTTCAGATTGTAGATATATTTACCCTACTGAAATTTGAAAATATACATGGGGATTAAAAAATTCCGTTAGTTTCGAAAATAGGTGTTCCAATTTTTCGATCAATGGAACAGGCTGATATAGGCATGTTTTATTTAGTTGAAATAAAGTAATTCATGAAGTACGAAAGCATTCCATGCAACTTTGCGCATTCTAGCAACGTGTATATTCAACGTAATTCTCCATGAAATTTATCGTGACCTTAAATGACAAAGTGGCTCTTTGAATTACAGGTATACTAAGTCCATCCTTCCAAACAGATTCCGTATACTCAATTTCACTCACAGTCGAGGAGTCCACCCGAGTCTATCGTAAATAACACTTGGCCAAGATATCACGCGGTGGCATAGAACCCGAGATCTAATGATTAGGAACCAAACTTATTAAACATTCAGTCATACTACGTCACTTTTGAAAATATATTACTTAAGTAAACATATAGTTTACTGTGTGCGGCAGAATATCGGCAAGTTGAAATTGACTAATGTAGCATCAGTTACTTGTATCTGCTTTTGACGGGATGCACATATATACATGTGCGTAGGTGCAGATTTGTGAACTTTGGATTTGCTTGTGCATATATGCATAAATATAAAATGATATGTCTAAACTGTAATATATAACATTATACATATTTCTTACTAAGAACAATGGTAAACAATGTATAGTATTGTGAGCACAACATTGTTACACCTGATGTATTCTAAATGGCATTCACTTTCTCAGTGCATATAATTTTCTACAAACATACTGTGAAAGTAACACTAGGCTATTTATAGATACACATATGGGTTTTTGAGGAAATATAATCATCTATCGTTTCAACAGGAATATGTTTTTAAAGTTATCCGCTGAATACGTTGAACAATATGGGTATAGAGTCCCATTTTTTCGAGATACATAGCAATTAGAAACACTTACTGCTCATGTGGTGTTTGCCTTTCTGTCAACATTAATATTCTCAGTGTTGGAGATACGGCTATTCTGATGATGGGTATTCTACTTCGATCAACGAGACAGCCTACTCGTGAAATCAACTTGAAGGTCCTCATAATTCACAGACGCGTAAACTTAACGTCGTTTGCAAGGAATTTCAGTGTGTCAATAGTGATTCACAAATGTGATCCTTCAGTTACATGATCAACTGACAGTTGGTAGCAGGGTGAAGGTGTTCAATGTGAAATAAAGTGTCTTGCTCAAGAACAATGCTCGGCAAACAGTCCATGAGTCGATCTCATGGCCTTCCAATTGGGGGGGGGGGGGTGAAAACGCTAACAAGAAAGTCATGCACATTCACCAGCGATATAGGGAGAGAGAAAATAAGATTTATTTTGAAACCCGTCCCCGGAGTGGGTGTAATATATATTTTTTTTATTATTTTAAATGTATTTAGTTGATAGGTTTCGTTAAAATTGTAAATGCTAAATTTATTATTTACCTACGAATTGTTGTGTTTTGAAGGAATATATCCTTTGAAACATTCGTAAAAAAAACATTTCCCGTGGTCCTCACCCTAGAACTCCTTAACACACATTTTAGTGCGGCTGCAATAATATGAATTTATAACAGGAAACGCCTAGGTTAAATATGATTTATTACGGTATG
Organism: Eledone cirrhosa; assembly: GCA_964016885.1. Classification (NCBI taxonomy): domain Eukaryota; kingdom Metazoa; phylum Mollusca; class Cephalopoda; order Octopoda; family Eledonidae; genus Eledone; species Eledone cirrhosa. The sequence goes on from OZ024742.1 coordinate 193,961,634, forward strand.
GTTTATATAAAGCAATGGGAGATAGGGGTGACTATGATTATTTTGGGAATAGCGGGACAAGGTATGTTAGAAATACAAGTGCCAATTGAATTAAAGTAAGGAATACGAAAGAAAATACTTTAAAAACTTGCCTTCTAATTCATACCACCTCGAGTTTAGGGGCCACTTTTTGAAGAAAATATATTGTGTGCTGACAGCGACAAGCAATGCGTATAGGAAATTTAAGTGAAATTTGATCGACAACAACTTGTGGAAGCTCGTCATATAAATATATATATATATGTTTTCCTTCGGTTGCAAAGTTTTTCGAAATATTTACTTCTGCTTCCACAAATTCATTTTTTTAGTCTCCGAAGATCCAGTTAAGGGTGAAAGCAGCGATTTTTTGCTTAAACTTTAATCTGTGATTTAATATATATAAGTACTTACTTCCTTACCAATTTGCACTTGATAATTTTTACTTGATAATTTTTACCCGATTATTTTCCTATGATTTAATCGATGTACACTCCATATTCTTCTGAGTTTTCGGCTTGTATTGGCTGATAGTGCTTCTTATAGCTTTAATTGCCCTGATGAGTCCTTAATAGGACGAAACATTGTTGGCTAATAAAGACTTTTGATGTATTGAAGGCTTCTTTGGTTTATTTTCATAATATTTTCATAAATATATATATATATACAGGATGTCCCCAATACATGTATGCACATTTTGTTTACTTGTACAGGCAATATTTATTAGAATGCTGTTGAAGTGTGTATACATTGGTTTAGGTCACATATCTATCTATCTATCTATCTATCTATCTATCTATCTATCTATCTATCTATCTATCTATCTACCTATCTATCTATCTAACTCTATATATATATGGGTTGATGTACCTATGTTAACTGTTATTGTCCCGTAACTGGGAAGGTCGTCAAATTAGATCGACAAATATACACCACTCTTGAAATATATAATACGCTACTATATAATAGAATCAATATTATCAACTAAATCCCTTCATGATTGAGATCAGCAAAAGAGTAACAAGATAAACATGTATGTTTATGCATAGAAACAGCCTTCATCTAATAGCATCAAATTGACCGGGTAAGGGGAGCCAATCCTCTTGAAATTATAAATGACAATGACATTTTTCGGTTCAATATTCTTCACTGCGGAAGATCTCACACGAGATTAATGTTAAATCGAAACATATAAATGCCAGTGTATCCCTTTAGTATTTACGTTAATCTATATTTACTATTATATATTTTCACGGAAAAAGCTTGACCTCACTTACTGATCTCACATAATATCAAATATATGAGATTTTAATATTATTTATTTTGAGAACAATACATTAAGATCAGTATGAGTAGCCGATTACAACCGGTTTGAACAGAAGTTGTGAGAACATTCTGGCCGGATATGGCTGGTTCAAATGCTAAATTATAATCTAGCTGAGTTGCTTTTGATTAAATTGCCGAGAATTTACTTCACAAAACAAGAACCTACGAAAGGAGAGAGATATACATAACGCTGCAAGAGAGGATCAACAAAATGTGTGGTAAATTATAATGATGATGGAGACAGCAATACAATGATTGTTGATTCAATTTTATCATCCCTGTCAGCGATTATTGGTCATTTTGTCAGTAATAAGAAACTATGAATTAACGAGTGCTGTAAAATAACGAAGAAAATAATTTTCCACATGCTGTATAATTTTATTATCTGTTTTAGACAGCAGAGAGAGTTAAACAGGATATAATACAGAAATTTGCCAATCATATTTCTGATTTAATAAACATTGGCTATTAAAAAATAAAAAAAGAACGTATTTATGATCGAGAGAAAGAAAATGACAACGTAACCATTATTTCAAACTCTATATAGAGGTGTTTTATATAAACGTTATTTAACAATGTGTCAAAGAATAATACTTCACTTCCTTCCATAGAAAATATCAGTTTCAGTAGTGTGTTGTTTTACGTTTCATGATGTCACAGAAAAGTTTATATAATAAATTTATCGAATTCCTTTCTAAAATGAAACCTAACGTCAACTGTGGACGGACATGTTTAAATTCCTAAAGTATCGTTGTTATTGTACGTGTCGGCTATGGCAATAATTATATCCGTTAATTTAGCGGTATTTATTTTACCATTTTAGCAAATAGGATATTTGTTACGAATGTAATATTAGTATTACATTCTACTAAAAAAATAGTGTACACATTTCTATCAGCCCTGACTATTCTCCTTCATAGGCATCATTCGCATCTGTCATAACCAGCCTTGATTGTGTTGCAAATATTTATGAGAAGAGAACTGCATCTCATCTCGTCTCAATACAATTGTCCATAACGTCAAGAAGCCACATTATTACACACGCTTCAATATAACCACTATTATAACACTTCTAATTTCGCCTATATACAATGTTATTATTAATGTTTTGCATAGAAAACCTTTTAGGATACATCACAGTCTTTTGAGTTCCAACAATACCCTGAGATAAACTGTAATTCACTAAGTATATCTGCTGTACCCAATAGGGCAGTCTTTTCGAGATCAATTTGTGATTCGATGTCATATTTGCTTAATATGCTGAGCTTGCTTGCAATTCAGCATGTAAGAGGGCAGCAGGATAAAATGTCTAGTGTAATTCTTTGGAATATTTCTAATGCAGGTTTTGGGGAAAATCTTCCGTAGAATATTTGTGAAAGAATTTCATGGAATTTTGAGGATATTTCTAATCCAGTAGATCAACTAGAGTAGTAAATCCGGAAGAGATAGAAAGCGAGGAATGTACCTGCAATGGGTTGGTGCACCCTTTACAGAGGCATTTGAACTCAGAGCCGCAGGACACTCAACTCTCTAATGACTCTACCACATTCATCACCTCTATCATTTGCCTACAAATTGGCTAACATTAGTGGTAATAGAGCGTTCCTTCTTATACACGTATCTGAAATGTTGAAAGACATGCATTCTCTTTTGTTGAAGAAGCACGCAGTGTGCAATGACACCAAGAAATTACATTAATTACATTAAGATTTCCATCTGTAATTTCCGTTCCTATCCGAATATGCTGTTGGTCAGAATTTCGATATAGTTTCGTAGATAAGTTTCGTGCAAGTCAGGCTCTTGTCAATATCATATGAGATATATCATGGTGTTTGTATCTTGCATAGCTGTTTTTCCTTCTCCATTTCATGAAATGTAATTGTCATCAGGTTTATTTGAGATACAGTCAACATTCTAACGCTATAATAAATACATCAAAAGAGAAATAAATTGCTTGTCAGTACACATGACCAATTTCGTTGGATATTATTGGTTATATTATTAACTGAAAATTTAATTTTTATATTGTCAAATAAGAAATCCAGCTCTATTACATGACACATAGTTTTCTGTATACATGTTTATAATAGTAGATCAAATTCTAGTGATATTTTCGTACAGTGAAAAATATATAAATGTGTGTAACTCGGTTTCTATATTGAACTTAATAAAATAGGATCTGATTATTATATGCATGTATAAAATGGGTTTATATTTCATCTATTTTAAATATTTATTCCTATATTTTAGAAATAATTTAATTAGCAATCATAGAATAATGGAAATATTGCTTTAACGCTTCAAACTACAATAGCAAAGAATTATGTTTATTTTATATCAACTCAACCGATGGTGAAATATATACACATATATGTTCATTATGACTGGGGGCGATAACCGTAAATGGTTACATTAGCATTAATGGAAGTGAATGTTTAAAGGTGATGTTAATCCTAGCGTGGTACTAAATCTATCACTCAAAATGCATACTACTGTCTGAATGTTATATATACGTATAATATTGTATTATTGTTATATAAATTGGACTCTATTGAAACAAATTCCAAATATGCTACACAGTTGAATAGTTAGCGTAAGGACGAATATAAAGCTATAAACATAATTGCTCAAACATTACTCACAAATCCAATTGATTTTATATTTTTGAATTGTTTAGCTAGTCCAGGACAAAAAGAGCTACTTCGGAATATAAAGAGATTTCATTGAAAGAGCCATTCGGCATATGAAGCCGATAAAATGCTTACAGACTGAAATAAGTATCGGCGTCGATCATATCGACTGAAAGTCTTAAAGCCAGTGTTTTAGTATGACTACAATTCAACAATATAAAGAAGCGAAAGAAAAGAAAATATTGAATATAACAGGAGCTAACGTTATACAGAATGTAACAGTACCTTTGAAGATTTCCAAATATTTTTCAATTTATCGACATTTTTTTTCTACACATTCAAACATTAGTTTTTGTCAATACAGATCGTTATAAATTTCATCGAATTTCGAACATGAGTAGACATATGAAATTGACAGAATTATGTATAATAATTTCAAACATAGACACAAGGTCATTCAATTATCTCGACCCTCGTGTGTGACTGATCCTTCTGACACATATTATTGACTGGTAATTCTGATACCTTAACAACATTTCCGATCCGTCGTCAAAAGTATCATATATATTAAGATGAACTTTATTCTATGTAAAAGTATATCATGTAAATAAAATTTAATAGAAAAAGAAAAAAAAAGAAAATTTAGATTGACAATAGAGAATCGAATGTAAAATAAGAAGTAAAAAAAACGAAAATGAAGGGAATGGCATGTGCACTGGTATAACAGAAACATGGAGAGGTTCTTGGCCTAT
>OZ024742.1:193968856-193988856 GCA_964016885.1 Eledone cirrhosa
TATGAAATGTTAATTCAAGTGTGAGGATAGATTTCGAGAGGGAGAAATTTATTAGGGAGATAATATGGATATGGGGGAAAACGTCACAAAATAATATAGCTAAGATGGTGACAAATTATTACATTGCACTAATATGTATATATGTACACACAAACACAAACACACAGACACATGTATATATATATATTTGTATATATATATATGATGGCTGTCCCCTCATTATCGAGTATGGCCATTGCACGATATACCATTATTAATTATTATTAATTAATTCTATCGTGCAATGCCTGTGCGTGAACATATTTTTTAAAGGGAGGAAAGACTGTGCACTGAGCCAATCCCACTCTCTGAGCTATAACCCGAAAATAAGAAAAGATCAACATCATCGGTAACTACTGAGCCGCAGGTTTTATATCGGAGTTATCCCAGTTTCCTGAGTTGCCTTCTCCTGGATAGGGTTACAGACAATATAGGAGGATCAGTTAATTATGATTTCATTCAACATGTCCGATTCAAAAACTTATTGCAGCAGACCATCAGGTTTGCTAAGCCCTCTATAAAGAACTTGGACGGTTGGGTTTCCAACCAGGCTTCTGTAGCAGCGATCAAGCCAGGACATTTTCAGCACCACCTCGTAAACATATATACGCCGGTCGGCTAAAATGTTCGAAGACTGTCCAAGATACTCTCATGGAATGAGAAAATGGGGTTTATTTTGAACATCATCCCTCGAATCAATGAGTTATTAATAAGAATAGATTACATTAATGCATGTAAGTTTTATCAGCTCCAGCATACCTCATTCATAGTAAGCCTTTGGAATGTTCAACTTACCATCATATATATATGTGTGTGTGTGTGTGTGTGTGTGTGTGTGTGTGTGTGTGTGTGTGAAAGGTAAAGAGAAAAAACAACACAATCGGTATAGTATATGGAAGGGATATATTGGGTTAAAGTGTGATATAGCAGGAAGAGAGTCTTAATGTTTCGGATGCTAGTCCTCCATCAGAAGAATGAGAAATAAGTTAGATTGAGGGGATGTGTGGGTTGAAATTGAAAATAATGTCTTTAGATGAAAATAACAGGTCCATTTATGTTAACATCTCTTGCAAAACTGTTTGATTTATTTTTTAGAAAAGAGGATGATGGAGCGCGTCTACCTGAAATAGAAAAAAAACGTTTTATAAAAAGAGCTATACTTGTGCACATGCGTAACCATGTGTATGCGTGTGTGTGTGTGTGTGTGTGTGTGTGTGTGTGTGTGTGTGTGTGTGTGTGTGTGTGTGTGTGTGTGTGTGTGTGTGTGTGTGTGTGTGTGTTATTATACGTCCGTACGAAGCTATGAAGAAATGTGTGTGTAAATATAAGTAAAAGAGTGTGTGTGTATGTAAGTACGAAGCTAGGAGCAAATGCATGTTAATATAAGGGTGTGTATGTGTGTATACAGAGCAGTGAAGGGAAAAGTGGAGTGAGCATATTTAATCGGTCTGTATTAGTTGTAAGAGAAGATGTTAACGATCAAGAGAGAGCGATAGGAATCTAGGGCTGAATGTACAAGCGCGTGTGATAATAGACGGGGTATTAAAGAAATTGGGGAAGTGAGATGAGTCCAAGAGGGGAATAGGACCCAAGGCGGTGAATCAGACTTTGTTCATTCCTGGTTCGCGAGGCCTGTGATCCATGATGTAAAAGGATACCCAGGGCTGAAACATGTAGGGAAGAATGTGCAGGTGAAAGAGTGGCGGATACGGAAAGACCCGTTAGAGCGTGTAAGAGTGGTGATGGTGGAAATGAAGGGACAATTGTTGAAGCGGGAACGAGAGCAAGGATGAGAGCCGGGTGGAGTAGAGGGAGATGACGAGAAGGAACTGCGAACCAGGAGGTTACGGAGGTTGCGGGCTCACTTAAAAGCAGTAATGGGTGGGTTTGGAAAAAAAGCGAGAAGTGACGGGGTCAGGAGAGACGATACGGAAGGAACGGAGAATATGTCGCCGGAGTGTAGGGTGATAGGGTGGTAGGTGTGAGTGAAATTAACGCGGGTATTGGGAGGTCGGGGGTGAGGTGAGACGGCTGTGGCGCGGTCTGTTTTACGGGCGTGGGTGAGAGCAGCTTGGATCAGGGTGGGGGAATATCCACACTGGATGAAGCAGGAAGCTATGTGAAGGGAATGGAGAATAAAACGAGCGGGGAAGTTTCTTTACATATAAACGATATGTATTGTGTATCTACCTGTTACGCGCATTTCACAGAGTATTGGCTAAAGGTCACGCACTATATTTTTTTGTCCCTTCGCCAGTCTGAAGAGCAGTTCGTTAGAGGAGCCGGGTCCATAATTCCCATGGACGACCTTGAGCTAACCCTCTGCGAAACGCGCATCAACGGCCGATACACAATAAATACCTTTTATATGTAAACGAAACTTCCTCGTTTTTTTTTCTAATACATACTCTCTGTCCGTGCATAGAGTGCTTACTTCGGTACCAACGCCAGTAATTCACTGAACCACCTATACTATATATATATATATATATATATGTGTGTGTGTGTATAGGAAACATTCAGGACCCCGACGGCTGAGCTCCTGCCGTTTCGACAGCCAGATCCGAACTAAGCTAGTATTAGAACAGCGGGGATCTAGCTATATATATATATATATATATATATATATATATATATATATATATGTGTGTGTGTGTGTATGTATGTATGTGTATATGTATATGCATGCATGTATGTAAGTATATATATATATATACACTCCCTCTCAGTAAAAACATGTTTGTTGCTCTACTATATTCTAGCATGGTCAAAATTGCCTGGCAATGAAAGATTTGTGTTACACGACGATCTATGTATAGTAGACCTTAAACATTTAATATTTACGTATTATTTGGCAGGATTTAATCTCGTGAGTCACTCCTACATAAATCTTAGTTCCATTTGCTTATCGATGTGAAAATAATAGGCATTCTAAAACATAAACCTTTGAAATTGTAAATCCGTTTTGTCATCATATATCCTCATAAGTTTGCATTGCGAATCGATTAATTTCATAATCAATTTAGATTCTGTTTAAATATATATGAAATTATTTTTCAGATGATGAATAATAGGAGAGTTGCCGATAAGACGAAATACATTTAATAACTCCTATTACAATATTTACTAGTTTAATCGATATTAACTGCTATATATTTCCATATTCATTCCTTATTTACCCCAACAATTAAACCATTTGAAAAATAAAAAAGCAGTTTTCTTTAGGAAATTATTATTTATATAAATTCGATGTACCAAACGAATCGTGTAACATAGGAAAAAAGACTAGTTCGGGAAATGCAGTATACATGAAGCAATGTAGCCCAATTGATCAAGTATTTTATACAAGTATGTATATAATTGAATCTTTGTGTTTGCCTGTTTTTAATCTTGAACTATGTATATATATATATATATGTTTGAGTGTGTGTGTGTGTGCACTTATCTATATAAAGTTTCTTTTTGCCCGGGTTTTACTTGGAGGGTTTTGCGGACAGAGACATCATTCTTTTCAGCGACTCCCGAAAGCCGCTCTGTGATATATTAAGCTCGTTATTTCTTTCTTTTGGTTTTTCAATCTAGTGATAAACATGTATATTTTGCCCATCTATATGTCTATTCTAAAAATGTATACATTGACATAGTCTCACAAAAGTATTTTATATACTCGTATATATATATATATATATATATATATATATATATATATAGTACCCGAATTACTCGCGCTATTGTCATTTGACTATAGTTTAAATTTCATATAAATCGAAGGGAAAAACTTTTCAACGAGGGTTTGTGCCCCAATGGAACCCTTTGATTAAAATGGAATATACTTATTCACGTACCCTGGGCAATGTAGTTTAAGAATATATATGGCTATGGGGATCTATCTCCCAAACCATAGGAGGAATTCGTGAACAATCAGACGAACAAACAGGCAGGAAGTCCAAGTTTATATATATATAGATATATATCTGTGTGTGTGTGTGTGTGTTTCTCCCATCTCGTTTCCTCATTTTTAACCGTTCTTTTCTTTCTATTTATCTTCTATTTCTATCTATATCCTCTCTTCCTGCTGTTTCAAACATTAAACTAACATATTTCTCTAACATACTGTGTTGGTTGCTTTGTTATTTTTGTTACCTTTTACACACACACACACGCGCACACACACACACACACACACACACACACACACACACACACACACACACACACACACACACACACACATATATATATATATGTGTGTGTATGTGTGTGTGTTCATTTTATGCAATATGAACAGATAATCATATAGGGTCAATACTGACACAATTTAGATAATATTTTGATGAATAGACATAATCTTGCATGTCTGATTCCCACGACACTAAACATTATGCCATGAATGAAAGATATGAAAAGATTGATTCACACATAGCAGTAATGTCAACTAAATTTGAACGATTATGCGCAATATCGATGAGTAATACGTGAGCAATTATATATTTTTATAATTCGATGGAGACTTACAGATATCTGAACACAAGTCGCGAATGTAATTAATGAACAGAATAAAGTTTTAATTTTGTATGACTTGGAAAAGGGCCATGTTTAAAATATGTATTATATGGGACTTGATTTTCCTTAATACATACTGGCTGGTTTAGACGATATATCTATTAGAATGCCTACTGTAAGACGGGAAAATGTTCTAGTAAATCTGTATATATGTAAAATTAAGTATGTGTGTGTGTGTATGTGTGTCCGTGTATTACCTATAGTGCCCACATCTTACGACCGATAAAACTTAGCAGGCTCATAGATTATTCACCGGGAAGTGTTTTCTATATATCAGCGTATCGTTTTTATTTTATTCCGGGGTCATTCTGCAGATAAATGGGGGGGAGGTCACCTTTTTTTAGGAATCGAAAAATAAGATTTTTGGCTCTAGCTCCCACATTTTGCCACCGATTTCGTTAAAATTTTAAAGCGAAATAGAATTTATCACATTGCACATCCTGGAATGGCTTTATATTTTCCATTTGGTGTACAGGGACGGCGTGACAGCCACTTAAATATTCAAAAATACCACTTTTAGATTCAAATTTCCGCATTTTCGGCTCTAGCTCCCACGTTAATCAACCTACTTAGTTCAAATTTTACACTACACTAGATCTGATTATTTCACGTCTTTTTTCACGTGGATTTTTTGTTCAGCAACGGCGTGGCAGCCGCTTAAATATCCGATAATACCACCTTTTCGCTCAAATTTCCGCCTTATCGGCTCTATCTCCCACATTTTTCAACCGAATTCGTTCAAATTCGAAACTTCGGCTCCACCTCACACATAAATCAACTTATTTAGTTCAACTTTTATACTACGATAGAACCTATCATTGCACATCAAAGGCAAAACGATGGCCACTGATGTCGTCTGAGCTTTTAGTTGTGAATTTGAGAATTCATCGGTTTCCAATCAAATAGCGTGAGGGAATTTCGCTTAGTGTTAGAGGTCATTACCTCCCCCCCCCCCCAGCATGCCCCTTCGTCAGTCACTCGCGTTTCTCAGTGATAGAGTCCATCACCACCCTCCCCCGCATGGCCTGTGTGTGGCCATAGATGAGTCATCGAGAAGCAGTCGCTAAGAACAACACCTTTTCATCAAAGCAGATATTATTTCACCTGCCCAGGCAACGCTGGGTACTGCTGCTAGTTTTAAATATTTATCTATGATTTATACACACATTCAATTATATTTGTGTATGTATTATATTGTATTATATTGGAATAGACAACGAAATGAGGTCTCATCTATTATACTTAGACCCGTGCCATGCATTGGCAGAGCATGTTAACCACTACCAGTTTTTATTTCAAATATTTGTTTTACAGGCCATTAATAAACACAATCGTGTGAGTACACATATATATATATATATCATTATCTATAAAAAGCAGATTGTTGTTGTGTGTGTGTGTGTGCATGTACCATGTTTATACATTTGAATAATTTCAAACCGATTCGACTCAACATCTGTAAGAATGTTTTAAATGGTGTAACGACTATTCATTTCTTTCAAACTCACCCACAATTACGGAAATAATCGATAAAATTAAATACATGACGCTTTACACCTCTGATACAATCTGAATCCCTCTCTTAACTCCCCTTAAAATTCGATAGAACTACTTACATGCTCCAACTTTCTCTTATATACGCTTAAACTTACAAACTTCTTTTAGGGACGCCGAAGAAAGAAGAGAGAGAGAAGAGAGTGAGAGAGAGAGAGGGGGGAGAGAGGGAGAGAGAGAGAGAGAGAGAGAACGTTTGTTTTTGAGTCTGGAACGCTCAAACATTTATATACTTCAATGACAAAGAGAACTTATTACATTTCATACGAAACAACAATTATTCAAAAGCAACAGATAAATGTATTCAACAACAACAAAAATAGCGATAAGTCTCTTTTTTTTTCTTTTTTTTTTCAAACATCTCTCAACGAACGTGGAAGAATGAAGTATGAGTTTTTTTACTATACACAATAAATTTCAACACTTCTTTCAACAGAGATAATATCCATAGGCAAAACTACAATTGTCACTGGTGGCGAAGCACCTGCTCCGGCAATCCAGGTCTGCAATTTATTCACCCAGTGCCTGATTTTCCTTTTCAAATGAAATTTGAAAAAGTTAATCAGGGCATCACCGAAGAGGTAAGTGCTCGTCTTCAACCCTTTCAAACGTGTCCACCATACTATCTATTTCGCCATGGCCACCAGATAGATAAACACTGCCTGCCCTTCCCGGCTAAAGGAAGAGGGCGGGGCAATCCTCACGATGGACTCAGCTGATAGCTGGATCCATCCTACACGTGACAGCAGGTGTTCGACATAAACCCACAAGTCAGCAATGCTCGGACACTGGACGAGTGCGTGCAGGACGGTTTCGTCGCCCTGTGCGCATCTCGGACATGCCCGGTTGACGGCACCTCCATGCCTGTAGAGTTTATCCCGAACTGGCAAAGCACCCCGGTAGCACTGCCAGGCCAGGGATTTCTGGAAGTTGTCCATAGGCCCCGGCCCGAAAGTCCTTCCGAAGAGATTGGCTAGTTGATTTTCGTCGACGCCTAGAGTTTCTCCAAATACGTCGTCGCTCTTACCATCCACTAATCCCCTATATAACGCCAAGGTGGAGTTTCCACCGAACACATTGCCCGATTGGTCGAGGGCTGTGAGCGCCTGAAGACATTCCAGTCTCCAAGCGCTCCCTCTCGGTCTTCGCTTGACCCAGGACTGCAGCTCCGTCAAGGAGACGAGCTGGGGAAAAACGTGTCTAGCAAACGGCGACCACACCTGATCACCGTCGAGGAAGAGGTGGAGATGTCGTAGCCTGAGCGCGTGTCTGCGCATCATCAGCCACGGCATGCCCAGCCCTCCACGTAGCGGGTGTTGACAGCAGATGGACCGCCTGACCATCGGAGCGCGTCCCTTCCACAAGAAGCGAAAGAGCAAACGCTCCAGTGCAGTCAGGCCGGGCTTAGGACAAGGTACAGGCGGTAGTAGATGACGGACGCGATGTACGCATTCGCCACCTCCGCTCGACCTTTCAGGGATAGCTTCCTCTCGGCCCATTTCTGGGTGAGAGAAGCCACCCTGCTCGTCACCTCGTCCCAGTTTTTGTCCGTCTGGAGGTCTGGACCGAATCAGACACCTAGCAATTTAACCGGTCCGTCCGTCCAGCGCCCGACGACGCTGTTGGATGGCATGGACCTGCCTCTCCAGGTGCCGAGCTGCAGGCCCACTGACTTTTCCTGGTTGATCATTGCTCCTGTCACCGCTTCGTATTCTATTAGTGTAGTGTCGATCGCCTCGATGTGTTTGGCGTTCCACACCACTACGGTGACATCGTCGGCATATGCTGACACGGATCTTCTGCATCCTAGTTCACGCGGGACCCCCCTCAACGTCTCCAGTCTGTGCAGTAATGGCTCGAGAGTCAATACGACCAATAGGGACGAGAGGGGACATCCTTGGCGGACCGAGCGCATGATGTAGAACGGTTCCGAAAGGTCACCATTCACTCTCACTACAGAGCAGATGTCGCTGTGCATGGCAGCGATCCAGCCTCTGAAGACGGGCCCAAAGCCAGCCGCCCTCAGGACTGCCGCTAGGTAACGATGGTCGACCCTATCGAAGACTTTCGACTGATCTAAATTAATCAAAGACCCACCCTTGCCAGGTTCCCTAGCTACCCTCTCTACGATGTATCGCATGAGGTGGAGGTTGTCGTGGATGGATCTGTCGGGAATGGCGCTTGTCTGTGCCTCTCCCACCAGACCAGCAACGACAAGCGCCAACCTCTTTGCTAGCACCTTGGCCAAAATCTTGAACTCTGTGTTTAGCAGAGTTATGGGCCTAAAATGATCTATGTTATCCACCTTGTTCGGATCCTTTCTAAGCAGCGCCACCGCTCCTCGGCTCACAGAGCTGGGAATTCTCCCGTTCTGTTGCCAGTTGCAGTAGACGTCCGCCAAGAGGCCTTCGAACAAGTCTGGCATTTGTACGTAAAGTTCATAGGGCAGACCATCCAAACCAGGCGATTTACCCCTTGTGCAGCCAGTCATTGCATCCCGTACTTCAGCGGTTGTTATCGGCTTTTCGCAACACTCCGCCTCAGTGGCCGAAAGCCCCGGCAGTCCGTCGAGTTAGACACTAAAGTCCATCCCTCGATCTGGCCCGCAACTGCCCCCGAACAGTTGAGCGAAGTGTCGCTGAAAAGCTTCACACATTTGCCCGGGATCGAGTAGCATGCGCCCGTCGTGGTCCACAAAAGACCGCATCGTGGCTTTATTGCCCCGACGCGCCTCCGCCACTCGGGCCCATTGAACGGCTTTCGTCCCCTCGTCTCTGAGAGCACGCACCCTAGCTCTGACAACGCAGCCTTCGTGCTTTGCATTGAAGAATTGGTCAAGGGCCAATTGCACCGCAAGTACGTCGGTCGCGATGTCTTTGCTAAGCACCTCGTCTAATTTTCTAACCAATTCTCCCTCTGCTCTATTTTTCTCTATTACTAAAGTCTTACTAAACCTAATGGCCTCTATTCTAATTGCTCTTTTCAGAGCAAACCGCCACTTGTTGTTGACGATGGCCCCCGTCAACGCCCGCTTAACTAGTTCGCTAATCCGGTCTCTGTAGGCCTTGCGCGCTGGTAAGGACGCGTTTAGCTTCCAGTAGCCGGGTCCTCGTCTATGAAGCCTATCTAAGTCAAGCACACAGATCACGAATTTGTGGTCCGTGTAGCTGACTATCTTGAATTGTGGACAGCCTATGCTAGACCTATCTATTTCCCTACAAAATACTCTATCTAGATATGATTGGATGACCCTATGCGATTTGTCCAATTCCACATTGGTACGTTCGGGAAATCCATTCGGTACCTGTCAGACAGTTCAAAACGCCTGAGCAGGTTGGTGAGACTCTTGCACCCTCCTTCCCTATCCACTAATCCCACACAATCCCAGCGTGCATCTAAGATCCCGTTCCAGTCGCCCACTAACACTAAAGAGCGGGACGTTCCAAGAAAGGTCTCCAGACGCCGGAAGAAATCAGGCCGCCCTGCTCCTGTCGGGGCATAGACGGCCACTAACCTGAAAGCTTGCCCGTCTCCGCTGGTCACGTCCAGCACCACCAACTTACCTTCTAGGTCCAGGAAGATGGCCCGTATGGCAAGATCCAAACCTCTCCGAAAAAGCACAGCAACTCCACCCCCTATCCCGGACAGCTGGGAGATGCGTACACATCGTAACCGCCGAAGATCGGTTTGAAAGCCCGTGCTTCGGAGATTCTGGTCTCGCTGATGGCCACTACATCTATGTTTAGTGACCTGAGGTCGTTGAGCAGGTGGCCCTGCTTCCATGACGACCCCAAACCACGCGCATTTATGCTGCCTATTCTGAGTGAGGTCATGTTGAAAAGGAGTGGAAAAGATGGGAAAGACCACTTACCTTACTTCTCGTAGGGGAAGGACGGTTTTTCCATCCTTTTCACTGCTTGTGGCCTCCTCCGGAAGGATGTCCTTATAAATCCTCCTGGAGAGTGCTTGTCGGAAGTCTCCGATGTCTTTCGGGAATGTTTGTTTTAGTGTCATGTACGTTTTCTGTGTGATGCGATTGATTTGTATGTGTGGAGGTGGTGTGAATTTGTGGGTGGTTTGTGTAGTCTTTTTCTGTGATGCTGGTGTTGTGTTGGATGTAGTGTAATAATTGCTTGTTTTTCAAATTTAATGCTGTGTAGTGTGTATCGTTTTGGTTGTTTTGTTTTGTTTGCGTTTGTTGTGTGTTTGTTTCTGTTTCGCATTTTGGTGACTTTTGTGGTGTAGGTGATGGTGGTGTTGGGGTTAATGATGGTGATGGTGTTGGTGTTTGGGTTGATGGGGTTGGTGATGCTGGTGTGGATGGTGGCATATCTGTCCTAACTTTTTTGTTTGTTAATTTATTTGTTTCCCTCTGTATTTTGTTTTTGGAGGGGGAAGAAAGAGAATTTTTTCTTTTTTGGTTTCTTTTTTTTTTCTGATACCGTTTCCCACTCCTCGTCGTCACAATCTGTCTCCAGTTGTGATAGGCCGGGGAGTGGAAAATCCTTCACAGGCGTTAGTTTTTGGTTGTGGCGTGGTGGATGGTGTAGGCGCTTCTGCTAGTTCTGAAGCGTTGGGTGGTGGTGGTGTTGGTTTTGCTACAGTTGCTGGGGTTGTTGCTGTTATAGTTGCTTCTGTTGTTGCTGCTACAGTTGTTGCTGCCATCTCTGCTACTGGTGGTGTTGATGGTTGTGTCACCGGGGTGGGTAGGAGAGGTGGCCTCAACCTTTTAGCCTGAGGGCAGAAAGCCCTTAGGTGGGTTCCTTCACCACAAACGACACACCTAGGCCTTCTTCCCTCGACAATTACGGTGAGGTGGCTGCCGTTAGTGAGGTCTATTACCTCTGGGATCTCCTCAATGCTTTTTTGGTCCGCTTGGATCAGGAGCTCCATCCCAGATCCGGACCAGTTCTCCTGCTTTTCTTTTGCTATTGCTATTATTTTTGTGTTGGCTTCAATGCCGGCGAGGACGGCCGCTATTAGCCATGGAATTTCGATGGCCGGTGGAACGTGGGTCACCCTGATCTTTATGAGTCACTTCTTAGTGGGGCCATGGAGTGTTCTCTAGCCTCCTCTGGTGTTTCAAAGAACACGTCCACGATTCCATACTTCTGCCCACGTCTGATGTGTGTTTTTCTTGCCCACACATGTCCAAAAGCTTTTTGGATTTGGGACTCGGATGCCCGTTCCACTCGGCGCGATTTTACATTTATTGTTCGATACGACACAGTGCATAGGCGCCGATGCTCCATTTTATTAGGTGTGGGGGGGGGGCTGACCCTGTACCCATCTTTCTTTAACATTTGTTTGGCATTTTCTAAATCCTCCTGATTTACCGTAAATGATTCGAACTGTTTTGCTACTCTGGCAAAACTCAGGGTCATTTTTTTTATGTCATTGTTGTTGTTGTTGCTATCGTTATTTTTGCAGTATCCGTAGAGGGTCAGACACCATGCTTTCCAGCAAAGTTACGTCCCTTTACGATCTGAGTTCAAATCCGGCTGAGGTTGACTTTGCCTTTCATCCTTACGGGGTCGATAAAATAAAGTACCAGTAATGCACTGGGTAATTTCTGGCATTGTGCCTAAAGTAGAAACAATTATTAATTTTAGTTTCAGTTGTGGTGGTGGTGACGTCAGTCGTCTTTGGTGGGGAAGAGTCCATTTTGCTTGATTTCATTTCGACATCACGAGTTCTTCTTTTGTTTCTATTGTCGCGGTGGTGGTGGGGATGGTGGTTGTCGCGGTGGTGGTGGTGGTGGAGGCTTTAACACCTGCAGTCATTGGTAATGGCGGAAAATGAATGTCTGCCTGAGAAAAATTTTAAATATTGCTACTGCTTATATTTTTTTAGTGTTGGCAAACGTAGTAACATTTACAATGGTGGTGTCGGTGTGAGGTGTTAATTTGTGAGAAAGGCTTTCAGCTGCTTGGTGCAGTGGTGAATTAGCCATTTTTTTTCAAAGAAATTTTTTGATAATCATAAAAGTTTAAATTTTGGGCACAAGGCCCCAATCTTTTTGGGTGTCCTTTTAGGAAAACAATGTATGTGCGCTTATATATAGTTAACAATAAACATTTTCCATAAATGGCAATTTTTAACAAACGGAAATAACAAACCTTTGCGGAGCTCACGATGATACGATTTACTACGTAGGTCGCCAATAATAATAATAATAATAATAATAATAATAATAATAATAATAATAATAATAATAATAATAGGGAGAGGATTGCAAAAGATTTAAATAGATTGACTTAGTGACCTGGCCACCGGCCAAACGTCAACATCAACAACTATGGCACTGCTGGCTCACCTCTTCCTCAACAACAATATAAAAAGCCCCAGCACCCCCACCGACATAGCCAACAACAATAAAAGGTAACTTCAGCAAAAAGTAAATTATATTATTGTAATGCACTGGGTGATTGCTGGCCTTGTGCCTGGAGTGGAGACAATTATTAATAATTTCATTCTTAAGCCACGCAATGCTCACATTAAGGAACCATTCATGATAATAACAATTTAAATAGACAACAAAAAGAAAACCCCGTGACCAAGAAATACCGGGATGGCGGCCGTCGGGGAATAGCCGTGTTTCTAGGGGAGAACGACCCCTCTAGTCTTGGTTGACACTCGTTCTAGAAGTGGTAACACGAAATGATTACCCCTTGGCGGATAAGGATAAAACGCGACAAAATAAAGTAAATGTCTAATGATAAAATCTCATACCGGATCGGCCATCACCCGTTTAAAAAAGGGCCGCGTCCCTCAGAGAGGAACCAGACTGGGGTCGAAAGATCAGAGCTGGAGACCTCCCATAACCGGAATACTCCTACTGTTGGCCCTCCATGCTCACCACCAAGAAATCCAAAGAAAAAGAGAGAAAATGGTCAAGGAAAGATAATAAAGAAGTCCTTGAGGCGTTCTACACTGCCATGTACTACCCATCAAATACATCGAATACAGAACAGACATATATCAACTGGAAAGAGAAACATCCCGAAAACAGAGGCTATATTGACAGTAACAAACTAGCCAATATACGAAGAAATATTGTAAGAAAAAAGTTACTAACTGATATAGAAATTGATCAGATCAAACTATTAGCACAAAGTCAGCGAAGGGAAAATGAAACATGTGTCAGTGAAAACGAGGTAAATTGTAACACTTCGAATCCCAGGGTTGGGGCGGAATCACTGGAAACAGAACAAATTAAAGAAAGGATCGAAAAAGTGGAGGGAGTGCATGCTCAAGATGAAACTCCAAATGAAAATAATGAGATCGTAAATGATAAAGAAATGAATGAGAATGAACTTGCCAACTTGAAGGATGAAATTATGATCGAATGGATGGAAATGAAAGAATCTGACATGGGGAAACGAGACACCCTCCCTAAGATCCAGAACTCCAAACAGAACCAAAAGATAATACACAAGACTAACATAATTCTCAAAAACATTATCATCACAAACAAACTAAACATTACTGATTTAAATCATCGCTATTATGCATCGGCTAAAGTCACCACTCACCTATGTGGAGTGAAGATGAAAAAACAAAGGAATTCCCACAAGAAATCTACTTGGCAAGAGAACATCAATCGCCAAATAAACCTTCTCCGATCTGACATAGAAATTTTAACAAACTATAAAGTAGGTGAACATGTTAAACAAACGAAACTTAGAAAATTGAAAAAAAAGTACGGTATAAAATCAACAAGTGACATAGACATGCTGATAGAAATAATCAAACAAAAAGTGTCGGCCAAAGCTGCTCGTATAAGGCGCTTTGAAAAACGATCTAGATTCTATAAGGACAATAATATGTTCAAAAACAACACTAGAAACTTCTACAGAAAAATTGGTAAGTCAACAATAACTGCTAAATCAATACCACCCAAGGAGGAAGTGCAAGAATTCTGGGAAAAGATCTGGGCCGAAGAAAAAGTTCATAATATACATGCCCTATGGATAGACAGACAAATGAAAGATACAGCTCACCTTGAAGAACAAATATGGGAAAATATAACAGTTGAACAGTTGCGTTTGGCTCTAAGAAAAAACACCAAATGGAAATCCCCAGGAAAAGACAAAATACAAATTTTTTGGATAAATGCCTTCACAGAGTCTCATGAGCTATTAGCCCAACTTTACAATGAAATAGTTAAGGAGCCAGAAAAGATACCGTCATGGCTAGTTAACGGCATTACATTCCTGCTTCCGAAGAATGATGAGACAAACAATCCCAAAAATTACAGACCGATAACTTGCTTGACCACAATATATAAAATTTTAACATCAGTCCTAACTGAATATACATATGACCACCTGATAACAAATGACCTATTTCCCATTGAGCAGAAAGGGTGTAAAGGAGGCTCATATGGCTGTAAGGATCAGCTTTTGGTTAACAAAATGATACTGGAAGATTGTCATAATAGACACAAAAATCTATGAATTGCTTGGATAGATTATAAAAAAGCATTCGATAGTTTGCCACAGAGTTGGATTGAAAAATGTTTAGAGATTTTCAAAATATCTCCCGTTGTGAGGAGGTTTTTGTCATTCAGTATGAAGACATAGAAAACAACACTCCCTTAGAATAGTGAAACAAAATCACTGGAAGCTGGAGAAGTTAATATTAATTGTGGAATTTTTCAGGGTGACTCTTTATCACAGCTTTTATTCTGCACCGCACTTATACTATTAAGTAAAATGCTCAATGAAACAAAACATGGATATAAAGTCTATGACAAAACCATTAAACACTTGTTCTACATGGATGACCTGAAACTATTTGAAATAAATGATGAACAATTGCAAGGGCTATTACCCACTGTGGAGCAGACCAGTGATGACATTAAAATGGAGTTTGGACTAGATAAATGCGCCAAAGCAACGTTCACCAGAGGAAAGCTGCTGAGAGGTTCAGACATTAATCATGATCGGGGGAATGTGATAAGAGAACTTGATCAAGAGGAAACTTACACATATCTAGGTGGTTGTGAAGGAGACGTAATCAAGCACTCGGCAATGAGGGCAAGAATAAGGAAGGAATGTTACCGCAGAGTAAGAGCAATCTTAAGAACGGAATTGAATGCAAGGAATAGGATCGATGCCATAAACACGCTTGCCATACCAGTAGTAACCTACAGTTACAATGTCATCAACTGGTCAAGCACAGAGATCCGTAGGCTCGATACAAAAATTCGAAAATTATTAACCATGCACAGAATGCATCACCCTAAGGCAGATATAGATAGAATATATCTCCCTAGGAAAGAAGGAGGACGTGGGTTAATCCAGTTAGACATTGCGTTGAAAACTGCAACAATTGGATTATCTACATATATAAGGGAATCACATGATTGGATGATCAAACTCTTTTTGAAACACGAAAGCATCAAAAGATCATACTCCACTACAAAAGATGCACAAAGATACAGTAATGGACTACAAATTTCAGAAGTCCCATTTACTGCTGAAATGGAAAACACAGAAAAAGCAAAGCAGGTAAAAGTAACTGCAAAGAAAGAACTGCTACAGAAACTGGCTAAGAAATGGCAAGAAAAGCCTCTGTATGGAAAATACCCAGAGGGAGCTAACAATCCTGATGTTGACAAAACTTTAACCAATCAGTGGTTGGCATCCCCTGGACTGAAATCGGAGACTGAAGGACTGATTATATCAGCACAAGATCAGTGTCTGCCTACAAAAAATTACCAAGCCAACATAATAAAAAATGGATGCAGCCCATTATGCCGTGTATGCAATAAACAACCAGAGACCATTGACCATATAATTTCGATGTGCAGTCCTATAGCTCCAACTGAATACCCAAACAGGCATGACAGAGCTGCACAATACATACATTGGATAATGTGTAAGCATTTTGAGATGCCCCATCAAAAGAATTGGTGGGAGCATCAACCACCTCCCATACTTGAAAAAGATCACATCTCAATCTTGTGGAACTTTAGCATCCAAACAGACCGAAAAATAGATGCAAATAGACGTGATATAAAACTGAAGGACTTTAAATAGAGGTTATGCCTGCTAATTGATATGTCCGTTCCAATAGACAAGAATATATCTATAAAAACATTTGAAAAATTGAGCAAGTATATGGACCTGGAGATAGAAATTGGAAAAATGTTGAAATTGAGAACTAAAACAATACCAGTGGTTGTAGGCGCTCTAGGAATGATACCTAAGGGGTCTAATGATTATTTATCGCAAATCCCATGAAACCCGCGTATAGGAGAAATACAAAAGATAGTACTAATGCCCATATACTAAGGAAGATTCTGTCAATATAAGTATATAAGTACATCACAAGTCCAAACACCTAAATATGCATGTGTGTGTATGTATGTTCTTTCTTGAACATGGCGGACCTTGTTGGTTGCGACTTGCTGATAACTCGTATGAACATGAACCAATATAAATGCAAATATAATAATAATAATAATAATAATTATAATAATAATAATAATGCTTTCTTTATTAACCACAAGGGTTTACATAAAGTAGACATTAAGGACAGTACATGACAATACAGGACGGTACAAATGAGCATTTCTGCGTGTAAAAAACAAGAAACAGAGGACGTAATAATAGAACAATGAAAACATTCCCAAATAGGGGGGAGACTTCCGAGGGACATTCGTGAAGATAGCCCATTAAAAAGCCACAGTGACCCTGACCACCAGGGCAAGTGCCCTCTCCCAGTTTTCCATCTTTAATTTACAGACACATACTCAGAGTATTCACTCGGGCCATTCTTGCCTCTCTCACCCATGTTTCAACAAAATGGTGGGAAGAGAGCACTTCCCTTTCTACCCTGATTTTCCTTTTCAAATGAAATTTGAAAAAGTTAATCAGGGCATCACCGAAGAGGTAAGTGCTCGTCTTCAGCCCTTTCAGACGTGTCCACCGTACTATCTCTTTCGCCATGGCCACCAGACAGATAAAAACTGCTTGCCCTTCCCGAAGAGGGCGGGGCAATCCTCACGATGGACTCAGCTGATAGCCGGATCAGTCCTACACGCGACAGCAGGTGTTCGACATAAACCCACAAGTCAGCAATGCTCGGACACTGGACGAGTACGTGCAGCACGGTTTCGTCGCCTTGCGCGCATCTTGGACATGCCCAGCTGACGGCACCTCCATGCCTGTAGAGTTTATCCCGAACTAGAAAACCTCGGTAGCACTGCTACTAATAATATTATTAATAATAATAATAATAATAGTAATCAATGGAATATATAACACTATAGCATCATTATTTCAGGAATGCTAAATCATAGCATGCCTTCGTCAGACAAAATACAATATTAGATGTATAAAATGTTATATGACATACTGGTAAGAGAGACCGAATGCGATTAATTCTGAACGGATAAATCTCTAAATTTTGTAGGTTGTAAAGTCATTGGGAAATATAAAAATAAACTAATAATTACCATAATAAGGCTAGTTAATTCAAACGATTCGTATGTTTTTTTTAAAAATATTGTAATAGATTGGTCAGAATAAACCGTTAAATGCTTATATATTATTACTAAGGGTATATATATATATATATATATATATATATATATATATATATATATATATATATATATATATATCAATCTACCTATATACATATATATATAAGCATATGTATATGTGTGTGTATGTATATATATATCTATATCTAAGGCGTGTAAAATTCACGAGATCCATGGACGAGTTCTCTCCAGCGGTCTCTGTCCCTCATTATCGCTGCCATGTCCTGCGTCTCCAACAGACCAGTGTCTGTCCTTAGGGCATCAACATATATATATATATATATATATATATATATATACGCCTTGGTTTGCAGTATAGAATTGTGGCTCCTTATGATCTGAGTTCAAATCCCGCCGAGGTTAACTTTGCCTTTCATTCTTACGGGGTCGATAAAATAAAGTACCAGTCATGCACTGGGGTCGATTTAATCGACATTCCCCTGCCCTAAAATTGCTAGCCTTGTGCCTATATGAGAAACCATTATTAGGTTCTGAGTGTACAAAAGATTGGGCGTAAGGAAGCAGAACATTACCTCTCTTAATTTTCATAGGGTTAACATTATTATATTATGATGAATTTATAATGGATTGATTGTAAGTATGCGATTATCTCATTTGATTTTCCAAGGATTAGCAATTCCAGTATTAACGGCTTTCTTTGTGAGTTTCTAGAGATTTACATATATTCTTTCGGTTCTTAAGTCCATTCAAATTTCTATTCATAGAATTACTAGTCATCACATTTAAACGTTTCTAATGCTTATAATAATTATAGGAGGAGCCAAAATTTATTTTCTCCTTATAGCTAGATCTAGCTAATACTTTATTTCAATACCAGACGTTACTAGCCGATAACACGGAGATGAGATTCACTAATTTAGGATGACTAAATAAATTATGCACATCCTGGGGTCAATATAACTGCGGTGCGAAGTGTTTCCGTGCGATCTCAGCAAAGTGGGTGTAGATAGAGAGGGAGATAGACGGAGAAACCAGAAGTGATAGGGATTGACGTCATGTGTGAGACCAGGTCGAAAACGAGCAGATGAATAGAGAGGGGGGGGGAAGAGAGAGAGAAAAGGAAGAGAGAGAAGGAGAGAGCTGATATGAAAGCGTCGGTCGACAATAAATTGAGTAAAAGAGGTAGAGGGGACTCACAGCGGTAAATACAACATTACAAGAATCGAAGTGGGCTGTGTGGTTACTGTAAACAAAGTTTCAGATGGTAATATGGACGAAACAAGAGAAGAAACCCTTCATCAGCTATTTTATATATATATATATATATATATATATATATATATATATATGTGTGTGTGTGTGTGTGTGTGGGTGTGTGTGTATATATATGTGTGTGAGTGGTGTGATATATACATATGCTAGCAGTGGTACCCGGCGTTGCACAGGATAAAGTATTTTGGAACGCGGGCCGCCAACAGACCTAATCGTCGAAAAACTGCATGCCTCGACAATATGTAAAGAAAATAAACCGAATAATCTGATGACTGGATAATCTTTAACATTTTTCTCGATGAAGCGGGAATAATTCATGTTTTCACCTAATGCGGGCCCTAGGGCAATTAGAAAATTAATTTGTTATATGTGCATAATATGTCTTGAAATTTCGGGAAAAATCGGCTAGAGGTAAAGCCTAAAAAAAGCCCTAAAAAGCTGAAAAATTGAGGTTTTTCACCTAATGCGGTCCCTAGGCCATACACAAGTTGGATTTTCTTTGCTCACGGTATAAATAAGAGACTGACTAATACATAGTTACAATTTCCAGCAAATCGGTCTGACGTAACGCCTCAAAATACCTCTAAAAAGTTGAATTTTTTATGTGCATAACACTCCTGAAACATAACGCGTGCCGCCAACAAACCTAATCGTGGGAAAACTGCCTGGACAATATGTAAAGAAAATAAACCGAATACTCTGATGCAATTAGTATTAGGTATGCTTCTCCTTCCACGTAGAGAAAATCGGTTTGGTGCTTTTGTACTTTAATAAAGTTGCATGAGTCAGCAGGACAAATGTCACCACTTATTTCAGAGAAAAGTCTGCAATGCTTCAGCAAGGCATGACGTGCAATCGGACAGCATGTGGAGCCTTCTCGAAGGAGTCCACCGCACCCTAGTAATTAAACGCAACTGGACAAACGTTTACCAAACTGTGGGTATAATTTAACAAATTTAAAGAGGAATGGTGCAATAAAATGGGCTCCGAGGCGTGTGCGCGTTCACTAGCAGCCCTAAACGAAAGGGCCGCCATCAGCTATTTCAAGGGCCCT
>OZ024742.1:193993856-194081356 GCA_964016885.1 Eledone cirrhosa
TTTATTTCTTATTGAAAAAATATAAATAATAAAATAATGTTAGAAATTTAAATACAATTAAATACGATTTAATTTCCATTTCCTGCAGCCAATGTCCAGTGTTCAATTTCATGAAAAAATTGGAAATAATTCAAAAAATTGAAGTTTAACTTTTGAACGTTTGTTTTGACAAAAAAATATTTCCTTATTCACAGGAATATTTTTTTCTAACCACCAGTTATTTAAATATTATTATTATTATATTTTTAAATAAGAATGGAAGATTTTTTGGATTTGTTTACCACCTTCCAAGCCTTAAACACTAGTTCTCGCGAATTTGTGTTTTGTAATGACCCTCAGTACGCTGCTATTCTTGATTCCAATAGTGCCTGGTATTCGAATATGTTAGTATACAATTTTTTGAATAAAATTAAGGCGCAATTAGAGCTGCCAAACAAACTTTTTTTCGGCTTCGGCCCATATTATATATATATATATATAATGGGGATGATGATGATGATATACATAGTTACATATGTATATGTAATCTCCTTATAATATATAACCAGCAATTTCTCTGTCTGTCTGTCCGACAGTGGAAACACGTGCACGCGTGCGAATGTTTTTTGCGCACGCATAGAGAGAGAGAGTGAGAGTGAAAGAAAGAGACAGACTACGAGAGGGGAATACGGGAGGGAGAGAGGGAGAGAGTGAATAGACGTTAAAATACGTGCGCGCCTGCGAATGTTTTTTGCGCACGCGTAGATAGAGAGTGAGATTGAAAGAAAGAGACAGACTACAAGAGGGGGATAGCGGGAGGGAGAGAAGGGGGAATTGAAGAGTACTACAGAAATATATATACATTTCTGTGTGCGTGTAATATATATATACACACACAGAAATATATATATATACACACAGAAAAATATATATACATTTCTGTGTGTGTAATATATATATACACACAGAAATATATATACATTTCTGTGTGTGTAATATATATATATATATATATATATAGCAGAAAACCACCCGGTGGGTGGTTTTCTGGTAGTCTATATATATAAAACTCAGGTTGTCTGTCTGTCTGTCTACTAAAACGGTCGGCACATATCTCCTCTTAAACCGTACCCTCAAATTTCGGTGAAATAGCTACAATTATAGATGAAGGGCCGGCGGAGACATCGGTCAAAACAATTTTCAAATCGCCCCGCGCCAAGTGAAAAAATCGAATTTGTAATGTATTGATTTTTCAGTTCAAATGTGTATAGAGAGATGAAGGACGAGTTATTTTCCTTTTATGGAACGCGCAGAGTATAACAAATTTCCACCACTTTCAGACTATTAGATATTTCGATTCTTGTCAGAATAAGTAGATGCTATAAGTATCTGCCATTCAAATTGAATTTCAATTGTTGGTTCGATTTGTACTGTAGCTTCATTTTAACTGTACTACCTTTGTATACTAGACAGCGTTAACAAGTCAGCGACCTCATTACTTGGTAAGTTAAACCTTCTCTATTAAACGTTTGGATTATTTTCAGTTTTCAATTGTTGTTTGATTTTGCTATGGCGTTGGAGGTCAGGCCTTCTATTTAAATTAATATTGCGATCTATAAGGTTAAATTTACTTTAATTTCCTTTTATCTTGAAGGAAATATGGGCGGATTGTTTGTTTTAGGATTCATGTATATACTGGAGGTGGGGATGCAAAAGTAGGTATGCAGTTAATTACTATTGACGCTTGGCCAGCACAAAAGTTTTGCTCAAACTAAAATAGGAAATGCAAGTCAATCTGAGTAATTTCAATCCAAATAAGAAGTCAGATTATTTCCACCATGCCCCAGTTTTGTGCATTTCGGCTCGACATACTGGGCGACCTAAAAACCCTTACTGGCTCTTTAATCAGCTTTAGCTCAGTATCCATGCAAGTGATTTTTACACTTAGACATTTTTTACCTTAGCCGTAACTATTTCGTATCCATTTCTTTAGTAAAATTATAATCGGTTAAGAAATGCACTCAAAATCTGATAAAAAGTTACACAAAAAGAAATCAAGCAATTTTTTAAGCTGCTATGTTTTTAACGTTCGGCTTCAAGTAGCTCCTGATTACCATAACCTATTTTATTGATATATAAATGTTATGGCTTATGTGCAAATTTGATTTCTCTAAAAAGTTTAAATTCCCTTTGAATCACTGTTACCACTGAATTATAACAAAGTTAAAGAACGGTAGTGCCAACATTATTGGTTACCCTGCATGTTCTTGTAAAGATGACTTTGTAAATAATGCATCTATGACATTTTCACGGATTTTGGGAGCATTTCTCATTAGACGAATTGATTTGCAAAATTGAATGATTCGGAACACTTATTTGTTCGCATTGTTTTATATGTAAGATACATTTGTCAGATTCCTTTGTCAGATCGTGCTCGCCACCTTGATGCCTAAAAAGAAGATGCCCTTAATAGGAGTGACGCGGTCTCAGATAACGAAAAGAACGAGGCTGACTGAGGCGTCGTCGAGCATTAGACAACCTCAAAGTGTGGGGTGTTCAGTGTATGCGACAGCTCTGTCTATCGATGAGCATTGCTTGAGTCGGGCCAGAAATTTTGCTTTCATTGTATCTTCACATGCAACTGAGAATGATGATGAATGTTTACTTCAACTGCATCCTCACATGCTGCAGTGAATAACGAGGAACGTCAAACTCGGCTTGCAAGAAATGCAAAGGCAAAAGCAGCTGCGGGAGCTGCAACGAATGATGTTCAACGTAAACTTCGTCTGAGCAGAGACGCGGCTTCTACGGCAGCTGCGCGAGCTGCTGAGAATGATGTTTAACATGTTCTTCGTCAGACTAGAGACGCGGCAGCTACTGCAGTTGCGAGAGAAGCTGAGACAGCAGGTATCCAAACTATTCGACTGGGGGGGGGGGGGGCAGTATAAAGCCAATATACTCGAGGACTGCGAAATCACAATGGTCATTGAAGGCTTTCAATTATATCCCCGCTAATAATTATGCTACACACCCTCATATTCAAATCGGCGGCATGTCTGAAATTTGGCAGTTTTGCAAAGCCAAAGAGTGGCCGGGTGAACCAGCCGGAATGAGCTACTCTAATGGTATGGTCAACTTGCACCCTCCTAGGGATCCACCACAGCCATTGAGGCTTCTTCTTACAGATTTCCTTCAAGATATTTGACATTACAATTGTGCCTTCCAAATGACATCTTTTGGATTGAGTTATGAGTATGAAGGTGGATTTATGCCCTTTTTCAAAGTTCAAGTCAGGTTTATCATCTTATCGGATCGCTGGAGCCTGTAGATAATAAAGAGCCCCAATTTCGTCAGATCTACTTCATGCCCAACTGCCTTGAACAAGCTACAAGGCGAAATACATTTGCCTTCCCAAAAGAAAAAAACTCAAAACTCAATTGACTGTCCACAAGCAGCAAGGAAATATTCAATTGCTTCTGACACTAGACTGGAGCTCCTTTTTGAACTTCAGGACATGCTTCATACCCATAACAGCTAAGTTCAGAGCTTCAAATATGCGTGAGAAACAGCTCCTGTGGACAATTACTATGTCGTCATTGATGCTGACAAGCGGCCATCTGGATAACATGCAGGCCGCTATAATTCACTTTCTTTCAATGAGGTTGCAACACTTCTCGCTGGTGATCAGCACAACAAACGTTACATTGTTATCAAGCATCGCTACCACGGACTTCAACGGATCAGTGAAACACACAGATCATACGACGTACTCCAATACCCGCTGCTTTTTGTATATGGAGAGGACGGATACCATTTTGTAAATCTACCAATTCAGAGGTTCATTCTACCAAAACAGTTTCATGCAAGGACTTCTATGCATTCTGATTCATGATCCGAGATGACTGTTTTAGTCACATCCATCGCTCTAAAGACCTTTTCAACCAGTATGCAACTGAGATGTGTGCAAAATTGGAATCTGAGAGATTGTGTTTTATCAAACTCAATAAAAAAAGTTGCATTGTGCCAGTTACATACACCTTGGTGATGGAATGAACAATGATGCGGATCCTGAGAGTCTTGGAAAAGTATACATTATGCCACCTACGTTCACGGGAAGATCTCGATATATGTATGAAATGACTCAGGCCGCCATGACCATTGTACGACATTACGGCAGGCCTGACTTATTTATAACTTTTACTTGTAACCCCAATTGGAAGGATATTGAGGGCGAACTCCTTCCAGCTCAGAACGCCTCACGCCGACATAATCACGCGGCTAGAGTATTCCGTCTTAAGTTACTTAAGCTTATGGATCTTATCAAAATAGGTTAGGTTTTCGGACCAGTTCAATGTGACATGTACACAATCGAATGGCACAAAAGGGGCCTCCCCCATGCTCATATTCTTATTTGGCTGACAACAAAGGTTAGTCCTAACGACATTGATAGGATCATCTCTGCAGAATTATCCGATCCTCCCACTAACAAGGACTTGTACATGAAAGTTAGGGCACATATGTTGCATGGACCATGTTGGTCTGGCTTTAGAACTGATTTACCATGCGTTACAGGCAATAAAAGATGCACTAAAACATGACCCCGTCAATTTATTCGCGATACTCAGACTGGCAATGATGGCTACCCATTATATAGACGGAGGCGACGTGAAGAGGGAGGTTTTACGGCCAGGGTTAAGAATGGCGAGGTTGACAACCGATGGATCATTTCCTATTGCCCTCTCTTGCTCAGAACTTTCAACGCACACATTAATGTTGAATTCTGCAGCTCCGTCAAGTACATCAAATACATTAGTAAGTATATTAATAAGGGTTCTGACGCTGCTTCGTTCGGTATACTCAACGAAAACAATAGAGACGAAGTAACGCAATTCCAAGTGGGGCGCTACAGCGAGGCCTTTTGGCGAATCTTCGGTTTTCCAATACATGATAGGCACCCTTCAATTGTAAAATTAGATGTACACCTAGAACACGGTCAACGGATGTACTATACCAACAAAAATGCCGCTGAATTGGCACAACCCCAAGGGAGACAACTTTAACTGGATTTTCCAAACTGTGCGAATACGATGACTTCGCAAAATCCTTGCTGTATCCCCAGGTGACATAATACCACACATGGAATAAAACATGGAGTCGCAGAAAAACTGGCCAACCAGTTATTGAGGTTCCCGGGATCAAATTCACTAATTGCTTGGAGCGAGTGTATACGATTCCACCAAATCAACACGAGTGCTTCTATATTCGAATGCTACTGCATGAGGTCAAAGGACCGACCAGTTTTCAGGACCTCAGAACAGTAATCGTGTTTGGTCTACATACAGAGATGCCTGTTTAGCTCGTGGAATGCTTGGAGATGACTCTCGATTGGATGCAACCTTGACGAGGATCGCTTCATCACACTTAGCTGGAGGCCTACTAGAGTTCTTTGCAAAGTGTCTTCACTTATGTAACAATTGTGAACCCTAAACATTATGGTTGAAGTTTCGGAACCAACTGTCTGAGGACTTCCTGCACCAGGCTGAACTACTACTTCCTGACATAGAAGTAGATTTGAGTGATGATTTATACAATAAAGAGCTTATAGACATAGAGGACAGGATTTTCCTTATGGGTTGGAATGCCTTGCCAGCATACGGTCTGCCACAAACCCACCGCACTGATTCTAATAAAATTCCCACTCTCATCATCCAAGAAACATCTTATGATGTCGACACTCTAGCTAGATATGTGTTTGAAATGGAACCAAAACTTCTTCCCGATCAGCAATTTGCATACAACACTATCACCAACTATGTATTTCATCGATGGGGTGGCATCTTCTTTCTTGATGACCCTGGAGGCACTGGAAAACCCTTTGTTACTAAACTTCTTCTTACCCAAGTTAGACAGAATGAAGTTATTGCAATAGCCGTAGCATCATCTGACATTGTAGCTACACTACTTCCTGGCGGCAGGTCAGCACACTCTACCTTTAAGCTTCCGCTTAACTTGGTATCAGCTGAAACACCGCTCTGTGACATCACCGAGGATAGTCCAAGAGCAGAACTGCTACGACGGTGCAAACTGATTGTGTGGGATGAATGCTACATGGTTCACAAATGAGCTATTGAGGCCTTAGATAGAACACTGAAAGACATTAGAGACCGTCAGGAGACCATGGTGTAACTATTTTGCTTTCAGGAGACTTTCGACAAACTTTGCCGGTTATTCCAAAGGGCACCAGAGCGGATCAAGTTCGGGCCTGCCTGAAGTCTTCTCCATTGTGGCCACAGCTAACAACACTTCGTCTGACCACTAACATGCGTGTTCAACTGCATGGCGATACTGTGTCTGAAAAATTTGCTGAAGACCTTCTCATACTTGGCGACGGCAAAGTACCTTCAGATGTGGATGGAGACATTACATTCGACAATATATGCTGTTTGGTTAACATTATTGAAGATCTCAAGGCAGCCGTTTTTCCCAGCTTGGTAGATAATTACCGCAATCATACATGGCTGTGTGACAGGGCTATATTAGCTCCTACAAATGTCATTGTCTCCGCCATTAATCGCCAAATGCTTGAAAGTCTTCCTGGAAATGATAAGAATTTTAAGTCTATTGATACCAATGTTGATGCACATGATGCGGTCAATTATCCCATTGAATTCCTCAATTCATTGGATATTTCCGGTCTACCTCAACATATTTTGTCTCTCAAAGAAGGATGTCCAGTTATATTTCTCAGGAGTATAACTGCTCCCAAGCTTTGCAATGGTACACGCCTTGTTGTCAATAGGATGTCACAGCACATTATTTATGCTACGATTATGTCGGGTGTGGAAAAGGAGATGTTTTAATACCTATGGTAACTCTTACTACATCGGGAGTGGATGCACCCTATTCTTTTAAAAGAACCCAATTTCACCCTCGTGCTGCATTTGCTATGTCCATCAACAAGTCCCAGGGTCAGACTTTATCTGTGGCAGGCCTTCACCTGGAGGAGCCATGTTTTTCACATGGTCAATTCTACGTTGGATGTTCTCGAGTTGGCTGCCGGAACAACCTCTTTGCTTTTGCTCCAAACAGAAAAAAAAAGAATATTGTATACCGTGAGGTTTTATAGGGTTTTATTTTTGGTTCAAAACGGCAATGTTACACCGACTGCCTTAAATATATAGCGTCTACGAAACCTGTATTCAACATCGGTGCAGTGCATTCTATTGACACCTAGGCCTCTAAGGACCAGCATTGCTCGCAAATCAAAGCGGACTTTGAAATCGATGCTTTCGATTGTTAAGGACGCCACTCCAGTCGCTGACAAGTCAGGCGTTTAATACATAGACACACACAACTTGGCGCATACATACAACGATTGTTCCCTCATTTCTTTCATTGTTTCAATATGCATTCCGACCTAGACAACACGCAACAACAGCATTTCTGGTGCATCGAAGTAAATTTTAGTCATCATTCTCAATTGCATTTGAAGATGCAATGGAAGAAGAATTTCTGTTTTGTTAATTTCAGCGAGTCTTTTTGGTGAATATGGCTTTTGCTGCAGCTGTCCATTTCGCATGGTCTGGCTGTCTATAATCTGTCCGACAAACTCACCATGGGTATGTTATGAGCTCTTCATAATTTATACTTAAACATCTACGCTATTACATTGTCAATATTTTTTATCACAGGTGCGAACCTCTTTGATGCTGCCTGCCCCCTCGACTTTGGATAACGCATTTTTATTTTGTTTTTCATGTCCATCCAATTTTTTTGTTTCAAAATAACTGATAGTTTGGTTACCCTGATGTTTTTCTCCGAGACAACTTTCGATTTTTACCAGTGCAGTTTTTATTCCCAGCATCCTCTTTTTTTTTAACATTCGGTTTATGGTTATTTTTTCTTACCTTCATAAGGCATGCTGTTGGTTGAGGAATATTAATCAAAAGTACCACAGGAAAGTCTACACTGTATACTTTACAGTTTTAAACCATGAAAGGAACTTAACATTGTAACTTTAACACAGTTACTGAGCAGCTCCGAGCAACGCCGGGCTTTACTGCTAGTATATGCTATAGAGATTTCTGATTAAAAACAAGAATGGAATTAATATAATAATAATGAATTTATTTTGTCTGATATTGAGCAGGGCCGTGATTAGTTTTTCGCGAATTATATGATATTAGATGTACTTCAACATATACTAACTTATAAGAATATTAACAATATAACTATATATGTGAATACTTACTGTAGAACGGGAAAATCTTCTAATGAATGTTTATATAATTCCCTTATATATATATATATATATATATATATATATATATATATATATATATATATATATATATAAGTATGCATGTATACGTACATACATATATGCATACAGACGTACAGTAGCATGCACATAAATATATATATATACATATATACACACATATGCATACAGGTACACATACATATATGCACGTATCAGTTTAGCGGCGCTAACGTCGCTTTGTTCGTTTGTAAACAAACTGAACAGCCTGAATTTATGCCATACGGTGTTAAGGCAACCACGTCACCTTTTTGTTCAACACTGACACAGGAACGATGTACTAGTTTCAAGCTTGTTAGCTATCATCAGCACCGTTTACCCATCTGCCAGATAGTTGAACGTTCGAAAGTATATACTTTCCTTATGAAAATTAACGGCTGAGCAGCCTAATTTGCATATTGAGTGAGTTAAATCGGTCAGGCATACCGAAAACGATAAATTGAAACAAAATGAAAACGAAATTTCATTTCTCACTCTTAGTATGGCACTTACTTAAATGTAAGTATGCATGTATACGTACATACATATATGCATACAGACGTACAGTAGCATGCACATATATATATACATATATACACACATATGCATACAGGTACACATACATATATGCACGTATCAGTTTAGCGGCGCTAACGTCGCTTTGTTCGTTTGTAAACAAACTGAACAGCCTGAATTTATGCCATACGGTGTTAAGGCAACCACGTCACCTTTTTGTTCAACACTGACACAGGAACGATGTACTAGTTTCAAGCTTGTTAGCTATCATCAGCACCGTTTACCCATCTGCCAGATAGTTGAACGTTCGAAAGTATATACTTTCCTTATGAAAATTAACGGCTGAGCAGCCTAATTTGCATATTGAGTGAGTTAAATCGGTCAGGCATACCGAAAACGATAAATTGAAACAAAATGAAAACGAAATTTCATTTCTCACTCTTAGTATGGCACTTACTTAAATGTAAGTATGCA
This sequence comes from Eledone cirrhosa, assembly GCA_964016885.1. Lineage (NCBI taxonomy): Eukaryota > Metazoa > Mollusca > Cephalopoda > Octopoda > Eledonidae > Eledone > Eledone cirrhosa. Next base: position 194,003,125 of record OZ024742.1, read on the forward strand.
TGTATACGTACATACATATATGCATACAGACGTACAGTAGCATGCACATATATATATATATATATACATATATACACACATATGCATACAGGTACACATACATATATGCACGTATCAGTTTAGCGGCGCTAACGTCGCTTTGTTCGTTTGTAAACAAACTGAACAGCCTGAATTTATGCCATACGGTGTTAAGGCAACCACGTCACCTTTTTGTTCAACACTGACACATCGTTCCTGTGTCAGTGTTGAACAAAAAGGTGACGTGGTTGCCTTAACACCGTATGGCATAAATTCAGGCTGTTCAGTTTGTTTACAAACGAACAAAGCGACGTTAGCGCCGCTAAACTGATACGTGCATATATGTATGTGTACATGTATGCATATGTGTGTATATATGTATATATATATATATATGTGCATGCTACTGTACGTCTGTATGCATATATGTATGTACGTATACATGCATACTTACATTTAAGTAAGTGCCATACTAAGAGTGAGAAATGAAATTTCGTTTTCATTTTGTTTCAATTTATCGTTTTCGGTATGCCTGACCGATTTAACTCACTCAATATGCAAATTAGGCTGCTCAGCCGTTAATTTTCATAAGGAAAGTATATACTTTCGAACGTTCAACTATCTGGCAGATGGGTAAACGGTGCTGATGATAGCTAACAAGCTTGAAACTAGTACATCGTTCCTGTGTCGGTGTTGAACAAAAAGGTGACGTGGTTGCCTTAACACCGTATGGTATAAATTCAGGCTGTTCAGTTTGTTTACAAACGAACAAAGCGGCGTTAGCGCCGCTAAACTGATACGTGCATATATGTATGTGTACCTGTATGCATATGTGTGTATATATGTATATATATATATATATGTGCATGCTACTGTACGTCTGTATGCATATATGTATGTACGTATACATGCATACTTACATTTAAGTAAGTGCCATACTAAGAGTGAGAAATGAAATTTCGTTTTCATTTTGTTTCAATTTATCGTTTTCGGTATGCCTGACCGATTTAACTCACTCAATATGCAAATTAGGCTGCTCAGCCGTTAATTTTCATAAGGAAAGTATATACTTTCGAACGTTCAACTATCTGGCAGATGGGTAAACGGTGCTGATGATAGCTAACAAGCTTGAAACTAGTACATCGTTCCTGTGTCAGTGTTGAACAAAAAGGTGACGTGGTTGCCTTAACACCGTATGGCATAAATTCAGGCTGTTCAGTTTGTTTACAAACGAACAAAGCGACGTTAGCGCCGCTAAACTGATACGTGCATATATGTATGTGTACCTGTATGCATATGTGTGTATATATGTATATATATATATATATGTGCATGCTACTGTACGTCTGTATGCATATATGTATGTACGTATACATGCATACTTACATTTAAGTAAGTGCCATACTAAGAGTGAGAAATGAAATTTCGTTTTCATTTTGTTTCAATATATATATATATATATATATTAAAATACAAATATTAATAAAATACATGTTCTTTTTATCAATTACATTTGATTATATATATTTCAGATGTACAACAGTAAGTCCTCATCAGACAAAATATAATGATGCATGGCATACCCTGAGATGTTAAATGGTTAAGATTTAATCAAGGTAGTGATTAACCTAAGAGAAAGTTTAACATGTATACCCTTATAATGAGAAAATGCGAAAACGTAATAAATTCAATAGAGAATGTGTGAGTAAGAAAAACGTTGCTTAATGTAACAGTTATAGAGATTTTAAAATGTATGATACTACAATTTATCAGGGAAAGCGGTAAATGAGAGCCACTGAGATAATATATATAGAGAGAGGGAATATATGTAGAAGGAGATTTTTCGAAAGTTAAACGGTTAAGTTTGAAAATATTTAATTTATTCTATTTTAGGGTGAAGAATCAAAATGTTCGGGGGAGGGGGGGGGTTAAATTGGTGGTTATTTATTAGTTTTGTAAATTCAGTAAGTGTTTTAACATTTCTAAACTTCGGAATTTTATGATGATAACTTTTAAAGGATTTAGCTGGCCAGCGGAAAATAAAGTTTACACTGTCGAATATTTTTCTAAATGTAAGCTTTACCGGAGTTATTCATTGTCAAAATATATGGTATGTAAATCTTATGAAGTATTTATTGTTAGAAATATTTAAATAACTATTATGTATATATACATATATATATATATATATACATATACATATATATATATATATATATATATATATATATATATATATATATATATATATTATTATTATGTAATAAACAACATAAGGCAATTATTCCATTTACCAGTGGTTTCTTAAAAGCAAAAGGTTTTGCTTTCAATCCTCAGAATGAAAAATCCTGGTTTGTTTATTGAATATTGATTCTATTCAATAAACAAACCAGGATTTTTCATTCTGAGGATTGAAAGCAAAACCTTTTGCTTTTAAGAAACCACTGGTAAATGGAATAATTGCCTTATGTTGTTTATTACATAATAATAATAATTAAGCTCTGTTGCTTACATAGAGCACTCTTTTTTCCTGGACTTTTCCGATGGAATTACTTCACATATATATATATATATATATATATATATTAATGAGCCTGTATATTTTAGGTAAATGATAACGAAAATAAAAATAAGATAATATATTTAGGCATGCTAAAGTTAAATATATACGTGTATATAAAAGGGTGTAAATGCATTGATTATTCATAGCTCAAAATAAATGATAATCAATAAATTTAACTAAGCATGATGTATACATGGAGGTTTATATGAATATAAATTAGGTATTATTGATACAGTATACTTTAGGTAAGTGATAACGGTTATCATGTTATATAATAAGGTTCGAAACGTCTTATAATTAAATATATATATATATATATATAAGTAAAGCAAGGCAAGTTTACACTGTTGAATATTTTCCTAAATATAAACTTTACCGAAGATAATCAATTGTCAACATATGGCATGTAAATCTTATGAAGTACTTATTGTTAGAAATATTTAATTAACGATTATGTATATAGATAATTATTAACGAGCCAGTATATTTCAGGTAAATAACGAAAAAAATATAATAGATTGAGGCATGCAAGTTTAAATATATACCAATATAACAGGGTGTAAATGCATTAATTATTCATAGTTCGAAATAAATAATAATCAAAAACACATGAAAAATTCACAGTTAGAAATATATATATATATATATATATATATATATATATATATATATATATATATATATATATATATATATATGTATATATATATGAATATATGTATAATATATTTGGCACTATAATCTATGGTAAATTAAATATATTTTGGAGATCTTGCGCTATTACTTTAAAGTAGTGACTATGTCACTTACTTCTTTTTTCAACAAAAAAGGGAGATAATCTGACGGATCTGTTTCACACTGTTGGTGATCATCAGAGCTTAGTACTCGCCGATGTTTGTTGAAAATTATAGATGCTGGATTCCTATAGATTTCTCGTAACAATCAGCAACTGGTTATACAGAACGATTGCCGGTCCAGCAAAAATTGAAAATTAGGATTGGTGCTCTGAAATAGCGATGTATACATGAATATATGTATCGTATATTTGGCTATATACTGTGTGCTTGATTAAAAACATTTGTAAAACCTTGCGCTATATACATATATTCAAGTTTAACCTAGAAGTTAATGGTAAAAAACAAAATAAATTTAATCAAGGTTTCTGTGCCGTGACAAGCAACACGAATCTACGGGGTTGAGAAGCGAGTTCTTTAACTACAATCATGCCTGCACATACTGAGAAATGGGGACGTGAAAATGAATTTCATGGCTTACAACATATTGAACAATTATTCTAACCTTTAAGGTGTCTTCACAGTACATTTGATTGAATATAGAATTATATGAGCATTAAACAACGATGTTGCTTCCATGTAGGGAAGTTAATAAAAAGTAACATAATAAATGGCACAAGGGCAGCAATTATCGCAGTGCATTACTGGTACTTTATTTTATCGACCCCCGTAAGGATGAAAGGCAAAGTTAACCTAGGAATAATAATGGTTTCTGATTTAGGCATAAGGCCGACAATTTAGTGGAGGGGAAATTCGAGTATATCGATCCCAGTGAATTACTGTTTTATTGAGCCCTTATGGAAAAGTTCACCTCGAAGGTATTTGAACAGAAAACGTAAAATCTGTATGTTGTCCAACACTCTACTGATATTACCAATACACTGTCCTATGGAATACCATAATGGTTTCTGATTTAGGCGCAAGGCCAACAATTTTGGGAAGGTGAAATTTGAGTAAATCGATCCCAGTGCATTGCTGGTACTTTATTTTGACGACGCCGTAAGGATGAACGCGAAAGCTAACATCAGTGGGATTTGAACTCAGAACGTAAATGAACGTAACTCTATGCCGCATGGCATGTTGTCCGATGCTCTACTGAACTGCCAATCCAACGCCCTATGAAATATCATAATAACAATGACGTGTGTGTATTGTAATTTCTACAGCATTGAAAATGAATAGTTTGTCGGTGGGCCCACGGTGAGGAAGGCTACATATTATACTGACCGGTATAGTATGAGTATTTTAGTATGAGGACAATAATAAAACCAGCCACAGTACAAGCAGATGTAGTGAATTTAATTAAGAGAAAATATTAAATATGTTCAAAGTAAGTTAGCAGAGACTACAAAATTAAATTATCTCGTTATCCATCAGCAAATATATATTTCGCCTAGTGAACATTTTTCATTCTTGATGATGCAGTATATCCTAAAAGCCAGCACCTCATGTTAACAATGAGTGGATATGGCTAACAATGAACGTTTCTCAGACTGGCACTGTGTCAAGGAACAAAATACAAAGACCGACTATGTATTATACGGTCACCGTAGGCTATACACGTGAAGATAATTACGGCTGCAAAATAGATGGGAGAGAATTGCTAGAATGAAAGAGGAAATTCCTAAAATGTATTTCCAATTCTTCTTCTTCTTCTTCTTCTTCTTCTTCTTCTTCTTCTTCTTCTTCTTCTTCTTCTTCTTTTTCTTCTTGTTTTTCTTCTTCTTCTCATGGATGTTAAGCAACCATGTTGCTTGGAGTCTAACCTGGGTCCCCTGTTGGTTGGTTTTGCACGTAAAATCTGTGCAGGAATTCTTTCCTAAGCGATTAGTTTTATTCGTTTCATTCATTAGACTGCTGTTTGCCGGACTGATAAGTTTCTCTATATAAACATACAAAAATCTGGTTTCCCGCACACACGCATGAGTACATTTTTTTTTTTTTATCAAGGTATATCTGTAGAACTCCGTTGCAGATCTTTTCCTTTTTTAAATCCACTTAAGTTCTGATGAAATACGATGTGTATGAGAATAGTAATGGCTTATTGTACTGTGTGAGCTATGAGAGGAGTGGGGATTAACGGGCTGTGCCACTGCTTCATATAATATCCCGGTAGTTTACAAATGTCATCTCAGCTCTCTGCAGTCATTGTATGTTTTTGTCAAGAGCTCTTAAATTTTAGGGTATCCAATGATGCGTACTGAGCAACGAACAAACCTGACGTTTTTGGTCCGCCGGTGAAAATTCCGGAATACTTCAGCATGTGAACTGAGATAAGACGATGTCACACTCAAGGATTCAAAGACGGACGCTAGGCCGTGGAAGATGACCTCATGGTCGGAAGGATTTCAACGAGCATGACTAAGGCCAACGTTGGTTGTGTGAGGCATTGGGAGGGGGGGGGGGCGTAGCGATCGTCGCCTGACTGTTTGACTGATCTCAATGAGCTGGACATAAATCGTGAGAACAGTTGGAAGTTTATCACCGAAGATTTGGGCACACAGAAATCTGGGCGAAGATGGTGCCGAAGCAGCAGAACGAGGACCAGATGAAGCGGTGCATGTATATGTGTCAGGACATGCTTGAGCATCTTGGAACCGAACAAGACTCGCTGGAGAGTTATCACCAGTGATCTTCGTTTATCGGACGTGGCATCCATTTAGAGCCCTGTAACGACGGAGTTGCGCAGAATCCCGGAAGATTGCTTCCATGAGTGAATGAAGGCGTGGCGTAATAAGGGGGATTATTTCGAAGGGGATAACTTCAAATTTTTTGTTTGGATTGGAAATATTTTTGGGCGACCCCAGTCCTGTTTCTTTTTTGACGCACCTCATATATGTTAGACATCCTTTCAATTGAAGAACAACAGGCTGAAGGTTATTTAACGTATAACACCACGTTAATAACTGATGCTACTTCCTTATTATTTCAATCGGCACTAAATTTTATATATTCTATTGTACATTTGCCTATTTTCCTCCAACGGTTAAACATTTTCTATATTGTTTTAAATTATCTAAAATAAAAATTGACTTTTTCTTTAGCAAATTTTTATTTACATACATTCTTTGTTGTGAATCCGATTTGTCACAGGAGTTGCTTAATGTAATTTCCAGTGAACGAAGATCTCGAAATTTGAAAAAAAAAATTTTCAGAAATTAGATTCGTTTCACTTCATCTCGCTGAAGTTTTTGCAGTCAAATTGATGAAAGAGATCTGTACACACACTCAAACACACTTATACTCTCACACACACACCCATACACACAATAACACACACATATATGAACACACGAACACACACACACACGGGCGCGCGCGCACACACGCGAACACACACACACACGCACCTACATATATATATATATATAATATGGTATAAGAATGGACTAATATAACTCCTTAAATAGCTCAAATACTATACAGGCTAAAATCTATAATTTGATTTTCAGTTTTCCAAAATCAGTCAGTTGTCTATTTCATTCACTTTTCGATTATTCCGTCTTACATTATTACGCCGAGGTTAACTTTGACTTTCATCCTTACGGGATCGATAAAATAAAGTTCCAGTAATGCATTGAGTAATTGCTGACTTTGTGCCAACAGTAGAAACAATTATTACGGTGGATTAGCAGTATCGTTAGAGGATCGGACGCCATGTTCTGTAGCAAAGAGTTACGGCCCTTTATGATCTGAGTTCAAATCCCGCCGAGATTAACTTTGCCTTTCATCCTTACGGGGTCGATAAAATAAAGTACCATTAATACACTGGAATAATTGCTGGCCTTGTGCCAAAAGTAGAAACAATTATTGCAATTTAATCGTTTGCTCCCCCGATCATTTTAGTCGTCCCTATGTGTGTGTATGTATATATATATATATATATATATATATATATAACGAAGGAAATATGGTAAGGAACCAGGTGGACCATAACGCACCAAAGTACTCAATACTTATGGTAGTAGAGTGGGTAATAGGAACGAGTAAGACCCCGACGGCTGAGCTGAAGCCGTTTCGACGGCTTGAGCTCAGCCTACGGGGTCTTACTCGTTCCTATATATATATATTAAAAGAATAGAGGTGTAACTTCATATATATATATATATATATATATATATACATATGTGAGAGAGAGGGAGAGAGTGACAGAAATTCTGCGGTGCTGGGCCTTGGGAGACCACTAGTCCTAGCAGTTCTCAATGTCTGGGGAATTTCAGAAAGGGTATAGAGACATGTAAAATGTTTGTAGAGTACTGATGATTCTTTTCTATCTTGAAGCTCTCGCCAGTGTTCATTTAATCGTTCTGCTATACTACGAGCTATCTCTCCTATGTACACTATATTCTTATTTTACATTGTCCTTCAGTATATATTATGCTATACACTATATTTCTAGTTTACAGTTAATATGGGGGCTTAGTTTACAGATTGTGCATTTCTTATCTATACAGGGAGGTCTTTGAAAAGGGTATGTATTACTAATAACTATTTTTATGGAGGTACCTGGTCTTTCTACTATCTTAATATTTAGTTTTAGTTTATCTAGGGCCCTTCTAAATTTGTAAGCTAGTTCACCTCTAGGGGTTGTATTGATGAACATTACACTCTGGTATGTATTGCTATCATACCATGAGTTTATTATATTAACCTTATTCCGAGTTCTTTCTATTCTATTCCAAAATGTGCTCCTATACAAGGGGCATGTCCCATTTGTATCATTATTTAAATCCCGCCGAGGTTGACTTTGCCTTTCATCCATACGGTGTCGATAAAATAAAGTACCAGTCATGCACTGGGTATTTGCTGGCCTTGTGCTTAAAGTAGAAACAATTATTTACCATTTTATTTCATTTGGTTCTGGCCCCTCTATATACTCTAAATTTATCTCTCTTATTAAAACTGCATACGGTGGATGAAGTGTTGTATATGTCTCTTTAGTTCTTTGGGGTTGCACATGCGGAACACGTTTCTCATCACCCGTACTAAATCCGCAATCAGCATGTTGATTTTGGTGTGATACGAAACAGCTGAGTTTCGGTGGATCAGATATTTGGAAGTCATGTGTTTTGCATAATGGGAATGGAAGATTTGTTTTGTTGTTATTAATGGATTCTAACCAGCGCTCTGTGTCTAGTACAGGTAATCGATGGGTGGCGTGTTTGCTTGGGTAATCTATAGAAACTCTAATACTCTGGTGGATGGAGTTAGCTATTTGCTGGATGCTTTCCATGGTGTTTTTCTCTAATTCCTGACTGTTCTCTAGTGGGGGTGTTTTTACAACGATGTTTATATCATCAACGTAGCGAGAGTACAATATCAGAGTTAAGAGGTTGCTGTCTTCTAATTGTTCTTTAAGTTTATTGTCCCACCATACCATGAATAGCTTAGCTATGTCGCCTGCAATGCTAACACCAATGGCTGCTCCCTCTTCTTGGGCATATGTTTTTCCATTAAATTTGAACATATGTTCCTTAAGGGTTAGTTTTATACTGGCCCCCACCGCATGTGCAATCATTTTCTTTAGTTCATCATGGTTTTTGGGGGTCCGTATGACTCTGGTCCACCCGTTCCATCTGTCTGTGTGGGTTTTATTGGCCATTGAGGATATGGTAGGTGGTCTGCCTCTAGCTAGCCTTGTCGGGAAGAGGTTGCTAAGGCCATACGTATCTAGATAATCATTACTATGAGTAAGTTTAAGTATGAGTCCCAGCTCACTGGTATCAATCCCATGGAATTCAATATTGCCCTCACTGATCCTTTCTACGCATTTCTCCACAGCAAAATCCACGTTAATGGATGGTTATAGGGACAAAACCTCCATACTACCTATTATACAGTCTGTTAGGTCCCTAGATCGGTTATTTTCGCTGATTTTGCTGAGGAGATCCTCCGTGCTGTCACATATATCCGGGGACATTTCAATGATCGGGCGTACGATCAGGGAGAGGAAGTAGGAAATTATGTAGTTACTAGCAATGTTAGCTCTACAGACTGGCCTTGTCTGTGGTCTTGTGACTGGATCACTTTTCATCTTATGGTCTTTTCGAAGTTCATACAATGCTGACACGTCATTGTTCCAGGCCTGGAAGTTGTTGGCAGTTTCTTTATTGGGCTGCATTATGTTTGTCCACATCATCATATGAGCGTTGAGGGTTTTCTCCCTATCCTCATGCTCTTGTGGTGTTACTTCTCTTGTGTTAGTGATGCGGGTTTGCATTGCCTGGATGTAGTTTGACAGACTGTCAACCGACATTCTTCTAGACTTGTCTGTTGGAAAGCATGCAATCTCTCCATTACGTGAGAGCTGCATGAGCTTACGCAAGCCATTTGCAGATTTTTCTCCCAGTTGCTTCTTGCTATACTGTTCTATAATATTTCTAAGATTAGATCTAGCTATAGTAAATTGTGGTTCTGTTTGTTCATCGACCTGTGACGGCAATTGCGTGCGTTTGTTAAAAGCTAAAGTCGTAGCGTGGATTCGTCGTAGATCGAAGGACATATCGGAAGGGTTATAAGTAGAATTCCAGGCAGCTGTGTTATGTGTTCTATTGCTATTATTATTGCTAGTTATGCTGTTTCTATTTCCACCAGCAGCCTCATGGTTGTTTCTATGTCTCTCCTTATTACTCCTGTCTCTTTCCTCTGGCTCATTGTTATTATCTACTCTATTTTTGTGTCTGTGTGTTCGTCTCTGTCAGTATCGATAGTCTCCCTTCTTCTTTCAATCCCATGACCGTCCCTTACCTCTGTGTTACTGTCATTATATTTTTATGTGTTTGTGTGTATGTTAAGATTGTGGCGGTGGTGAGAGGAATAGGATGCGTGTGTGTTGTTGTTGTTATTGTTGTTGGCTCTCTGTATTTTGTTATTGTTGTGTGTGTTGTTGTTATTATTGTTGATTTTGCTGTTTGTGTCTGTGTGTCTGTTGTTGCTGTCTCTCTGTATGTTATTATTGTTGTTGTGTGTGTTGTTGTTGTTGTTATCGGTGTTTGTGTCTGTTGTTGTTGGGATGTGTGATGTGTGTGTGTGTGTGCGTATGTTGGTACTTTTTTTTGTTGTTGTTGTTGTTGTGGTTGGTTTTGAGGTCCCAACGTAATTTTGTAAATGATTTTTCTATTTCTGAGAAGCATCTTATCATATTTACCTTAATATATGTTGCATATTTAGGTGTTAGCTGTAATATGGATAGTTCATCTGGGTCTACTATAGTGTTGCCGTATATATTTGTTTTGTTGTTGTTGAATTCGTCCGCTAATGAGACGTCGGCCATGTTTATACCATCAATCCTATCTGGATATTTATCTCTATTCTCTGAAGTTTCTTGGTTTCGTTTCGTATGTTTGAGTCATGTTCATTTCTTGTTAAAGTGTGTGTTGCATTCTTGGATGATATGCGTTTTATCTTCGAGTATAATGTTTATGTATTCTAATTTTTCTTTTTGTGTAGTGGCCTCAGTTATTTCGTGTATTAGGTTACGCTTATGTTTTTCTTGATGACTTAATTCTCTGTAAACAATCTTTTTTATGTTTAGAATTAGTGTTCGTTTTAGCCTATTTGCTTGTTTTTTGATAATTTGTAACCTTCTTACATCGGTGTTGATGTAGATTTTATTTTTATTTCTATGTTCTCTAATTTGCCCTTATGTTAGAGAACAAATGTTAGAGGGAAAACTTGAGAACATAGAAATAAAAATAAAATCTACACACAGAAAAGGCGCAAAGTTTAGACAAATCACAGAGGCAGTAAACATAAATGAACTCCAACCAAAATTAAATAGAAAACATCAATGGAATAGCAATATCACAACTTAAAATTAAGGACAAAATGAAAACACACACACATAGAACAAACAACCAAAGAGTAACATGTAAATAAACAAATAAATAAACAAATAAAAACACACAGAGAGAACCGGATGTAACACATGCGCAAACTAAGCACACAACACACACAAAAACAAGATGGCGTAGGATAGAACAAAGGAGAGACACAAAACAAAGACAAAATCACCAGTCACTGAAGAGATCACAGAATGTGTGAGGAAAAAACTTTTATAATATATGAACAACCGTCCGGTTGTGGAACCAGACAACCAACCGGAAATATATACATTTTAAAATTTATAATAGATTGGAGTGAAAACACCTGGTGCGCGTGTTTCTTATTGGCAACATGACCCTCCCAACTTATAACAATATTGGTTTCAAGACACGTTTTCACATAAAGATAGTTGCTAAACAAATTCAGAAACGGTATATATATATATATATATATATATATATATATATATATATATATATATATATATATATATATATATATATATATATATATATATATATATATATATATATATATATATATATATATATATTAAAAAAACAGATTAATGTTTAAGCAAAGAATCGCTGCTTTCACCCTTAACGGGATCTTCTGAAACTAACAAAGTCAATCTGTGAACGCAGAAGTGAATATTTCAAAAAACGTTGCAACCGGATAAAGGCAGGAAGATGATACTTTGGTTCGTGGAAGCATTCCCTGGCAAAGAACGGGAAAAAACGAATATAATACGTCATTATTTGGAGCGGTGAAAAACAATTAGACGCAAAGACAAAACCACGTTTATGGTATAAAAGAAGTCGTAGACTAATATTCCATTGGGTGGTTCATAGAGACGTTCTCTGGCAATGAACGAAAAAACGAAGATAATACGTCATATGTGGACCGGTGAGAACAATTGCACACAAAGACAAAACCACGTAAATGGTATAACTGAAGTCGTAGACTAAAATTATAACTAGGAAACCGAATGATTCTCGGCTTCTGAGTTAAATAAATTCTAAATAAATTACAGATGTAATTGAAATTAAATAAATAAATACACGCATCCAAATACGTACATACAGAAGTATACGCGAAAACACTCGCCATGGGTATACAAATACACGCACGTACAAAAAAAAACCCGCACGCACATACAGAACCCACGAAACGCCTGTACCTGCACGCATACGAATGTATACACCAAATACACATAAAAATATATCTTTATAAAAAATATATATATATGTGAATGTGTGTGCGTGTATACATAGAATTAAATAAACGTATATAAATAAATAAACACGTATAAAAAAAGCGCACACACATACGTACATATAACTACACATGTGTTCGGAGACGTACGTCAACCAAAACACAATGTACACATATACACACACCCTACAACCGTACCAACCCGCATACACACACATACGAAAAACTCCAGTATACAAATAGCCAAAGCATATGTACCAGAATATATAATATATACGCCATAACATATACAATCAAATATACGTACGAGAAAGTATACGTACTAACACATAACATACTGGTAATATATATTTACCTATACAAATAAGGAATGGTATAAACTTAACATATACTTAGCTACAACATCAAGACGTGAAATATCCGCGTATAGTTCGTACTATCCGTTAGGGTATAATGTGGGGCTCTAATACAGGAATGTTATGTGCAATTTATGTTTACAACCCGAAATTGCCTCAGATGTTTTGTTTAAGATGTGGTCTTTGGCATGGATAATTTTCAGGGCCTCAGCGACGCACAGGTCACATGGTCTTTTATTTCCGTTATACGATCTAGCCCACGCAAGGATTTCCCAGTGTAACTTATATTGCGTGTGGTTGTCTTTTAGACTCCAGATATAAACTGAAAGTGACGTCGTATTCCTTCTTAAAGGGTAACGAAAAGAATGGGTATGCATGTAAAGACGCTGCTTGAATCTATTGGCGGTTAACCCTATGTAGGCCCTACAGAGAATGATTATCTGTGTTTTCTTCGGAAAATATATTTATTCCATTCCAGAAACTAATTAGTTGGAAGTGATATTTTAGTAAGTAAGTTAATTTTATAATTTTCTTATCTTACGTCTCTCATATATATATATATATATATATATATATATATATATATATATATATATATATATATATATATATATATATATATATATATATATATATATATATATATATATATATATATATATATATATATATATATATATATATATATATATATATATACATATATATATATATATATATATATATATATATACATATATATATATATATATATATATATATATATATATATATATATATATATATATATAATGTATATAGATATTCATTTTTTTTTTTATGAAGAGATAATCATACAAGTTCAACCTCTCTGACATATGAAGTCACGTTAGCAAATCATATTAAAATAACGTAAATATCAGGTCTTGTTTTCTACAGTTTGATTCACTTCTAGCATCATGGCGTTATTTCAATAGTGACAACATTTTGATAAGATTTTGATGAATAGACATAATATTGCATGTCTGATTCCTAAAACACTAAACATTCTGCCAAAAAGACAAAAATGTGGAAAGATTGATTCACACATATCAACAGTGTCAACAGAACGTTTGAGTTAACTATTTTCTATTTTTTTTCTTTATCTGTTTTCATTTTGTTTTTCTTCTCCTCCTCATTCTTTTACTTCTTCTTTTACTTCCTTTTCTGAGAGGATCGTGTGTGCAGAGTCTTCAAGTATCTTTCTAGCAGTTAGTATCAGATGAATCCGTTTCCAGTTGATTATGGCAGTATCTTCTACTGAGCGAGGCCGATCCTAAGGATGTCATCCAACCTTTTTGTTCGGAGTCTACCCTGAATCCCCTGCCTGTTGTTTTTTCCCGTAACATCTTTAGAGCGATTATTTGCTGGGGAATTTTAACGACATACCCGTAGTATCGGAAATGAGATCACTTATATCGTAGAAGTAGCGATTCCCTGATTTTCTAGTTGCTCACCCTAACCTGTAACGTTACTACAAAGACAATTGGGAGGAATCCCATTCCGGCCGCTTATATTCGCTATCGTATACTTTCGGTTCTACTTATCCTGTCCACAGGAGTGTCATAGAAAGCCTGGCCAGATGTGGTTCCGCCACAGCTTAGCACATTGCTGTCCTTTCTCATGAAATTCTGCCACGTCCCTTCAGTGCAGGGCTGTTCCAGCAGGGCGCATACCAAGAGGTGTTGCGTAGTTTGTGGTTCGATGCCGCAGTCACACACAACATCCCCATCCTTTAAATATCCCCATTTTACAAGAGTGACTTTTGCACGACCAACAGCAGATCTTGAGGCTTTTCACCACTGCATAGTTAATATGTGCTCTAGGGACCAGTGCGTCGCTCGCCTTCAGTTCCATTGTTGCGGTCAAGTTAGGAACGTCCACGCCGCGGCCCTGGGAATATTGATAAGGTCGACAAGATCAATAAAATACTGCCTACTAATCCTATCACCACAACAAGCAACATTTATGAGCTAACTTTGGTCATTTCCCAAGAGTAATGGCCATAGGTACATGGCACGAATTCTGAATTGAAGATTGCAAGTTTAGCTTTCACACTTAACGCCCTTCTTCTGATTACCGAATGCTGAGGCTGGCACATTAGTGCACCAGCTCCTGCAATCCTTTAACATCTTTTGTTTACTCAGGTACTTCTTTGAATTTGGATGCAATAATATCTGCATATCTGGTCCTGGCATGCTTATCCATCCACCAACCCTTCCAATTTAATATTGATGAATAATATATCAGCAATTATTTCCATGTTGATTGATAGATTCCTTATTAGAAACGCAATTGAATAAATATAATAAGGATAATACTTTTATTCTTTTTCCTGGGGTGTGTTTATGTTATCTTGTATTTTAGCGAGATAGATATACCTTACTACATCCACGCTATTATGCTCATTCTACAATACAAAATATCTACAGAAATCCACACTGCAGAACGAGAAATAGTTTATAAATGTTTATCTAATATTTATACATAGATTGAAATATATGAATATGCATTTTATATGAGTATACATAAAGGTGCATTCTTTTATTCATTTACAGGTTTCAGTCATTAGATTGGTGCCTGAATGTACACCATCTTTATGGGATTTAATCCATCATATAAAGCACGCCACTTATTTTTTAAGCCTGATAGATATTGTATGGAACATATACACAGAGTCTGGAAAACGCACAAACACACACGAACATACCGTCACACATTTATACGCACACACGTTTTATATACACCAAACCTCATATTGATGTAAAAGTAACTTGCTGGATTTACCATATATTGGGGCTGAGCTTGAATCCACGCAGTTATGAAGCAAACTGGTTAACCACATAAACATGCCTATGAATACATAGATACATGGCTTAGGAGAATTAAGTTCATGGTTTAAAATGTTATCTTCACAATGCATAACTGATTGAATATAGATGTACATGAGATCAGACAGCCTGTCCGAATGGTTAAAAAGTTTGCTTCGCAATGATTAGGTTCGGAGTGTGATGCCACTGAGTGTCTTCATTTACCATAGCTTCAGGCCGAACTCTGATTTTGATTGACATTGGTTATATAAAAAATATTTGGAAGCCCGTCGGATGGACTATCTCAAATTCAAATGACCGGCCTTGTTACATACTCTCATTGTAAATCTCCATATGAATGACTTTATCTATAGTCATGTCTGTGAAACGATTAGCCCCTTCCTCGATAATTTGACGTGTAGGCTATTTTTTAGATGGAAAGAATGGAACGCTCATCGTCCAAATCGACGCAAGGACATTCCATTTCAATTAACATGGATATGTCTGATTCAAAAACATGAATTAATAATCATATAGAATAATTGAAAACTATCTAAGAATTTTAATTCTTTCTTGCAGCAATAATTAAAGGCTTTCTCCCCAGAATCAAACAAACGTGTATTGAAGTAGTACATTATATAACTACAGAATATTTAATGTTTAGGAAGAAACAATTAAGTAGAAAACAGGTTGGTTCAACCCGGCCTAAGTTAAAGGATTGAAACCAATAAAAAACATTGAATGATGTCAGCCCAGGAAGAAATGTTTAAACGGCAATTCCTAAGACAAAATAAAGGGGAACTATAGAGACCAAATGATATTTGACTGTAGCTTTCCAGAAGTTAACAAAGCAAGGAATACTTAGATGTTGAGGAGAAACAATGAATTACATTATGTCTGGTTGGCCTATTTCCGCCATGACAGAGCTATATGGTTTGCCAGCATTACGACATAGCGACATATATAAATCCCATTGTGTGATTGTTTAATCAATAGGTTCTTTGGCATGAGTTGTGACTCAGTAAGTAAAAGTGAAATTACAGCATCATAGCTTACAACTATATTATCAGTAATGTGCATATATTCTGATTGAACAAATATATGTATCTACGTATGTCTGTGTGTATTGATATATACATACATATATACATATGTGTATGTGTGTGTGTGCGTACGCGCGTGTGTGTGTGTATATATATATATATGTATGTATGTATTTGTGCATCTATATTTGTATATATATATATATATATATATATATATATATATATATATATATATATATATATATATATATATATATATGTATATATATATATATATATATATATATATATATATATATATATATATATATATATATATATATATATAACCCATACACATATACAAAAATGAATGTGTATGTGTTTATTGATCTTCCGATGCGACAAGGAGTGCTGCAATTAAGTCGATCAACAGAACAGACTGCAGTTGCCGATCATTCCAGACACGAGCACATGACGAGGAAGACTAAGTGTGACAGAGGGTGTGACAAGGCAGGCATTTTAATTACATGTGTATTAGAACAACGTGAGATATTGTTTCTTACTCAAGGCAATAACGCACCATTGAGGAAAAACTCACTGACCTATGACCTGGAGCCAAACAGTGTAACCACCAAACTATACGCCTTCGCTCGCTTATATAGATAGGATTGTATAGATACGAATCTACTTTGGTCAATAGCACATTACTCTATTATTCAATATTCCAGTAGAACGTCAGTTTATGTTTTCTATAAGTGACTGGGATGCTCTCAATCAACCGTGTTCAATTTCTGGAGATATGCGTCTTGTGATTGATTTTATATAACAAATCTAGCAATATAACGAAATATATCCCGAGAGACAGAAATAAAAGTGAGGGATCCCATTACTGTTCAGTACCTATTTATTGAAAAGAGCAAAATCAAATTGACCTACACATGATTTGAACACCGAGTTCAAACAGCCGAAAACAAAAGTATTCTATCCGCGTATCTAACAGTTCTATCACAAGGCATGTGTAACAGCTGCTTCTAAGGCACAAGGTTTAAAATAAGCATAAAAATAATAGTAATAATTACATGTATTCAGCAATCACTAGCATCTTTTTCGCTAATATTTTTTTCACTGAAAGAAAACGAATTTCTGTCATTACATTTAACGTTATCTTTTTGTCGATTTCCACTCCTTTCTTTCATCCTTTCGGTATTGAGAAAATATCTGATTTGAAAATAAATAAATTCTTCTTGATTTGGGAAAATATTTTTGATTAACAAAATTTATCTGATTTCCATAAATGAATATATTTAAAATTTAAAATTCAATATTACATTGACGGGGAAACTTTAACGTCAAAATACACATATGGAATTTAGATATTATCATTTTTACTACAAGATAAGTATGAAGGAAGTTAAACATAATTCTGCAATTGAAATATAATTATGGTCATTATTACTCCGAAATAAGTACATAGGAATCTGATTCTGTCCCTTACAAATGGAAAAAATAGTTGAATAATCTTAAAGAAGCTTGTAAATCTATAGGATTCATAATCATCATTTAAAAGCACAGAGGAAAGCAAATAACTGCGTATACACTACATTATCCTAACAGATATAAGTATATACAATGTATATTTCCAATTAAAAGCAACAGAAAATACATTAAAAAGAAAATGGAAATAATTTTCAGTGAATATTTTTTACATTTGCTTAACAAGCGAAAAGCAGTCGCCATTTAGTCCTAGAGCGGAAACAATCAAAGGTGTTGTAATACTTTCAACATTTCACCTCTTTGTATTTACATTTTTGATGTCAATAAAATATTTGTGTCGGTGCATTCAACTTCTCTTTTCTAAACACCACCTCACTATCGCTCTCAAACGCCTACACTGAAACACCAACATTTCCTACCCGTTAACAAATCTCCAACGAACATTTAAAAATCATTTTTTTTTCTTTTACAAATCCTTCAGATTTCCTCTAAAAATCCTCTAAACTTAAATAAATCCTCTAAACCTAAACAAAAATAATAATTTATCTGCATTTTTATGAATGTAATTTAAATCTCTCTTCGTGTGTAAGTATGTAGACATAGATATCTATATCTATCTATCTATCTCTATATATATATACATCAAGTATGTATGCATATATGCCACACATGAGATATGTTATTTAATAAGGAAACATACATAATGATTTAAGCCTGCGTGTACGTTTAAATTGGGTAAAGTCACCTGCATTTATACGATATTTTAAATAGGATATACTTAATTACCTCGTACTTTTCCTTGAACATATGTGTTGTGTATTGGATCTTGGATTTAAAGTTAATGATGTCATATATATATATGAATTGAGATTGAATTATTTTCCCATATCTTACGTTATATATTTTCCATCTTGACGTAATAGTCACTTATATGTATTAAATACTTGCTCACATTATTTTCTCTATTTTCATATATATATATATATATATATATATATATATATATATATATATATATATATATATATATATATATATATATATATATATATATATATATATATATATATATATATATTAGCATTAAAGCCCGGCGTTGCTCGTGGTCAGTAAGTTACCAAAGTTAGGTTGCACCAGCCATTTTATGGCACCACTTTTTTGTCTGCCAGGCACTGGGTGAATGAATTGCAGACCTGGACTGCCGAAGCAGGATTGCGCTAGCAGTGACAATTGTAGTTTCGCCTATGGATATTATCTCTGTGCAAAGAAGTTTTGAAATGTATTGTTTTACAGTACTTGCGCAACACGCGCGTAGACGATGCCAGCCGAACAACAGAGCTGCGATGGAGTTGTTCTGCATGGTTGTCTAATGTGTGTTTTCTAAATTTAAGACAGTAGGGAGGGGTGTGATATGGTGGGGGGGGGGGGAGTTAGCTGCTGTTTCTAGCAGGTTTAGTGATCTCATAGGGGATATGTGTTTTCTAAATTTAAGACAGTAGGGAGTGGTGTGATATGGGGGAGAGTTAGCTGCTGTTTTTAGCAGGTTTAGTGACCTCATAGAGTATATTATTGTGTATAGTAAATAAGCTGATACTTCTTTCTTCCACGTTCGTTGAGAGGTTTTAAAAAGATTTATCGGTATTTTTTTTTTGTTGTTGAATAAATTTATCTGTTGCTTTTGAATAATTGTTGTTTCGTATGAAATGTAATAAGTTCTCTTTGTCATTAAAGTAAATAAATGTTTGACCGTTCCACACTCAAAAACAAACGTTCTCTCTCTCTCTCTCTCTCTCTCTCTCTCTCTCTCTCTCCCTCTCTCTCTCTCTCTCTTCGGCGTTCCTAAAGGAAGTTTGTAAGCATGTATGTAGTTTTCTTGAATTTTAAGGGGAGTAGAGAGAGGTAAGCAGATTCTATTAGAGGGGAAAAGCGTCATGTATTTAGTTTTATCGATTATTTCCATAATTTTGGGTGAGTTTGAATGAAATTAGTAGTCGTTGACCTAAGTTAGATAATTTACAACATTCTTACAGACGAATCAGTTTGAAATTGTGCAAATGTATAAACATGGAACATGCATACACACACACATGCAACAACAACAATCTGCCTTTTATAGATTAGATAATGATATATATATATATATATATATATATATATATATATATATATATATATATATATATATATATAACGAAGGAGTTGTGGTAAGGAACCACATGGATCATAGCGCACCAGAGTACTCAATACTTAGGGTAGTAGAGTGGGTCATACATTTTCATATATATATATATATATATATATATATAGAGAGAGAGAGAGAGAGAGAGAGAGAGAGAGAGAGACTGAGTGAGTGATAGAGAGTAACTTATCAATGGATATTTACATCTCGTTTTGATCTTTGTCTGAGGAGAACACGTAGAGCAGCTGTTATTCAACTGCCATACGTCTTTGAAATACGTATAACAAAATAAAAAAGATGTACAAATGAAACAGTATTTCTTATTTATTTTTATAATATATATATCAAAGAAGAAATTAAAAGATGGTTAAAAATGTTCCATTTATTTTATTATGCGCATTTCGAAAACAACATCATCCTGGGACAAAAATTGTATTCTCATCAGATAAAATAAGTTAACATGATATGAGGCCTAAAAACACTTGTGAACAAGTGTTTCTAGGTCTCATATCATGTCATGTTACATTATTTTATCTGATGAGAACACAATTTTTTTCCCGAGGATGATGTTGTTTTCGAAATGCGCATGATAAAATATATGGAACTTTTTTAATAATCTTTTAATTTCTTCTTTAATATATACTCCAGTTCTACCTTTGTTGAGTGCTACTTATCTGATATATGCATAGTTTTATTGTTCTACAATATTACTCACCTCCTACATACACCATGCTTTGCAGTATAGAGTTATGGCCCTTCACGTTCTCAATTAATTTGCCACCAATGTTAACTTTGCCTTTCATACTTAAAGGGTCGATAGAATAAAGTACCAGTAATGCACTGGAATTAATGCTGCCCTTGTGCCAAAAGTAGAAACAATTGTTATCATCATTGGTGGTCGGCAAGAGTAGAAGTGTATTTGGAAGCTCCATGAGTTGCTGAATTTGAGTTGTTTTCTTAATTTGTATTTGCTAATTCTTGTTGCTAAGAGTCGTAAGACTTCCTTCTGTTCCCTGTGAAGGGGAGACGCTATAATATTTGGGCCTTTTGGCCTAAATATTTTAACTTTGTTTTTAAAAATATATTTTTCTCGAAAAAACAATGGCTGAGCCATGCCCCCAGTTTTAAGTCCTGTCGTGTGACAGCTGCTTAAAAGTTCAGAGTGCGGATACCGCAGACACAACTTGCACTATTGCTAACACAAGTAAACAAATATTTAATACAAACACAACATGCAACAACACATGTAACAACACCACAACCAAAATAAACAAAGACAGCAACAGTGAGAACACTATCAGTTTAACAGTGATAACCAAATCTCAGATCAAACCTGAAGAACTAAAGCAAATCCCGGAGTAGATCCCTTCCAAAACGAGACGGTTCTACAAGTAATGGTTCAGGGCAAAAGGCCGCACTGTTTCGGTTGCGGCGAAACAACATAGTTGCAAGCCTTCTGCCCTCAGCTACTAAAAAATGCAACGGGTCAAAAGTATCCGCTGATGCCGATGCCGGGTCTTCAACAACAACTGTAACAGCCAAAATCAACACCACCTGCACCAAATTCTTCAGCTGCAGCACCAGCGACAGCACCGGCAAAACCAACAATACCACCGGCAACGGCCGCAGAAACACCACAACCTACAACAACTGCAAAGACCACCAAGACAAACCAGGGGCCACTCCAAAGAAGCTCTCCCGCTCCCCCTCTCAAACACACACACCCACTTACATCTGAGACACACACAGAAACCTCTTCATCTCTGAGCGAAGATGAGAAGAAACACCAAAACGCTAAAAAAAAAAAAAAATAGAAAACTCAAGAAATCTCACACACCAACACAAACAACAGCAAACAAAGAAGACACATTCGCACCAAACATAAACACACATACAACACCCACTTTACAACAACCCATCTCCACCAACAACACAACCACTAACACAAACAACTAAAAGAAAGCACACAATACAACAACTCACAACCACAACAACACTTAACTTAGTTACAAAATCGAACGAAAAATTACTGAACCTCATAATATGAAGCAAGGAAATAGAGAAAGAGGGCGAGGCGTTTAGCACTGCACCTTCAAAGTGCCACAAACAATGTTACTGGTTAGGGTGCCATTAGACAATTATAAAACAATTAGGGAGAGCTTCCCTAACGACGTGGGAACACCCAGTGTAAAAGCCTAAATTAGGCTTTTAAAGGAATCCCACCAACCAAGCATGGAAGTCAAACCACCCGCCTCCAACATCATCCTGAGGGTAAGTAACCCTCTCTTTCTCGTTTTTCTTAACAACATGGGGGTGTTAAGAGTGGGATACATAAATGTTCGTGGCCTGGGGTCGGCCTGGAAGCAAGGCTGCTTGCTCAACGACCGTCAGGGAGACCAGGATTTCCGACACGCGCACATTAGCTCATATTTTTGAAGACTTTGAGATCTACGCATCTCTTAGTAAACTGAAATGGGAGGCAGGGTGTCAGCGCTGTTTAGGAAAGGCCTGGGTCTCGAGGTACGAACAATCTAGCTGGACCCGGACGGTAAGCTGGCGGTTCTAGATGTGAACAATAGTGATGGTTGTGCTTTTAGAGTGGGGCAGGACGGCCAGATTTCTTTAGGCGTATGGAAGTCTTTCTAGGAACAGAGCGCCCTTTAGCGGGGGAATGGAACATCTTCTTGTACACACGCTGGGACTATGTGGGAATAGCTGATGGAAGTGGGGGTGCAAAAAACTCAAAAACCTGATCAGCTAGTTTCAACTTTCAAACAGCTATGGACAAGATTTCCCTAATGCGCCAGTGAGGACTTGGAGAATTACATACGTCCGCCTATTCAGACCACAAGTTTGTGATCAGCATGGTCGATCTACATAGAACACGTAGAGAGACACCCGGTTATAAGAAGATAACGCCATGTTTGCGGCACGTAAAGTCTACAGTAACCGGATTAGAAAATTAGTTAATCTGCTGTTGACAGCAGCTGGTGGTGGGTCTCTCTCAAGAGAGCAATTAGAGCAGAATCCATAGCATTCAGTAAAGAAGTAGCGAAAGGAAAAAGTAAAACGGAAGGGGGGTTAGTAACTAAATTAGATGCGGCGATTAGGAATGGCATTGCAACCGACGTGTTAGCTGCGACAATGGTACTAGAACATTTCTTCAATGTGAAGCACGAAGTCTCTGGATTGTCAGAGCTAAGGCCCGTGCTCTAAGAACCGAGGGAACGAAAGCTGTTCGATGGGCCCGAGTGCTGGAGGCAGAGCGTGGTAACAAAACCACAATTCGGCTTTGACAGACCGAAACGGACACGAGTTGAACGATTCCTGGCGGATGTGTGAGGCCTTTCGCCAGCACTTTGCTCGGCTGTTCGGTGGAAGCTAGGAGTCAGAGACGGTGACGAATGTCAGTAACTACGGTTTCCCGCGTCTCTCACTGGCCGATGATGGGCGCTTCGAAAGGCTGATAACTCTGGCCGAAATTCGGGATCTCCTAGTCGGCTGCGTGTGGCACAAGTCACCCGGTTTTCATGGTGGTCTGCCGTACGAGCTTTACGTAGACATGCCAAGCTTCTTCTCTTATCTCCTCGAAGTGCTCTACTGCAACTGGTAGCAGAACGGGAGTATTCCCAGTTCTGTGAACTGGGGCGTAGTGATGCCGATGAGGAAAGACGAGAACAAGAGAGATACTTTAGATAATTTCAGGCCCATAATTCTACTCAACACAGAGTTTAACATTTTGGACAATGAGTTAGCGGAGAGGTTGGTGCCTAGCGTTGAAGATTTGGTTGGGGAGGCGCACAATTGCGTAATCTCGACCAGGTCATACACGACAACCTCTACCTCATGTGATACATGATACAGTGGGTAGGGTGTAAACCTGGCTTCGGTGGGGCTCTAATCGATAAAGGTCAATTGAAAGATTTCGATAGAGTCGACAATCGATACCTGGAGGCTGTCCTCAAGGCGGCTGAATTCGGTGCCGTCTTCAAAGACTTAATCGCTGCAATGCACAGAGGCATCTGCTCGGTGGTCAACGTTAATGACCACCTTTAGGAACCGTTTCAGATCTTCCGTTTGGTCAAGGATGCCCTCTTTCCTGCCTTCGGTACGTATTTACTCTCGAGCCTTTACTGCGGCTAGCTGGAGCTGTTGCAGGGCACCCCACTCCAACAGGGACGCGGAAGCGCTGTGTCGGCATACACGGACGATATCACCGTGATTCTGTTGAACAATTCGTAAAGCGAGGTTGTCGGCACCTTATCGGAGGAATATGAAAAGCTGACAGGAGCGAAACTTAACCCGGAAAAGTCGATGGGCTTGCAGCTCGGCACATGGAGAGGAAAGTCCTTGCTGTCCAAAAGCGTTGCTGGGCACTGGACCGACGGACCCATAAAGTTGCTCGCGATTTGGTTCGGATCATACTTCTAAGGGGATAAGAATTGGGACGAGGTGACGTCCTAGTTAGCTACTCTCACACAGAAATGGGCCAAGTGGAAGCTTTCCCTGAAAAGGTGGGCGGAGCTGGTGAACACGTACAGCGCCTCCGTCATATACTACCACCTGGCAGTCATGCCTTGCCCCCATTCGCGCCTCGCCAGATTGGAACGGATCCTCTTCAATTTCTTCTGGGAGGAAGGTTCCGGTGGTGTGGAGGTTCATCTGCTGCCAGCACCCTCTACGTGGAGGTCTAGGCATGCCATGGCTAATGATGCGCAAACATGCGCTGAGCCTGCAGACCCTCCAGGTATACTGCCTAAACGGTGAACAGGTGTGGTCGCCGTTTGTCAGACGGGCCTTTCTACAGCTCGTTTATTTGACAGAGTTGCAGTCCTGAGTCAAGAAGAGACCGAGACTGGTTGACTGGCATCTGGAATGCTGCCATTCGCTCATTGAACACCACCAGGCGGACAATGCGGTCAGTGGAAATTTCCCTCAAGAGTTCTATAGAGGATTAATGGTGGGCATGAGCGATGACGCTTTCGACGCTCTCGGAGAGATTCTTGATGTCGACGAGAACCGACCAGCCAGTCTTTTCCGGAGGACTTTCTAGCCGGAGACTATGGACAATTCCCAGAAATCCCTCGCCTGGCAGTGCTAATGGGGAGCCCTGTCGATTCGAGATGAACTGTATAGACACGGTAGTGCTGTCATGAGAGCTCTCCGAGATGCGCGCAGAGTTTTGCACGCACTCGTCCAAGCCTCTGTTGCTGACAACTTATTAAGGGCAGTGTATAGGCAGTATCGGTAGAGGCGGACACCATGCTTTGCAGCAGAGATTTATGGTCCTTTACGGTCTGAGTTCATATGCCGCCGAGGTTAACTTTGCCTTTCATCCTTACCGGGGTCGATAAAATAAAGTACCCGTAATGTACTGGATAATTACTGGCCTTGTGCCAAATGTAGAAACAATTATTTTCATATATATATATATATATATATGTATATATATATATATATATATATATATATATATAGAATAAGGAAAAGCGAAGTAGTTTCAGATGTTCAAGTCCTTTAATAATAATTGTTTCTACTTTAGGCACAAGGCCAGCAATTACCCAGTGCATTACTGGTACTTTATTTTATCGACCCCGTAAGGATGAAAGGCAAAAGTCCTTTAATAATAATGCTGTGATATATATTTCAATGGCGAAAGTGGCCTCAATGTTCTGTGCGCCAGTCTCGCGACATCGCCAGACAGCTTGTTACATTATAAGGTTATGTTTCCGAGGCAATCCAAATTGAATCGACATGGGCACGGACGAAGTATGTGATTTGGGGTTCTTCACCCGTTCCCCTGTGAGTACCAATTCACCCCCACTGGTCTGTGCAGGCGCAGGTCCAGGGGGAAGTTGACCATTAGCTACCGCAGATTTAAACGAAATTCGCTTAGTCAGTTCACTCTCTCAGCCAGACAATGACCCATTCAAGCCTGCACCATAGTTTACTGCTACCCATCCCCTCTGTGGCAGTCAGCCGAAAGCCAGTGGGGATGGGAGAGTGTTAGTATTTACATGTCTCTTTATTATCTCTCACAGTCATGGACAGTATAACTGACCATCAAGCCCTAAGAGTATATATTTAATTCTATGTATCATAGTTTCATATTAGAAGTTATAAATTAGAACTAAAAACTACAATTTAAAATCGAAAATCCTAAATCAAGTATCAGAAATTATAAATTAAAAAATTAACAATTAGAAATTAAACAATTAAATATTTTTCCAGTGAGAATCCGGATTGAGGTGAGTAGAAAAATGATAGATTGAAGTGAGTAAATAATATGCAGAGATGTTTAAGTAAGAATTTCTGAAAGGGGTCCAAATGTTACAGTTACACTATCTACATACTGAACGATGGTGCCGTAGAGTAGAACTGAGGGTAAATTACAGTATTACGGGTAGTAGTCAATCGGGTACATAGTCGTAATTTCCATCACACGGAACAAAACCAACAAAAACATATGTAAAGTACACAAAAGAAAAGAACCAATGAATGAATAAATGAATGAATGAATGAGTGAATGAATGAATGCAAAAACACAGAGTACATAAATGCAACATGATCCATATTATTGTCAATTTACTCACTTCAATCTATAATTTTTCTACTCACCTCAATCCGGATTCTCACTTGAAAAAGCTTTAATTGTTTAATTTCTAATTGTTAATTTTTTAATTTATAATTTCTGATACTTGATTTAGGATTTTCGATTTTAAATTGTAGTTTTTAGTTCTAATTTATAACTTCTAATATGAAACTATGATACATAGAATTAAATATATACTCTTAGGGCTTGATGGTCAGTTATAATGTCCATGACTGTGAGAGGTAATAAAGAGACATGTAAATACTAACACTCTCCCATCCCCACTGGCTTTCGGCTGACTGCCACAGACGGGATGGGTAGCAGTAAACTATGGTCAGGCTTGAATGGGTCATTGCCTGGCTGAGAGAGTGAACTGACTAAGCGAATTTCGTTTAAATCTGCGGTAGCTAATGGTCAACTTCCCCCTGGACCTGCGCCTGCACAGACCAGTGGGGGTGAATTGGTACTCACAGGGGAACGGGTGAAGAACCCCAAATCACATACTTCGTCCGTGCCCATGTCGATTCAATTTGGATTGCCTCGGAAACATAACCTTATAATGTAACAAGCGGTCTGACGATGTCGCGAGACTGGAGCACAGAACATGGTGGCCACTTTCGCCATTGAAATGTATATCACACCATTATTATTAAAGGACTTGAACATCTGAAACTACTTCGCTTTTCCTTATTCGATATTTACTCCATCACTCCTATGGGTAATAAGTACGTTGAGTACTTGATTTGAATTTCATCAATGTTTACCCTCAGAATTTAGCTCCAATTAGTTGAGCGCTCTATGATGTAACCAATATGGTGGAGAAGAGAGGAACCAACCATGAGCTATCCCTGGAAATTCTCTATACCATGGGATGGAAACCCCTGACACTGGACGGACATAATAATAACTTTCGGCAGGTTAAATACGCGGAAACAAAGATAAACCCCTATTTTTCTGCACCAAATCGCATTTGAACAGAAGCCCCCTCAATTCAACCTATACATGGACAAATTGACAATAATATGGATCATTTTGCATATATGTACTCTGTGATTTTGCATTCATTCATTCATTCATTCACTCATTCATTCATTCATTTATTCATTCATTGGTATTTTTCTTTTGTGCACTTTATATATGTTTTTGTTGGTTTTGTTCCATGTCATGGAAATTACGACAATGTACCCGATTGACTACTACCCGTAATACTGTAATTTACCCTCAGTTCTACTGTACGGCACCATCGTTCAGTATGTAGATAGTGTAACTGTAACATTTGGACCCCTTTCAGAAATTCTTACTTAAACATCTCTCTGCATATTCATTACTCACTTCAATCTATAATTTTTTTACTCACGTCAATCCGGATTCTCACTTGAAAAATATTTAATTGTTTAATTTCTAATTGTTATTTTTTAAATTTATAATTTCTGATACTTGATTTAGGATTTTCGATTTTAAATTGTAGTTTTTAGTTCTAATTTTTACTTATAACTTCTAATATGAAACTATGATACATAGAATTAAATATATCCTCCTAGGGCTTGATGGTCAGTTATACTGTCCATGACTGTGAGAGGTAGTAAAGAGATCTCTAAATACTAACACTCTCCCATCCCCACTGGCTTTCGGATGACTGTCACAGATGGGATGTGTAGCAGTAAACTATGGTGCAGGCTTGAATGGGTCATTGTCTGGCTGAGAGAGGGAACTGACTAAGCGAATTTCGTTTAAATCTGCGGTAGCTAATGGTCAACTTCCCCCTGGACCTACGCCTGCGAAGACCAGTAGGGATGTATTGGTACTCACAGGGGAACGGATGAAGAACCCAAAAGCACATACGTCGTCCGTTCCTATGTCGATTCAATTTGGATTGCCTCGGAAACATAACCTTATAATGTAACAAGCGGTCTGACGATGTCGCGAGACTGGCGCACAGAACAGTGTGGCCACTTTCGCCATTGAAATATATATCACAGCATTATTATTAACGGAATTGAGAATCTGAAACTACTTCGCTTTTCCTTATTCGATATTTACTCCGTCACTCCTATGTGGAATAAGTACGTTGAGTGCTTGATTTGAATTGCATCAATATTTACCCTAAGTATATATATATATATATATATATATATATATATATATATATATATATATATATATATATATAAATATATATATATATATAAAAATAAATATATATATATATAGTAATATTAATAAAATTGAAGACTAAAATCCAAAGAGGGCTCGATAAGGAAAATATATATCAAATATATAAGAATCGTAGAGCAAATATTTATTAAAATAACAGATTAAAGTTTAAGCAAAGAATCGCTGCTTTCACCCTTAACGGGATCTTCTGAAACTCAGTTTCAGAAGATCCCGTTAAGGGTGAAAGCAGCGATTCTTTGCTTAAACTTTAATCTGTTATTTTAATAAATATATACAAAGTAAAAGAAAAAACAATAACAGGGAGTGCAGTTGCGAACAGTGTTAGTATTAGGTTGACGTTTTCGAGTGGGGGTAGGTGGACGGCGTTTCGGGCATAAACCCTTCATCAGGAGAAAGGTGGAAAGGAAAAGATTTCCGAGAGAGTGTGATAGGGGAGTGGTGGAAAGACACGAAAAGAGAGGGGTGGTTAATGAAGGAAAACAAATAAAATGAAGATAAGTGGTGAAAGGGTTTCATATTAATTACTCACTTCAACCTATAATTTTTTTACTCACGTCAATCCGGATTCTCACTTGAAAAATATTTAATTGTTTAATTTCTAATTGTTATTTTTTAAATTTATAATTTCTGATACTTGATTTAGGATTTTCGATTTTAAATTGTAGTTTTTAGTTCTAATTTCACTTATAACTTCTAATATGAAACTATGATACATAGAATTAAATATATCCTCCTAGGGCTTGATGGTCAGTTATACTGTTCATGACTGTGAGAGGTATTAAAGAGATCTCTAAATACTAACACTCTCCCATCCCCACTGGCTTTCGGCTGACTGTCACAGATGGGATGTGTAGCAGTAAACTATGGTGCAGGCTTGAATGGGACATTGTCTGGCTGAGAGAGGGAACTGACTAAGCGAATTTCGTTTAAATCTGCGGTAGCTAATGGTCAACTTCCCCCTGGACCTGCGCCTGCGCAGACCAGTAGGGGTGCATTGGTACTCACAGGGGAACGGATGAAGAACCCAAAAGCACATACGTCGTCCGTTCCCATGTTGATTCAATTTGGATTGGCTCGGAAACATAACCTTATAATGTAACAAGCGGTCTGACGATGTCGCGAGACTGGCGCACAGAACAGTGTGGCCACTTTCGCCATTGAAATATATATCACAGCATTATTATTAACGGAATTGAGAATCTGAAACTACTTCGCTTTTCCTTATTCGATATTTACTCCGTCACTCCTATGTGGAATAAGTACGTTGAGTGCTTGATTTGAATTGCATCAATGTTTACCCTAAGTATATATATATATATATATATATATATATATATATATATATATATACAAAGTAAAAGAAAAAACAATAACAGGGAGTGCAGTTGCGAACAGTGTTAGTATTACGTTGACGTTTTCGAGTGGGAGTAGGTGGACGGCGTTTCGGGCATAAACCCTTCATCAGGAGAAAGGTGGAAAGGAAAAGAGTTCCGAGAGAGTGTGATAGGGGAGTGGTGGGAAGACACGAAAAGGGAGGGGTGGTTAATGAAGGAAAACAAATAAAATGAAAATAAGTGGTGAAAGGGTTTCAGGCGTGTAGAGGTGGTGGTGGGTGGATGAAGGGGTAGCGGAGAAGGAAACAGGGGGTGCGAGAGGGGAGGTCGGACGGTGGTGGCGTGTGTATGTGTGAATGTGTATGCGTGGATGTGAGTGTAAGAGTTTGTTGGTGAAGAACGAGGTTCCATGCTCGGGTAATATATATAATATAGAAATGGCTTCTACTGGACTAGAACTGTTTCACTCGAAGGAAATCAATCAGGAAATCATCAGAATATTTATACTCTGCTATGAATTGCCTACCTTACTTACTATGGTTACCCCCCGATTGAACCCGAGATACACACACACACACACACATACAAACACACACACGCACACACACACACATATATATATATATATATATATATATATATATATAAATACATAATCGGAGAAAGCTAATAGCGATACTCCGGCCAAATTCCAACTCACTCAACAAACATTAGGAAATATCTGAGTATATTCCTAATTAAACGTTCGGGGTGCTAACTATATTGTATTGTGTGGAAAATTGGCTGTATCATTTCATATGAGATATATCAAATATATCTCTTCCCAGACGGACCTCTCGTTTCACTATAAGATTTCTACAAGTTGGATGAAAGTACACCAATTTATGTAGAAGCTTGTATAAGATCAACAGATACTTATTCAAGTGGGCTCTTATAATTCTTCAGTGGGTGCCCAATAATATTAATATTGTTAACCAAATCAACATCAATATTTAGCGATAATTACCATCAGTGCTTGAGGGAGCTGCTAGGTTGTTAGTCCAACAGTTCTAAAGAAAATCTCACACTGTCTCGAAAATATGAGGAAGGAAACTACCGCCAGAAAACAATATATGCGCAGGTCAATGAATTCTGAAAAGAATTCAAGCCACGTGCTAGAACTCAATTGGATTTGAAAAAATATATATACACGTCTGTGTATGTTTAGATATATATGTTTCCTTGTATGTTGTCTCTCTGACAGTTAATTTAATGGTAATGTCCTGTGAGTGTGATGCAGCTTAATATAGGAGCCACTTAGTACACTGTCTGTCACAGTACCTGTATTTGGTCTATTTATATTCGGTATATTTGATTATGGCTCTGAAAGTCATGATCAGTTCTTATTTGAATCTAGTTTAATAGTTGTCTAAGGTGCTGAGTGCATGTTTATGGATTACGTTTGCTTAATTTGGTGGACATCATTGATATTATTACTATAACATTAAATGTTTTAACATTTTCGATAACAATCACTCCTTGGAAGGTAGACACAGAGTAGGGAGCATGATTTGGAGATAGAAAATGAAAACGTTTGTCATATATATATATATATATATATATATATATGACACACACGTATTCTCGCGCGCACGCGCGTGTGAGTTTGTGTGTTTGTACGTGTGATGTGAGAGGGGTGTCTATGTTTAAAAGAAGAAAGAGGTTAATTTCATACAAATTTCCGGAAACCAATTTCCGCTGATGTTTTGAAGTTTTATAAATCAACCATGTACATTAATTATATTTGCATAATTGTTTGCCGTATAGAATCCTTAGAGAAATATATTTTATACGTTTCATATTAGTTTATTCCTCTTTTAGTATTTGAACTTTGTAACATTATGACAATTGAAATACTGTAATTGAAAGAGAACACTTAATAAAATGTTATAGAAAACACTTACGGTAATATTTGAATATATTCCTAAGATGTTTACTACCATAATTAACAATGGAATTACTTCAGCGAATAAATTTAGAACGAGATAAATGTTTAGAGCTGGCAGAAATACATAAAGATGAAAATATTTATTCAAAATATTTCAAAATCTTTCAACAGTTCCTGAATACTGACAGTGATTATCGTTTAAATGTAATTTCTTTAGAAGGTATATGTTTATCCGAATTTCTTGCAATGGCTTACAAAACAATTAATTTCATTTCTTTCTTTCTTTCTGAGCACATTGACTTTGTAAACTAAAATGTTCTCATATTTCAGTAAAATCACAAAGCGTACCATGTTTTATGGACGAGGCACAAATAGAAGAAAAATGAAAAAAAAAGGACGGGTTAGGGAGGATTTTACAGAGGTTTTTGAAGACATGAAGAATATAAAGGATAGTTAGACTATAGCAGGATGCGAATTTGAATTCGTATTGGAATTAATATTCAACACATGCCACTTATTGTTAGGCTTTGCAATTATTTTACGGTATAGTAGCACATATGATACATTTGGTGCATAACCAAGGTAGGATAAGAACAAAAGTCATTAAATAACAGAATCGTTAAAATAATTAGTAAATAAATCAAAAGGAATATAACATTGGATATTTTTCTATCTATAAATTAGAAATTTCTTCACAATAAAGGGAAATGAATGTTGATA
This sequence comes from Eledone cirrhosa, assembly GCA_964016885.1. Lineage (NCBI taxonomy): Eukaryota > Metazoa > Mollusca > Cephalopoda > Octopoda > Eledonidae > Eledone > Eledone cirrhosa. The sequence continues at coordinate 194,036,172 of OZ024742.1, forward strand.
ATCTCACAAAAAACACATATAGAATATATCTAAAATTTATAATTATGTATTTAAGATAATATCACCTGTCATTTTATTTCGTTTTTTTTTTTCATGGTACATATTATTATATCGAAATCATGTACAGATGTGAATGCGATAAAGAATATATGTAGTTTTCCTGTGAGCTATTCAATATGAACGTTTGTCTAAGAAATTGATTTCACTGCCGACAATTTTTATTTTTTAAATTTCTATCATTCATGCAGATTGGAAAATAGTGAATTTCCCGACTCCCAAAGATATGATCATTGTATGTAAATATCTCGAGTCTCAAGGATGATGTACAAATAAAGGTCCTTTACTGGTCTGAAACGTACCCAAATCCTTACACTAGATTAAAGAAATGCAAGAGCTAGCTGCATCTGTTAAGCAGATAACACAATAAGCCTGATATCTACGAATGAGAAAAATATATAGGATGGACTTTCTTACAATTTCCTCCAACTCGTGGCTTCATTCGATCCGAAGTTATACAAGGACACATTTTCTCAAGGCTTCACGCCCTGGGATAGAACCTGATGTCTCACAGTTGCAATCCTAACTTCTTAAACACATGGACATGTTTACGACTATGATAGTTGATGTCTTGAAATTTAAGATATGTATTATTTTTTCACTTAAGTTTTACCAAGAAAGGCAATTATAATAATTTTAGCAAATTCACAAGGCCGACAATTGGTAAACTCTATCAATTGACAAGTAACTGTTACAGGTATTTTATCAGGCACAATAGTATATAATAAAGTCCTTATTTCTGTGAAGTAAATCACTTCTTTATTTTGCCTCGCTGCCTGCGTCTCTCTCGGTCACTCTATTTCTCACTATTATAAGCTAATGGTCGCCCACTCGCTGGCTGCCCCTCGGCCCCAGTGGACAGAATAGAGAAGGCGTTTCTTCGGAGGATGGTGAGGGAAATGCTTTGGAAGATCCATTCTAGCTCTCGAGGCACACCTCTGCTACGGGTCAACAGCAAATCAGTCTGAGAGAGACCAATATTTAGAGAAGACTTTTTAAAATATCTTTAACATTTTTATCTTGATGTATTATTGCCAAGTCAGAACATTTACATCGTTATAAGTTCAGTCGATGAAGTAATTCTATTCCTAATGTCGGTAGTAAACGTCTTACGGGTATATTCAATTAAAGACTAATTGTATGATATAACATGCTATTAAGTATATAGATATGAAAATATACAGAACATGTATATTATCTTCATTGCTGTATGAATGCGAAACGTGCGTCGCATACCACTGAAAAGAAAATGCTTGAACAATTTCCCCTAACAGGGTCTGTTGAAGTGCTGAAACGAAGTCATTTTCATATTGAATGTCTCACAATTCCACATAAATCGCATTGCCCTGCAGTGTCTATGTGGTAAGAACGCCAGATCATCGTGTTCCTTAATGATTTCTGTAAGAGAAATAACACTTGTGTAAATACAACAAAAGAGTTCCGATGAAGTGAAAATGATGAACTGAAAAACATTGCCTTGAGATTGATCATCTTACAAAAGAACTGTGTTTAATAGATTACAGGAGTTTGAAAAATTTCATACGAAGCATGGGACATTGAAGTAGGCTTCGTTATGGCCTGCATGCTAATATTTCACCTGGAGATTCGAAATCTCAAAATGACATATGTATAATGTTTGCTGATGAGTTTTCCTCACAGTAAAACTGCTCTTATATGTCTTCAGAAAGATTATTCCCCATTTCTTCGTCTAAGGCATGTGGAGAATAATACTCCAAGGTAGGTTTACTCGGATGTCATTTGAAAGTTCAAAATGAAACGGGAACCAAAGTGGGAATACTTTTCATTACTGCATCATATGCAGAAACGAATGTATGTCGTTAGCAGAAATACAAATTCGGGTACGTGCCATCTCTGTATGAGAAAAAGATCAAATAATGCCAATTCTCGAGAATAGAGATACAGGTATCTTGTGTGTATCAACATACATACGTACATACTAATATATATATAAATAAATATATATATAAATAAATTCATTAAATAAAAATGGCGTAGACTTTAAAATACAAGGTGAGGAAACATAATAGTACCACTGATGATATTGCATATGTGTGACGAAAGATCCTTGATAGACTATATATATATATTTATATATTTATATCTGTATGTTTAATCGTTGGTCAATCAATGATAAACATTGATTGCCAAATAAATTAACTATGGAGATATAAAAGATACAGAAGCGGAAGCCAACCCAAACTAAACAGTAACTGTGTTCTCTTATGTTTCTGGTCTGGCATATATATATATATATGTGTGTATATATATATATGTATATATATATATATATAATATATTGTGCGTATATGCATTTGTGTGTGTGGGGGGATGTATTTGGTTCGTACAACTGTATTCCATCAGGTTCATGTATTTCTCTCTCTCTCTCTCTCTCTCTCTCTCTCTCTCTCTCTCTCTCTCTCTCTCTCTCTCTCTCTCTCTCTCTCTCTTTATATATATATATATATATTGTTATACTTGGGGAGGGTCATATTTGTGTAATATTGCCAGAATTAATAACAGAACACACTCACTATATATATATATATATATAATACGAGTACGTGTTGTTTATTTACCGACGATAACTTCAGTATGCAGGATAGAGCATTCGGCGAATTTCGCAGGTGGGTCTGTTTACTCCGAAGTAAATTTATAAACAAGAAGTGCCAGTCAACAAGATATAAATAACTTCGTTTATTTGTAGTGGATGTTATACATATTTCGGTGATAACCATTATGCAACAGCTATGTCCTCATAATGCAGCTAGAATTGGAACAGAAGAAGCAGAAAAACATAACGATGTTACCCGTATAGTGAATGCCATACACTGCTCTGACTCTATACGTAACAACATGGAACACTTGACATAAATAGATTAATTCGAATACCATAATTCATAATGTCTTTACTATTGACAGATTTAGGATATTTTACAATTGCTATATATGTTACTTATGATTTTAATAATTCTTATCACAATAACGGAGATATTTCACATCTCGCATTTTGAAACGATTTAGTTTACCTTATTCAACTTTCTATCTCTTGTTGCTCTAATATTGTAAGACCTGTGTAATAATTGTGTTTAAATTTGACGTTTTATTTCTGTGCATGTGATCTCTTTTGCATATGTTTATATGTGGATTTCAACCGACAGGAAAATATTCTCATTTGTTAAACAATTGTGGCAGATGGTTTCATGAATATAAATATATGAAATATATAGCTCAAATAAATTGAAATGTAAGTGTTGATAATTTGCAAATCGAATTCACTTTGGTAAATGCTTTAATAGACCCCACATAAACATATATAATGCAAGATTTCAAAATGGGAATTATGCCAGCATCTCCACATATACGGCGCAGATTGTTAGTCAAGTCTTGAAATATTGTATTGATAGAAAGTAATATATGTAGAAACATATATAGCTAGCACAAATCATAATCATACTGAAAGGCAATATAAAATTTTTAAAACGATCACGAAATTTTAATTCTATATAGGTAGATGATAATATAAATATCAGTAAGGACAACTTAATTATATCAAATACATATATGAACCTATACACATTATATTCATCTATAAAGAACATTACTTTGGTCTTGCTGTGAGTATTTTAAGCAGTGGAATTATCCCAGTCATCTTTTTATTGGTGTAAGTGTGATGTATCCGTGTTTTACCAGCTGTAAAATATATATATATCCACTCTTCTTACCCAGTGATTTGTTAAAGCCTTACAATTATTAGGGTGAAAATAAATGTATGTATATTATACATAAACAAACTGTGTTAGTGCCAATGAATAAATGGTTGCTTGAAGAAAAAAAATAAACTTGTCCCCGGATTCTAATTTCAACGCCAGTAGCATCTATAAGAAACCTACTGACGGCAAGAATTAGCAGTCAAATCTCCATTCAAATCAAACCCTAAACTCGTAAAGGCAAGAGCACAAATCGAATAATGTGGTTCTTTACGCATTATAGCTGGAAAAAGATTAATGCTCAAAGTTTAAATGCCTTTCTGTATATGTTTGGCAGGCAATGACCATGTGAAGCGAAATTGAAAACATATTTAATATCAACAACCACAACAGTCAACAATTCAAGTATATATTAATTTTGAAAGTCGAGGAAAGTTAGAATATGGAGCAGTGATGTTTTCGTAGGATTGCACAATGAATTTCTCATACATTTTCATTCCACTATTAATAGAATTAATTATCTTCCAGGTTACTAAGATTTCCAATTAAAAAACCAAATTAAGCATATTATCTCGAGTAACATTTTCTAGTAGCGATCGGAATATTTGGGAGAAGGAATTTAACTTGCGTCATATTCAAAACAGTAAGTGCTCTGTCTGCGCTTAGATTATTTATTACTTATCGCATTTAGGTACACACACACATACACACACACATATATATATATATATAAATATATATATATAAATTTTGAGTATATGTTCGTTGTTTACCGACACCTGAGTATACAGATTGAAGCACTCGACGAAGTACGCAGGTTGGTTTGTTTACTCCGGAGTAATGTAAAATAATTCACTCAAATGTGTAAAATTTTGCTTCGTTTATTATAAATTATAGATATATTGTTATATATATTTCGGTGACAGCCATCATTGGCTGTGACCTCTTCAGGTAGTCCGAATTGGTGTGGGAAAGCCAGGTACACATGCTGTTGAAGTGTGCTTTACTCCATCAATACATCGATATGTCCAGCTCCTGGTTGTGTTGTTATTTCTCTGAGGAACTGGAATCATATGGGTTAGAACAAACGGATTTCGCCGTCAGAGGACATGCTCGCATCTGATTGGTCAATTTTGAGAACATTCCTCAGTCAAAAGTCCGTAGAATTTTTTCTGGGGCAAGACAATCTGTTGTAGATTTTTTTGTGTAAGTACAGCTGACCTCTTCCATTGTGTTTATAGTGGTAGTGGTTTTAAGGGGTCAGTTGGCAGGTCAGCTTTAGTGTGCTGCTGTTATGTTCAGGAGAATGTGTGTGTGTAGTTTGGCATCTATCCTGCCAGCATTTCACGTGGTGGGGCGGTGCCAAACAAATAAAAAAATAATAAAATAAAATAAGATGTTGACACTCAGGTTTTTGGTGCTTTACACTCCACGTTAAAACGCACCACTCGATGATAGTGTAAGAATTATAATTCTTTACACTCCTCGATTCTGACACACAGGTTTTCTACTTCAGTTAATATGTTTCAAATCTTTCAAATATTGATATTGGTTGTAACACACACGCATTTTTTATTTTTTATTTTTTTATCTTATTTTATGGAGGAGGTCAGCTGTACTTAAACAAAAACAACTACAACACATTGTCTTGCCTCAGAAAAATTTCTATAGACTTTTGACTGAGTAATATTCTCGCAACTGACCAATGAGATGCGAGCGAGTCATATGACGCTAAAATTCGTTTGTTCTAACCCATATACTCCAGTTCCTCAGTGAAATAACAACACAACCAGGAGCTGGACATATCGATGTATTGATGGAGTAAAACAAACTTCAGCAACATGTGTACCTATCTTTCCCACACCAATTCGGACTGCCTGAAGAAATCACAGCCAATGATGGCTGTCACCGAAATATATGTAGCGGAATATCTATAATTTATAATAAATGAAGCCAAATTTTACATATTTGACTTAATTATTTTATATATATATATATGTAAAGTTTAAAAAAAAAAAAAAAAATATATATATATATATATATATATATATATATATATATATATATATATATATATATATATATATATATATATATATATATAGTTGTGTATAATGGTAGCTATAGGCGGTATGCCAAAATTAGCACTCGATATTCACCAGAGTAGAGTGTAGATAGTATAAAGAAAACGAAAACTCAGTGATGCATCTGTACTTAATTTATTGCGTGTTACAATTGTTTCGCCGCCAGGTAGCTCGAGACATGGTCCTTATATGGATCTGGCTGATTCTACTTCTGCAGGTTCTTTCAGACACGGGTATTTCGTTTGGAGCAAATTTTAACACGCAATAAATTAAGTACAGATCCATCACTAATTTTTCGTTTTCTTTATACTATATATATATATATATATATATATATATATATATATATATATATATATATATATACATATAAAAGAATAGAGGTGTAACACACAAGTTATTATATATTGGTAAACGGAATAGAAAATGCTGACAAATTGTTCACATTTGAAAAATGGTTTAATTAGGAATAAAAGAGTATTAGTGATCGTATGGGTTAGTATTCAGTTGCGGTTTTAAGTTTTTAAGTTTTTACCGGTTGCGCATTTCTAAATGCTTTTCAAAAATAATTTTGAGATAGAGTGTCCGAGCAAACAACACGGACACTCTATCTCAAAATTATTTTTGAAAAGCATTTAGAAATGCGCAACCGGTAAAAACTTAAAAACTTAAAACCGCAACTGAATACTAACCCATACAATCACTAATACTCTTTTATTCCTAATTAAACCATTTTTCAACTGTGAACAATTTGTCAGCATTTTCTATTCCGTTTACCAATATATATATATATATATATATATATATATATATATATATATATATATATATATATATATATATTGGTAAAAGGAAAAGAAAATGCTGTCAAATTCTTCCCAGTAAAAAATAGTTTAATTAGGAATAAGTAAAAATTAGTAATAAGTATTGGTTAGTATCCAGTTTTAGTTTTATGTTTTTACCGGTTGCGCATTTCTAATGCTTTTCAAAAATAATTTTGAGATAGAGCCCGTGCTGTTTGCTCTAATCTGATTAGTTTTGTAAATTCTACCTTCTTTTATGTGAAAAAATGAAAGTAATTAAGTTACTTACTTAAATTTCACTCCAACTAATTAGTTTCTGAAAGGGGTTATGCATAGTCTTCAAATGGAGATCATGGAGAAACCTTTCTTCATCAGGGAGTCATTCTCGGATAAGATTCCTGGCGATGCGCGGACATGGGAAACTTATACAAAAATAATTCAATGGATGGATATGAGCAAGCGCGGACGAAATTTCAGTAAGTTAATTACAATAATTTTCTTATTTTACGTCTTTCATATAATTATTCTGCATCCCTTTATATTGAACCACAAAGTTACTAAGACAAAACATATATATTTTCTAGAGTAAGTATAGATCTGTATAAATATGTTAGTAGATATACTAATTCTTTATAATTATCTCCAAATTAAACAGAAATAACAACACATAGTACAGTATATGGAAGGAATATATTACGTTAACGCTTGAAATAGCAGAAAGAGTGTATTAACGTTCCGGACCCTACATATATATAGATATATATATTGTTATACTTTGGGAGGGTCATGTTGCCAATAAGAAACACACGCACCAGTTGCTTTCACTTCAATTTATTATAATAAATTTATAAATTTAGGAATTTATAAATTTCTGGTTGGTTTGTTCCACAACCAGATGGTTGTTTATATATTGTCAAAGTTCTTTCGTCACACATTATGTGACCTCTTCAGTGACTGGGAATTTGTTTCTTTGTTTTTGTGCCTCTCCTTTGTTCTGTCCTACGCCATCTTGTTTCTGTGTGTGTGTGTTGTGTGCTCAGTCTGCGCATGCGCCACATCCGGGTGTCTGTGTGTGTTTATATTCGTTTGTTTATGTGTTTATTTACATGTTACAGGTTGGTTGTTTGTTCTATGTGCATATGTGTTTTCATTTTGTCCTTAATTGTAAGTTGTTTAATTGTATGTTGCTGTTCCCCTCATGTTTTCTATTTAATTTTGGTTGTAATTATTTTATGTTTATTGCCTCTGTGATTTGTCTAAACATTGCGTCTTTTCTGTGTGTAGATTCTATTTTTATTTCTATGTTCTCTAATTTACCCTTATGTTCTATTTTAGCATGTTGGTAGAGTACAGATGATTCTTTACTATAATGAAGGTCTCGCCAGTGTTCATTTATCCGTTCCCCTACACTGTCTCAACTATGTACACTATATTTTTGTCTCTACATTGTCCTTCAGTACATCTTATGCTATATACTACATTTCTGGTTTTACAGTTACTATGGGGGCTTAATTTACAGGTTATACATTTCTTATCTATACAGGGGGGGGTTGAAAAGGGTATGTCTTGCTAATAAGTGTTTTTACGGAGGTACCTGGTCTTTCTACTATCTTAATATTGAGTTTATGTTAATTCACCTCTAGGGTTTGTATCGATGAACATTACACTCTGGTATGTATTGCTATCATACCATGAGTTTATTCTATTAGCCTTATTCCTAGTTCTTTCTATTCTATTCCAAAATGTGCTCCTATACAAGAGGCAGGTCCCATTTGTGTCATTATTTACCATTGTTTCCCATTTGGTTCTGGCTACTCTATACACTCTGATTTTATCTCTCTGAATGTAACCAGAGAACTGCATACGGTGGATGAAGTGTTGTATGTGTCTCTCTAGTCTTCGAGGTTGCACATGCGGGACACGTTTCTCATCACTCGTACCAAATCCGCAATCAGTATGTTGATTTTGGTATGGTCCGGAAAAAGCTGAGTTCCGGTGGATCAGATATGTTACTTAAGGGTTAATTTTATGCTGGACCCCACCGCATGTCACAATCATTTTCTTTAGTACATCGTGGTTTTCGGGTTTCCGTATGGCTCTCGTCCACCCTTTCCATCTATCGGTGTGGGTTTTCTTGGCCATTGAGGTAATGGTAGGTGGTCTTGTCGGGTACAGGTTGCTAAGGTCATATGTGTCTAGGTAATTATTACTATAGGTAAGTTTAAATAGGAGTCCCAGCTCACTGAAGACAACAACAACAACACACATCAACAACAGCACACATAAACAACAACAACAACAACACACACACACATTCAATGCCTCTCACAACCACCACAATCTTATCAAACACACATCCACAGAAAACAGGTAATGACAGTAGCACAGAAATAAGGGAAGGTAATAGGATTGAAAGGAGAAGGGAGACTATGGACAGAGAAAATAACCAAGACGAACACACAGACACACAAAATAGAGTAAATAATAACAATGAGCCAGAGGAAAGAGACAGGAGTAATAATGAGAGACATAGAAACAACCATGAGGCTGTTGGTGGAAATAGAAATAGAAACAACACAACTAACAATAACAATAGCACTAGTACACATAAAGCAGCAGCCTGGAACTCTACTTTTTATAATCCCTCCGATAAGTCGTTCGACCTGCAACGAGCCCACGCCACGAATTTACCTTTTAACAAACGCACGCAATTGCCGTCGCAGGTCAATGAACAAACAGAAGCACATTTAGTATAGCTAGATCTAAACTTAGAAATATTATAGAACAGTATAGCAAGAACCATAATAGAATGGAGGCCCAGCAACTGCGATAAAAATCTGCAAATGGCTTGGAAGCTCATGCAGCGCTCGCGTAATGGAGAGATAGCATGCTTTCCAACAGACAAGTCTGGCAGAATGTCGGATGACAGTCTGCCAAACTACATCCAGGCAATGCAACCCCACATCACTAACACAAACGAAGCAATACTACGAGCGCATGAGGATAGAGAAAAAGCCCTCAATGCCCATATGGTGTTGTGGACAAATATAATGCAGCCCAACATAAGGTCTGCCAACAACTTCAAGGCCTGGAACAATGACGTGCCAGCGTTGTATGGGCTTCGAAAAGACCATAAAACGGGCAGTGACCCTGTCACGGGACCACCAACACGGCCAGTCTGTGGAGCTAACATTGCTAGTAACTACAGACTTTCCTACTTCCTCTCCCTGATCATACGCCCCATCATTGAAATGTCCCCAGATGTATGTGCCAGCACAGAGGACCTCCTCAGCAGAATCGGCGACAGTAACCGATCTATGGACCTAACAAACTGCATAATAGGTAGTATGGATGTTGTGTCCCTGTATCCATCTATTGACGTGGATTTTGCTGTGAGGAAATTCGTAGAAATGATCAGTGAGAGCAATTTTTAGTTCCGTGGGATTGATACCAGTGAGCTCGGACTCCTACTTAAACTTACCTATAGTAATAATTACCTAGACACATATGACATTAGCAACCTGTGCCCGACAAGACCAGCAAGAGGCAGACCACCTACCATTACCTCAATGGCCAAGAAAACCCACACCGATAGATGGAAAGGGTGGACCAGAGCCATACGGAAACCCGAAAACCACGATGAACTAAAGAAAATGATTGCACATGCGGTGGGGGCCAGAATAAAATTAACCCTTAAGGAACATATGTTCAAATTTAATGGAAAAACATATGCCCAAGAGGAAGAAGCAGCCATTTGTGTTAGCATTGGAGGCGATATAGCTAACTTATTCATGGTATGGTGGGACAGTAGACTTAAACTTAAACTTAAAGAACAATTAGAAGACCCCTTAACCCTGATAATGTACTCCCGCTACGTTGATGATATAAACATCGTAGTTAAAACACCCCCACTAGAGAACAGTCAGGAATTAGAGAAAAACACAATGGAAAGCATCCAGAAAATAGCTAACTCCATCCACCAGAGTATTAGAGTTACTATAGACTACCTAAGTAAACACCCCAACCATCGATTACCTGTACTAGACACAGAGCTCTGGTTAAATACCATTAATAACAAAAAAGAAATCCTTCATTCCCATAATGCCAAACCCATGACTTACAAATATCTGATCCACCGAAACTCAGTTGTTTCGGACCATACCAAAATCAACATACTGATTGCGGATTTGGTACGGGTGATGAGAAACGTGTCCCGCATGTGCAACCACGAAGAATTAGAGAGACACATACAACACCTCATCCACCGTATGCAGTTCTCTGCATACAATCAGAGAGATAAAATCAGAGTGTATAGAGGAGCCACAACCAAATGGAAAAAATAGTAAATAATGACACAAATGGGACCTGCCCCTTGTATAGGAACAAATTTTGGAATAGAATAGAAAGAACTAGGAATAAGGCTAATAGAATAAACTCATGGTATGATAGCAATACATACCAGAGTGTAATGTTCATCGATACAACCCCTAGAGGTGCATTAGCTTACAAATTTAGAAGGGCCCTAGATAAACATAAACTCAATATTAAGATAGTAGAAAGACCAGGTACCTCCGTAAAAACACTTATTAGCAAGATATACCCGTTTCAAAGAACCCCTGTATAGATAAGAAATGTATAACCTGTAAATTAAGCCCCCATATTAACTGTAAAACTAGAAATGTAGTATATAGCATAAGATCTACTGAAGGACAATGTAGAGACGAAAATATAGTGTACATAGGTGAGACAGCTCATAGTGTAGGGGAACGGATAAATGAAGACTGGCGAGACCTTGAAGATAGTAAAGAAGCATCTGTACTCTACCAACATGCTAAAATAGAACATAAGGGTAAATTAGTGAACATAGAAATGAAAATAGAATCTACACATAGAAAAGACGCAATGTTTAGACAAATCACAGAGGCAATAAACATAAAAGAATTACAACCAAAATTAAATAGAAAACATGAATGGAACAGCAACATCACAACTTACAATTAAGGACAAAATGAAAACACACACGCACATAGAACAAACAACCAACCTGTCACATGTAAATAAACAAATAAATAAACGAATATAAACGCACACAGACACCCGGATGTGGCGCATGCGCAGACTGAGCACACAACACACACACAGAAACAAGATGGCGTAGGACAGAACACAGGAGAGGCACAAAAACAAAGAAAAGAATCCCCAGTCACTGAAGAGGTCACAGAATGTGTGACGAAAGAACTTTGACAATATATAAACAACCATCTGGTTGTGGTACCAACCAACCAACCGGAAATTTATAAATTCCTAAATTTATAAATTTATTATAATAAATTGAAGTGAAAGCAACTGGTGCGTGTGTTTCTTATTGGCAACATGACCCTCCCAAAGTATAACAATATCGGTTTCAACACACGTTTTCAGATAAAGAATCTTGCTAAACAAATTCAGAAACGATATATATATATATATATATATATATATATATAGTGAAATAAGTAAGTGTAACATGGTTGGCTGTACAACAAGGGATTTTGTTTCAGGTATTAACAATTGTTTCATTGATCATCTGAGTCTAGAGGCCGCTAATCGCTCGAAGTTGCGTCAATCGACCTCCACTCGATTTCTACGACGCAGACTGCTTACAACCTCTAAGTGGATTACCTATAACAATAACTTGTCATCCCATACATATATATATCAGATCATGCTGTCGAAACGACCCAGAGCTCAGCCGTCAGGGTACTGAATCCTTTAATATATATATATATATATATATATATATAACAGCTTTGTATAAGGGAACAGCAAGGCCATTGAAGCATTAAATATTCAAATGTAAAAAAATATTGATATGTTACCATGAAGGTACTTAATTGGTGCTTTAGACTTCTTGAAAGCTCTCCACCTTAGAAAGCATACACAGATTGTTGCGATCGTTGACGAGAGATTTTTGCAGAAATATAAAGTATTGAATAGCTTTAATTTAATATGTCAGGACTTTTGTTTTACATTATTCTGAATATTGAATTCGTGTAATTTTTTTTAATGTTGGTATCATTTTTTTTTTTTTTTTGTAGATTGATGCAAAGAACATTTACTATACATATACTTTAGCACAAAAATTGTGACTTATACATCTAACATATAATTTTCAATTCCTCGTACGAATATACACACTAAACGTACGTAATATGCCTAATCTAAAGAGACAATACATTTAAACCACGTCATCATGAATATAGCGATTTAGAATTTTTGACCTTTTTCGTCGTCACCACCTTATTCCAGAAAGAGTCGTCGTGGCAGAGTCTTCAGGCATTCCTTCCAGCGGGCCCTGACGGAAGCAACCGTCTCAAATCGATCCAGTTGTATCCATAAGCGAGTCTCATGGATGTTAAACATTTTGCTCAATGTCTACCCCTGAGTTTTGAACGTAAAGTCTGTCCAGCGATTCTTTCTTGAGCCATTTTAACCACATGCACGTAATAACCGAGCTGTGATCCCTCAATTCGGAAACGAAGCGTCTCAATTTGGAGCGACTTTCTGATCTTCGATCTACGAAATCTCTCGACTAAGGACCCTTCGGAGGAACCAGATTTCGGTTGCTTGTGAGCGCGATCGTATTCTTTCGGTCATTACTCAAGATTTATGACTATAACTAAGGGTTGGCACGAATACAGAATTGAATATAGTGAGTTTGGCTTTTACACCTATCTCGCTTCTGGAGTTGGCGAATTACTCAAACAACTCCTGCAATTCTTGCACTTAACTCAGCCTCCTACTTTCCATTACATGTGAACACGGCTCCGAGATACATGAAGTTCTCTACCTGCTCTAGACAAGCCAGAAGGCTTATTTGGCCGGTGCTTATCCCGGTTTCATGGCGTGAAGCGACTGAGAGTACAAGACTCCCCCCTGGACAGGACGCCAGTCAATCGCAGAGTTAAACCTGCATCTATTGCAGGTACACATTTTCAGCTGAATGTACTGGAGCAACATGAATTGAAGTGTTTTGCTCAAGAACACAACACGCAACCGAGGAATCGAACCTAAGACATTATGAACACTCCTACCACTAGGACACGTGCCTCCACGTGTATGTATATATATATATATAAATGTGTGTTTGTATTCATATATATATATATGTGTGTGAGTGTTTGTATATACATATATATGTGGGTGCCTTTGATCTATATACACTGGTCATAGACACACACACATACACACATACACTCACATATATATATATATATACAACTCCACCACCTCTCTCTCTCTCTCTCTCTCTCTCTTTTCCATTTTCCTTCTCTGTCTATTTCTTTCTCCCTCTCTATGTTTATCTCTCAATCTACTCTCTCGTAACCACTATATCTTTCTCTCTACCCTTCTCTCTCTCTCACTCTCTCTCTCTCTCTCTATGAAGGTACCCAAAACACCCTATATCTCGGGAATCCGTGGTACGATTTAAGCGAAACTTGGTTTATTCTAGTTGGATTCTCATTTCAGGAGCAATTTCCTTTTAAATTATTTTCCCATTATGTGCCCCTTTGGCTGTATTACATAACAGACAAGCAAGCAATCACAGACTTTTAATAATATATAGATTAATAAAATATTTACGATATAACAACTTGTCAAAGAGAAAAGAATACACATACTTACGAATTAAAAGAAATCAATTACATCATCAAAGATGGACTTCAATGAATTGAGATGATTAATATTAACATTCAATGCCAGGTACTTCAATGATAATGTATCTTATAAAAGTAATTTGTAACTTAATGTTTCTTGGTAACAGTCTCAAGTGTTCTCCGTACTCATTATGGAAGTTTCTCTTAACTATTAATAACCTTTAATGACGTAACAGAAAATAACAATATCTTGAAGAATGTTCAATTCGAATGTTTATAGTAACTTCATTTGTAGAGAGATTGCTATCAATGGTTACAGTAAACGTTAATTTTGATGTGATGGAGTAATACGATATCTTACTAGTGGCGTTTCATGCGGCACAGGGCGTAATTTTCAAGTGTGTGCTACATTAAGGCAATTTCTACCTGTCTCCTCAGCTTCCCTTATTCAATGAACAATAAGAAATAACACCTAACGTAAAACGTTCCATTGTATTTTTATTTAAAATTGCTTCTAGTATCTTCTTGAGATATTCTAATACTTCAAATCCTATAACTTTCGAAAACTTATTAACTGATGTCAGAATACTTGATCTTAACAATATTTATTAACACCTCTAACTCAGTTGATAAGATATTAATAGTTATTTTGATAAGATATTAATAGTTAGAAAGCAGCTTGAATTTTTATTATATCTTCAATCCCTTACTATACCACGCTTTCTTCCTCCAGCCAATTTTAGATTTTCCAAATTACTATATATATACATATATAGAAATTATAGAAATTATAGAAAGTACATGAATCAAAGTTCAGTTTAAATCATTTATTTGCTTACAATTGTTTCCTCCAAACCGAGGTTTTGTTTCTTCGGAGCAACTATTTAGTGATTTTTACATACTTGACCTCCTTATCAACACAAGAGACATATAAAAAGATATGTATATAGTGACCCACAGTGGGTTGACATCCATCATAATAATATAATAATATGGCAATTTACATACATTCATATTAAAGGACAAAATTAAAGTTAAAATTAAAATTAAAATAAATAATAAATAATAAAAATAAAAATAAAAGTAAAAATAAAAATAAAAATAAAAATAAAAATAAAAATAAAAATAAAAATAAAAATAAAAATAAAAATAAAAATAAAAATAAAAATAAAAATAAAAATAAAAATAAAAATAAAAATAAAAATAAAAATAAAAATAAAAATAAAAATAAAAATAAAAATAAAAATAAAAATAAAAATAAAAATAAAAATAAAAATAAAAATAAAAATAAATAAAAATAAAAATAAAAATAAAAATAAAACATTGGCAAAAATGTCTATATAACTGCTCTGTAAAACAACTGATGTTATTACATTGAGCTATTTATCTTACTGGTAATAAGATAGTAATGAATTACTGTCTTTCAATATTTAGGGTTTAAAATATATATAACTATATAAGGTTTTATTATATACATAACCATAAATAGTATCCTTAATACGATATATATATATATATATATATATATATATATATATATATATATATATATATATATATATATATATATATATATATATATATATATATATATATATATATATATATATATATATATATATATATGTGTGTGTGTGTGTGTAAATATGATAATAATGGAGCTGCGGCGTTGCAAATGGGATATATATATATATAAAAGTTCTATTTAAATTGTTGGGATACAACAAGCAAATATTTTTATGACTGATATAAATAATATTTGGAGTAAAATAATACGATATTAACAAATGGAAACTATATTTATAAAACCATATGTATTTCATTATACATATTTCAAGGACACCAAGTTAAATTATGGTGTGCTTTCATCAGATAAAATATAATATAGATCAGTTTTATGAAAAGATATTGACATACCCTTAAAAAATGCAACTATTACTGTTGGAAGCTCCCGGATAGTGGAGTTGTTTAATTATATTATTATTAGTATTGGATATTTTTATTTTTAAAATAAGCCGTTGGGTTACAGAGAAAGAAAAAGATAAAGAAGGAGAGAGAGAAAATGAGAGAGAAAGAGAAACCAAAACAACAGTGAGAGAAATATATATAGAGAGAGAGGAGACAGTGAGAAGGGGATAGAACGAAAACCTCTAAGTCAATCTTGTTGAGTTAACTTAACAATTGAGATGAAATGAATAAATAAAATTAGAAATGTTCATAATCATGAATGGAATATACATATATAATATGAGAAATTAACCATTGTTTAAATATGATTAGATGTTTAGTTAATCATTTAAAAATTGAGATCAATATATTAAAAACTGGGATCTATACATTAAGAAATGCATATATTACTAGAGAACTACATATCATATAACACGTATACACACGCAAAAATACATATAAATATATATACTTATAAAATACATAACATATCTAACTACCTACATAATATATATACACGAAGCATAAAGGATTCTTGAATTTAATTTAAGATATAGGAATCTTTAAAATGTTATAATTGTTAAGATATTAAAGGAAAGTTTATGTTATACACAGTTTATGTTATTAAAAAAAAATGATTACCTGTTATGTATTTATGGATGTTATTATATGTCTATCTGTCACGAATCATGGGATAATCACTATACATAAGTGCAATCAAATTGTATTGATATACACGCACATGTACATAAACAATTCTCAAATATATATATATACATGTGCGTGTACCCTCAGCCAATAGGTAGATACGCATCACGTATACATATACAGACAGACAGACATACATTCATAAAAACGTATATACATATATACTCACATATAGAGAGAAGTATATATAAATACAGTACATAGTATAATTGAGTACATAAAATACAAAATAATTATATTACAATTTGGAAATATAATTATAAGCAATATAACTTTAAAAGCAATACAACTTTAAAATATTATAGTATATTTTAAGTTATAATTTCAAAATAATAGTATGTTTAATAGATTTAGTATAGAAATTCATTTTACGTATACTTAACTCAACACTTTGAAAGGATAAACTTTTGAAAATAGGAGAAGCTATCAGAACAATAAAAAAAACAATAAAAAATATAAGAAATAAGAAATATTTTCTCCTTTCAAGGGCTCTCAATATATTTCTCTAGAATAGTTTATTATATTTATATTTATTTATATTTAGGAAGAAAAGTTATTTTTACTTGAGTCAGTCAAAAATGATGAAGGAATCTCATGATTTATCGACAGGTTCAATATATTAATACAATTAATAAAATTAATTAATTAATTATATACTACATTTTAAATTTATATTTATATTTAAACGTTGAGTTTAATCTATGTCTGCAGCAACTGAATAAATTATTCCTTAAGTTAAGGGAATCTTTGGTCTTTGATATAAAGAATATTTCCTCTATACAAAGATCGCAATTTTCTGAAGAGGAGTTAAAAGGAGTAGCTTTCAAATAATATTCCAAATCAAGGAATATGCAACGTTCTTTAGTTTTAGGTCCTATAATAGGCTCGATAGAGAAGTTGAAGATTTTTAGTTTGGATCTGTAAAATAATGTTTATGATTATTGAAGCGGGATTTAAACTCTGTGGAAGTAGATCCCACATAATTAAATGAATTTAAATTAGTTTTTACTTTACAATTATATACTAAATTTTTAGCTAAGCAATTGTTATTTAACGGACAGTTAGATTTATTTCTACAGTTAAATTTATCTGATTGAATATTGCTTGGGTTATTATTGGTATTTTGGTTAGGTTTTAAATTTCTATTATTAATTCTATTAATATTTTGCGCTAAATTTTTGGTGGAAGAATAAGTTAATTTTATAGTATGTCTATTAAAAATTGAGTAATATCTATGTGTTCTAGGGAAGCATTTGGCAAGAGCTTTAAAAAATAGTTTAGCAATAGGGGTTTTAATATTTAATGAGAAAGGAGGAGCGAACCATAATATGTTCCTAGTTCTATTTCTTTTTCGGCTTTCGGAATTAATATAAGGTTTTCTATTTTAGTTGCTAAAATTGTTATCATAGTTAAAATTGTTACGATTATAGTTAGTTTTTATATTATTATTATTATCGATGTATTTAATTTTATTTCTATACCCAGCTCTACCTAACGCTTCGGTGTAATAATGTGCTTTTTCATCAAATATATTCTTATTAGCTGAAATTCTCGAAATTCGTTCTTGTACAGAGTTCACTATAGTATGTTTAACGGATCTGGGGTGATTAGAGTTAAAATTGACGTAATTTAAGTTCTCATTTAGTTTGTGAAATGGATAATGAAGACATATGTTAAGATTTAGTGTTACATCTAGAAAATTGACTATTTCATTGTTATTCTCTATTTCTACTTTTAGATTAAGGTAATTAAAAATTTGTATAATTTGTTTTCCTTTTCTATTTAGTTCACAGTTATTATTTTCTATAAGTAAAAGCATATCGTCACGATATAAACCTCCGGTTATCTCAGGTATTTTTCTATGTAGAGAATTAATTATAAATGGACCCACAAGATCCGTTACCTGAGCGGAATCGGATGATCCCATAGTTATGTCGAAATTATTATTTCGATCTGCCCTAGTCCAGAGTTGGTTATTAAATTCTATTATGCCTATTTCATGAATTATATAAGAGGCTTCTGTATTCAATTTTTCAAGGTCGTCTTTATTTGCTACTTTGTATTTCTTCCATAATTCCTTTAATATAAGATCGTTATAAATGTCCTTTTGTATTCCATAAAGATTATTGGTTTTGTCAGACTTGACTAGAATTTTCTCCGTTTTTTAAAGTTTTCAATATTATTTTTAATATTTGTTAAGTAATCCTGGCTTTTGAAGTTGTTTTTGAATTTGATGCTTTGGATGATAGATATGATATCATTTTCAAAATCCAATTGTAGTTTGATGGGGGGTGGATTTTTTTTAGATTTGAAGATTTTATCCAGATTGGAGACATTTTCATTTAGATTAGATTTATCGAAGAGGAAAGCACGCCATCTGATTCTTCTTATAAAAGAGTCTGAGTTTTCTATTAATTGTTTAATAAAATCTTTATTCCTAGGTAAAGATATGTCTTTTAGAGAAGAAGAGATCTTAAAGAATTCCATTTTTCAGTTATAATATAAAGCGCTCGACAATACAGGAGCAGAATATATGTAAAAGTTCTATTTAAATTGTTGGGATACAACAAGCAAATATTTTTATAACTGATATAAAGCACTCAACAAATATTTGGAGTAAAAATACGATATTAACAAATAGAAACTATATTTATAAAACCATATTTATTTCATTATACATATTTAAAGGACACCAAGTTAAATTATAGTGTGCTTTCATTAGATAAAATATAATATAGATCAGTTTAATAAATAAATATTGACATACCCTTAAATACCATTACTGTTGGAAGCTCCCGGATAGTGGAGTTGTTTAATTATATTATTATTAGTATTGGATATTTTTATTTTTAAAATAAGCCGTTGGGTTACAGATGAAGAAAAAGATAAAGAAGGAGAGAGAGAAAAACAGAAGAGAGAGAGAAAAGAGAGAGAGAGAGACCAAAACAGCAGAGAGAGAAAGATATATATAGAGAGAGGGGACAGAGGGAAGGGGAGAGAACGAAAACCTCTAATTCATATCTTGTTGAGTTAACTTAACAATTGAGATGAAATAAATAAATACAATTAGAAATGTTAATAATCATGAATGGAATATAAATATATAATATGAGAAATTAACCATTGTTTAAATATGATTAGATGTTTAGTTAATCATTTAAAAATTGAGATCAAAATATTAAAATCTGGGATCTATACATTAAGAAATCCATATATTACTAGAGAACTACATATCATATAACACGGATACACACGCAAAAATACATATAAATATATATACAACACTTATAAAATACATAACATATCTAACTACGTATATAATATATACACACAAAGCATAAAGGATTCTTTAATTTAATTTAAGACAGGAATCTTTAAAAGGTTATAATTGTTAAGATATTAAAGGAAATTTTATGTAATACACACTTTATGTTATTAAACAAAATATTTTTATATAAGTTTTATAAGATTACCTGTTATGTATTTATGGCTGTTCTCTCCCCTTCTCTTTGTCTCGTCTATCTCTCTCTAATCTCTCTCTCTCTCTCTCTCTCTCTCTTTCTCTCTCGCTCTCTCTCTCTCTCTCTTTTTCTCTCTCTCCTTCTTTATCTTTTTCTTTCTCTGTTTACCCAACGGCTTATTTTAAAAATAAAAATATCCAATACTAATAATAATATAATTAAACAACTCCACTCTCCGGGAACATCCAACAGTAATGGTTGCATTTTTTAAGGGTATGCCAATATTTATTCATAAAAGTTATCTATATTATATTTTATCTGAGGAAAGCACACCATAATTTAACTTGGTGTCCTTTAAATATGTATAATGAAATAAATATGGTTTTATAAATATAGTTTCCATATGTTAATATCGTATTTTTACTCTAAATATTTGTTGAGTGCTTTATATCAGTTATAAAAATATTTGCTTGTTGTATCCCAACAATTCAAATAGAACTTTTACATATATTCTCCTCCTGTATTGTCGAGCGCTTTATATTATAACTGAAAAATGGAATTCTTTAAGATCTCTTCTTCTCTAAAAGACATACACTTACCTAGGAATAAAGATTTTATTAAACAATTAATATAAAAATCAGACTATTTTATAATAAGAATTAGGTGGCGTGCTTCCACTTCGATAAATCTAATCTAAATGAAAATGTCTCCAATCTGGATAAAATCTTCAAATCTAAAAAAAATCCACCCCCCAACAAAATACAATTGGATTTTTAAAATGATATCATATCTATCCTCCAAAGCATCAAATTCAAAAACAAATTCAAAAGCCAGGATTACTTAAGAAATATTTTAAATAATATTGAAAACTTGGAGAAAACGGAGAAAATTCTAGTCCAGTCTGACAAAACCAATAATCTTTACGGAATACAAAAGGAGATTTATAACGATCTTATATTAAAGGAATTAAGGAAGAAATACAAAGTAGCAAATAAAGACGACCTTGAAAAATTGAATACAGATGCCTCTTATATAATGCATGAACTAGGCATTAAACATAGGACATAACCCTTCATGCCAAGGAAACCTAAGATTATTATGAAGGATCATAAAAGGAACTTCGAAACTGATTTACCAGTCTATTAATTGCACCATCTAAATCGGACCTTGGCAGACTTAGCAAAAATATTCTGGACAGAATAATACCACAAATTAAGAATTTATTTTTTTTTAAATTATGGAAAGGAAGTAGTGAAGTTATCGATAGGTTTAAAGAAATTAAATATAACTAATAATAAGTTTATTCAGTTGGATATTGCTAACTAGTATTCATCTATCACTCCTAATCTACCGAATAAGGCACTAACTTACGCATTTAAACATACAGACATAACTAGCAATGAAATGCACATTATATTATCGGCACGGAAAACATTAATAGAATTTAATAACCAACTCTGGACTAGGGCAGATCGAAATAATAATTTCGACATAACTATGGGATCATCCGATTCCGCTCAGGTAACGGATCTTGTGGGCCTATTTATAATTAATTCTCTTCATAGAAAAATACCTGAGATAACCGGAGGTTTATATCGTGACGACATGCTTCTACTTATAGAAAATAATAACTGTGAACTAAATAGAAAAAGAAAACAAATTATACAATTTTTTAATTACCTTAATCTAAAAGTAGAAAGAGAGAATAACCATAAAATAGTCAATTTTCTAGATGTAACACTAAATCTTAACACATGTCTTCATTATCCATTTCACAAACTAAATGAGAACTTAAATTACGTCAATTTTAACTCTAATCACCCCAGATCCGTTAAGAATACTATAGTGAACTCTGTACAAGAACGAATTTCGAGAATAAAAATATATTTGATGAAAAAGCACATTATTACAACGAAGTGTTAGGTAGAGCTGTGTATATAAATAAAATTAAATACATCGATAATAATAATAATATAACAACTAACCATAATCGTAACAAATTTAACTATTATAACAATTTTAACAACTATAATAGAAAACCTTACATTAATTCCGAAAGCCGAAAAAGAGATAGAACTAGGAACATATTATGGTTCGCTCCTCCTTTGTCATTAAATATTAAAACCCCTATTGCTAAACTATTTTTTAAAGCTCTTGCCAAATGCTTCCCTAGAACACATAGATATTACTCAATTTTTAATAGACATACTATAAAATTAACTTATGCTTCCACCAAAAATTTAGCGCTAAATATTAATAGAATTAATAATAGAAATTTAAAACCTAACCAAAATACCAATAACAACCCAAGCAATATTCATTCTGATAAATGTAACTGTAGAAATAAATCTAACTGTCCGTTAAATAACAATTACTTAGCTAAATATGTAGTATATAATTAATTAATTAATTTTATTAATGTTATTAATATGTTGAACCTGTCGATAAATCATTAGATTCCTTCATCTTTTTTGACTGATTATACACTCAAATAAACATAACTTTTCTTCCTATATATAAATAAATATAAATATAATAAACTATTCTAGAGAAATATATTGAGAGCTCTTGAAAGGAGAAAATATGTTTTATTTATTATTTTTTTTATTGTTTTTTTATTGTTCTGAAGGCTTCTCCTATTTTCAAAAGTTTATCCTTTCAAAATGTTGTGTTAAGTATACGTAAAATGAATTTCTATACTAAATCTATTAAACATACTATTATTTTGAAATTATAACTTAAAATATTCTATAATATTTTAAAAAATTGTATTGCTTTTAAAGTTATATTGCTTATAATTATATTTCCAAATTGTAATATAATTATTTTGTATTTTATGTACTCAATTATACTATGTACTGTATTTATATATACTTCTCTCTATATGTGAGTATATATGTATATGTGTGTATTGACATACATGTACGATTGTTTTATGCGTTTTTATGAATGTATGTCTGTCTGTCTGTATATGTATACGTGATGCGTATCTACCTATTGGCTGAGGGTACACGCACATGTATATATATATATTTGAGAATTGTGTATGTACATGTGCGTGTATATCAATACAATTTGATTGCACTTATGTATAGTGATTATCCCAAGATTCGTGACAGATAGACATATAATAACAGCCATAAATACATAACAGGTAATCTTTTTTTTTAATAACATAAACTGTGTATAACATAAAACTTTCCTTTAATATCTTAACAATTATAACATTTTAAAGATTCCTACATCTTGAATTAAATTAAAGAATCCTTTATGCTTCGTGTATATATATTATATAGGTAGTTAGATATGTTATGTATTTTATAAGTGTGTATATATATTTATATGTATTTTGCGTGTGTATACGTGTTATATGTTATGTAGTTCTCTAGTAATATATGGATTTCTTAATGTATAGATCCCAGTTTTTAATATATTGATCTCAATTTTTAAATGATTAACTAAACATCTAATCATATTTAAACAATGGTTAATTTCTCATATTATATATGTATATTCCATTCATGATTATTAACATTTCTAATTTTATTTATTCATTTCATCTCAATCGTTAAGTTAACTCAACAAGATATGACTTAGAGGTTTTCGTTCTCTCCCCTTCTCTCTGTCTCCTCTCTCTCTATATATATTTCTCTCTCTGTTGTTTTGGTCTCTCTCTCTCTCTCATTTTCTCTCTCTCCTTCTTTATCTTTTTCTTTCTCTGCAACCCAACGGCTTATTTTAAAAATAAAAATATCCAATACTAATAATAATATAATTAAACAAGTCCACTATCCGGGAGCTTCCAACAGTAATAGTTGCATTTTTTAAGGGTATGTCAATATTTATTTATAAAACT
The DNA here is from genome assembly GCA_964016885.1 of Eledone cirrhosa. Classification (NCBI taxonomy): domain Eukaryota; kingdom Metazoa; phylum Mollusca; class Cephalopoda; order Octopoda; family Eledonidae; genus Eledone; species Eledone cirrhosa. The sequence continues at coordinate 194,060,453 of OZ024742.1, forward strand.
GATCTATTTTATATTTTATCTGACGAAAGTACACCATAATTTTACTTGGTGTCCTTGAAATATTATATAATGAAATAAATATGGTTTTATAAATATAGTTTCCATTTGTTAATATCGTATATATATATATATATTTTATAGAGGGAGCTTCCAAAAAATTTTACTCTGCCATGTATTGAGTACCTTACTTACTGTGGTTATCCCCGACTCAACCCGGGACCTACGTATATATATATATATATATATATATATATATATGCGCGCGCGCGTTGGTGTGTGTGTATTCGTATGTGCATGTGTGTCTATATTAATATAGACCTATACGTGTACACATGTATACGAATTTTAACCAATTATCACTTTTATAATTAATTATTTATTACCTTCTATTATAATTATGAGTATGCCCTTTCCGTAATCTGAAACTTCTCATAAACCTTTTACTATCTTTTATCCATTTACATTTATATATACCATACTTTTCTTCGTTTTGGAGTCCTTGTGATCTGCAGTCTTTACAACATTGTACATTACGAATCATTATAGGCTTTAGCAGATTCACTGCCACGCTACACCAGTCTTTGGCCGGGGACCAGCACTAGTATCGCAGGTTGCTTGGTGACGTCAGACCTTATTAAAGACACAAAGAAATGGTTTTGTGTTGGTGGTGTACGACAAGCTGCGACTGAGAGTATTTAATATCAGTCTACTGCAGGAATGTCTCTCACGGACACTCCGCCTTCCGTGGTGGCGCCTACAAACTCACAATGCATAGTGTTCTCGAGTGTGGGATATAGGGGACACATGTACAGCGATCGGTTCGATTGACCGACCCGCCCCCCCGTGTCAATTCTCTATTTATATATTGCTTTAACCTAGAATTTTTTACTAAATCTTTTTTGGTTCTCATACCTAATGCCGTCGCCGAGTGTCTTGCTTCAGGTGATGTGGTAATCCACGAGTCATGGAAATCATATTGTATTTTTACGTAACATTAAATAAATGCAATGGATCCAGCCTATAATGGATGCTACTCACTACGTTGTGTTTTTAATCATGGCAACTGGTAATGGGAATGATCTGCTAATGGAAGTGACAAGATCTACACAGTATTTAAAACATCGACATATATATACATATATATATATATATATATATATATATATATATATATAATTTATTCCGGGTTGAATCGGAGGTAACCACAGTAAGTAAGGTACTCAATACATAGCAGAGTATAAATATTTTAATATAGAAGAGCTTCTAGAGGACTAGAACTGTTTCAATCGTGAGAAATCATCAGGAAGCTGAGGAATTCTCATGAATGAAACAGTTCTAGTCCTGTAGAAGCTCTTATATATATATATATATATATATATATAGTGGTAGAACACTGGAAGATAATATCCGTAGTGGTAGAGCACTCAGTCCATGGGACGAGTCAAGTAGAAGTGGTTACTCAACAGTTAGTTCACCATACCGAGAACAATTGTTTCACCTTAGCGGATCCTCAGCTACCTGCGGTAGGCCATCGAGCACTCGATGCTCTTACAGAGCAGAGTATAATATCACATAAGAAACGGAGAATCAGCGGTACGACGAATTAAAATTTATTAGACATATTACAATCGTTTCTCTGACGACCAGCTCGAGGTACTATAGATGCGATGATCGAACCTGACTCTCAAATCGCAAGATCCTCAGATACGTCTGGAAACGGCTTCGAAAGATTGAGACGTATCTGAGGATCTTGCGATTTCATTGTCAGGTTCGATCATCGCATCGATCTTGCCTCGAGCTGGTCGTCAGAGAAACGATTGTAATATGTCTAATACATTTGAATTCGTCGCACCGCTGATTCTCCGTTTCTTATGTCATATATATATATATATATATATATATATATATATATATATAGGTGTGTGTGTAGAAATAAACACAGTAAATTCCGTGTCTAAAATTATGAGGGTTGAGAATGCCACAAATGTTTTATATATTTAACCTGAAACATACAGTAGGATATAATTCTGTAAGCCATTTCATCAATAGCCATTTCATCTCTCCGACAGATTAGAGATTTAACCTGTTTCGTCCTGAAAATTGTGTTTGTAACAGATAATCCGTAGGCTTTCCTCAGCTAGAGATTAGATCAAATGAAATAAAACACATCTAACAGCAACTCAAGGAGTAAATAATACACCTCGTGGGTTGCACGCTATACGTGTTATGAGTGGTTATGCTAGAAATAATAGCCTTATTTCACTCAACTTATAACCTCACCTAGTTAGGGAGCCGAAATACAAATAAAACACAGAGTTATTAACTCATGTTAATTGCAGGGTATCAATATGAGTTAATAACTCTGTATTTTATTTGTATACACACACACACACACACACACACACACATATATATATATATATATATATATATATATATTAGAAAGATCGAGTATCGAAAAATCGGCGCACGAGTTCACGATAAACAATATTCGAAATGAGCGGCAGAGGGCTTTATAATTCAGATGAATCAGAGCTATAACTATCGTTAAAATACCGTCACACATAGAACAAGTCTACAATCAACCATACGATAAAAAATCGATAATAGAAGATTCGGGACAAACAGATAAAAAATATCAATAAAACAATACATCAATAATTTAAATGAATGTAAAATCATACCCGGACCCACTAAAAAGGTGTTAAATCTAGCTTCTTGGGTTTCTGTAAATCCTTAGACTGTACTCTATCAGCACACATATAAATATATAAGACTACTAGAGCAAGAGGAATGGAGTTTACTTCATCAACGAGCTTTTTCCTGGCGGATAAGGGGCTAACCACAAGCGAAATACGCACATGGCATTCGACAAGGGAGATAACCTCTACATCCGCGAAAACTATTCGAGGAAATGTGGAAATACACATATCGAATAAGAGTGCTCAATAGACATGTTAAAATAAAACAAAAGCTATTCATCAATATATATATATTAATAGTAATAATAATTGTTTCTACTTTAGGCACAAGGCCAGCAATTACCCAGTGCATTACTGGTACTTTATTTTATCGACCCCGTAAGGATGAAAGGCAAAGTCAACCTCGGCGGGATTTGAACTCAGATCGTTGGTTTCTAATAAGAGTAATAATAATAATAATAGTAATAATAATAGATATATATCGAAGTTGTAACTATGTTGACACCAATCGAATTGTTTGAGGCAGTCAAAAAGCACTCAATCGTGAAAACATTTAATATATTCACGTGCAAATTAAATACATTAAGAAAACGTGACACCAAGAAAAGTGATCAAATGCATATGGATGTGCCACAGCTATAATAAATACACACTTGTAGATATATATATATATATACAACTGAATATATGATAGGGATAAACACTGATACAATTATACATGTGTTTGCATTGCAAATGACCAAGTTAGCTAGATTGAAAAATGCTAATTAAAATAATACGGTTTACCTGTTTCGATTTAAAATAATAAATCAATAAAAACAAAAACAAACCTATATTGGCAATAGCGTAATACCTGGACAATTTTTAAATTTTAAATTTTATAATTTTAAATTTGTTTCGCAACAATTAAGTGAAATTTCCTATTCCTGTGCTCTTCTGCAGGTATCCAGAAATTGGTAAGTTTCACTTCAAAATACTTAAGAAGACTGAGAGAAATGTGTTGTTGAAAGCACACGTGTCGCAGTGTCTAGCACGTCCTATACTCGTGTCGCTAAAAATAGCAACCGGTTTTATGGGACTAAAAATTAGCTCAACGCATGGAGCCGAGAATATTATATATAGAGTTATAAACTCAAATAGTCTTTTACAATTAAATAGCTCAAAGAAAGGAATATTTCTGAGCCGTGTAATACAAATGAATATATGATAGGGATAAACACTGATACAAGTATACATGTGTTTGCATTGCAAATGACCAAGTTAGATAGATTGAAAAATACTAATTAAAATAATACGGTTTGCCTGCCTCGATTTAAAATAATAAATCAATAAAAACAAAAACAAACCTATATTGGCAATAGCCGCGATACCTGGACAAATTTTAAATTTTAAATTTTAGATTTGTTTCGTATTATTTTAATTAGTATTTTTCAATCTAGCTAACTTGGTCATTTGCAATGCAAACACATGTATACTTGTATCAGTGTTTATCCCTATCATATATTCATTTCTATTACACGGCTCAGAAATATTCCTTTCTTTGAGCTATTTAATTGTAAAAGACTATTTGAGTTTATAACTATATATATATATATATATTTAATTATATATATATATATCCCTTTCATTTACGAATGTTTATGTGATACTTAGTTTCTTTCTTTATTTATTATTTTAATAGTGTCACTCATTGAAGTGCGTTCATGATGAGATGCTGCCTTCAAGCATTTACTTGATCCAATCAACTCCAGTATTTATTATTTCTTTTAATCTGTTTCGATTTCATCAATCTCGATTTCTTGAACCCCTAATTTACGTGATTTAAAGAAACACCGCCGAGTGTTGGTATAGATACAGACAAATCGACACACACATACCCCCCCCCCCCACACACACACACATACACATACACACGCACGTGCGTATTGGCGTGTATATGAATTATAAAATGCGATAAATATATTCACTATAGATTAAATAAATTAACATTTATTCATTACTAGTTTAATGGATAAGTTCAAGAATATCCCTGCAATGTTCGCGAGTGGTGGATGGCAGGAGGTTGAATTAAGTACAAAAACTGCAGGAGCTGGTGTTGTAATGCACTAGGTTCAGCATTCGGTTACTGTGCTGGATCCTATTCCATCAAGCTAACACCGTCCAATTGTGAGCCTAATCAATGCAGCTATAGTTCCAACCATTGTGCCTTTTAAAAGGTGCTTCAACTACAAGAAAGCAGCCTGGAAAGATTTCACCAAAGAGCTAGAAGATAAGATTAAACATATACAACCAACAAGCAATAGCTACAACATCGTTGCTAACTTGATGTTGAAAACTGGTCGAAAACATGTCTTTCGAGGTTGTAGAGTTGAATATATATCTGGAATTTCAAAAGAAAGTACAGGACTCTATGCCAACTATATCAGCATGATTGAAGCAGACCCATTCTAAGAAGAATCAACTGCCCAAGGCGAGAAAGTGATGGAAAACGTTGCCCAAGAGCGAAGCAAACTTGGAATGCCCTTATTGAGGCTATGGGCATCTAAAAAAACAAACAAAAGTAAACATGGACATTTATTCACAAGCGACGTGGTGATCCTAAAGAAGCCACAGAGCGCCCAAAAGTCACTGCCAACCAAGTTGCCAATTGCTAGAGAATGGAAAGTGTGTAAAGAGGGGGAAGAAGGTCAAACTAAACCGCAAGAAATACACTGCGGAGCCTGCTTTTGCAAGACCGTTGACAATAGAAGAGCTTGAAGTAGGAATCTCTACTCTCAAACTAGGAAAGGCAAGTAGACTGGATAACATCGCAATCGAACAGATCAAGCACTTCGGTCGCAAGTCAAAGATGTGGCTTCTACAGCTCCACAATCAGTGCTTAACAACATACAAGTTCCCCAATATCTGGAAGAAAGCTTACATGATAGAACTGATGTAACCTAGGAAAGATCCATCCTTTTCTAAGAACGTCAGACGGATCTAACTGTTGAGAGACACCTACAAGGCCTCGGATCGCCTGCTCCTCAACAGAATTGGCCCCTTTGTGGGTGAACACATCATTCCTGAACAAGAAGTGCACTGTCAAGTCGACAATTAGCCAGGTACTCAACCTCACCCAGTAGATCGAGGAGGGCTATGAGGAACGGATGCTGACTGGGGTGGTGTTTGTCGACCTCTCCGCCGCCTATGACACAGTAGACACAGATGTCTCTTTACCATATCATGCAGACCACAAGTGACACCTGTCTGACGGAGTTAATTAAAAGCATGCATGAAAACAGGCACTTTTGTTTGAACTAGAAGGGGAAAAAAGCAAATGGTGAAGAGTCAAGAATGGCCCCCCACATGGAAATGTGCTTGCACCACTTCTCTTCAACATCTACACCAACGACCAACAAAAAGGTGCAGACACCCGCCACTTCATCTATGCTGACAATCGTGGCATAGATTCACAAGGCACTGATTTCAAAGTGTGGAAAACTCTCCAATGCTCTGGAATAGCAAACACCTTATTATGAGCAGAACTAAAATCCATCAAAGACGCATTTGTGTGCCTTCCACCTTTGAAACCGGGAAGCCATGCACCAACTGAAGGTTAACTGGTCAGGGAATCCCGTTTCAACACAATGAGCACGCAGTCTATATAGATGTAACCCTGGAAAGATGTCTCTCTTTTAAGAGAAGACCAAGGGCAAAATGAATACGAGAACCAACATCATCAGCAAAATCACTGGCACACCCAGGGGAGCAAACCCACAGACTCTGAAGTCAACTGCTAATCAGCTGCCGAGTATACATGTTCAGTGTGGTAGCGAGCTATCTATGTCCAGAAGCTAAATCCCGCCCTCAATGCTACCTGCCATCTCATCACAGGCTGCCTGAAATCTACACCTCCGGACTGTCTGCATATCCTGGCAGACATAGCCCCACCAGAAATACGACGAATTCGAGCAAGCAAGAAGAAAGCGCGTCAACATCAGACTACAGATAAAAAATATCCTCTCTTCGGCCATGTGCCAGCCAAATGAAAACCAGGAAAATGTCCTAAAAAGCGTCACGCCCCTTGCAAATTAAAGCATAAGTAGTAAAAGAGTCACTCGCTGGGAAGAAAAATTTAACCACTTATCAGTAACAACAATGGAACTAAAGGCGAGTGAGGCACTATCCCCCACACCACCCACCCACCCACCAGCACTATGGGATCAGATTCAAGTTATGCAGTGTGGAAATGCCTCAACAGATTAACATCTGGTGTTGGATGTGCAAAAGTCAATCTTGCAAAATGGGGATAATGTAAAGGATGGGGACATTGGGTGTGACTGGCATTGAAACAGCGACTACGCAGCACCTCCTGATATGCCCCCTGCTGGAAGACCCCTGCACAGCATTGGACTTGGCAGAGTTTAAAGAAAAAGGACAGCAATGTGTCCAGCTGTGGCGGAACCACATCTAGCCAAGCTTGTAACCAACACTCTCCTGGACACTATAACAAGAAACATTCGTTAATCAGAAGAAAAGAGGTATGTGTAAAAGCTAAATGCCGTATCTTCAATTCGGTATTTGGGCCAACTTTTAGACCCCGAGGAAGATGGTTGGATAACTTCTATCAGCTCGGTTGATCTCTCTTTGGGATCTAGCCATATCAGTTAGAGAAGGTTGCTTCTGACAGGACTTACTGAATGGTGTGTATCAGGACTTTGCCCCCACGACCCTATATATATATATACATATATATATATATATATATATATATATATATACATACTTAGGTTAATAGGATTTAGGTATTGTATACCCGTGTCCCATTAAAGTATTGGCAGTATAATAATTAGCTCAATGCTTTGGAGCAGAGCCGTATATATGATAAAGAACACAAGAGCGTCTACAACATCAAACATTTTTTATTGGCTTACAATGTTTCTTCCTTACGTAACAGTAGTATTCTTCAGAGTTATAAAAGGGGTTTGATTGGTGTTATGGGCTCTACCAACCAAACATTCAAGAACAAAGAGTAAAGAGAGTAAAGAGCAAAAGCAGGGGACAATAAGTCTAATTTAGGTGCGGGAGGGTGGGGTGTGGGTTCTTGTTTACTAGCTGTGGTCATATTCATTCCCGGGAGTCGAGTGGTTAGTGGAGCCATAGATGGGGTGGCATTGATAGTAGGGTGCAGAGGGTGTGCAGAGGCTACACACACAGAAAGGGCATATAATATATATATAACGGAGGAGAAAGTACATGAGGTAATTAGAAATGGAATAAGAATAATAATAATGTATAGTTAATAATGTATAATAAGGCATAGGGAAGATTACACTATAATAAGATATAAAAGTAAGAATAAAATAAAATATAAGGAGGTTAAAATGAAAATAAAAATAAAAATAGAAAAATATATAAAAACTATATAGAGAATATATAAAAAATATAAGCAACTATGAGAAAGGGAAAATCACAATGTAAAAAAAAAATGTAAAAAAACAGATTTTGTTAAATAAAAATATTATAAATATGGGGGGAGAAAACGGGAGACAGAAATATAATCATAATGCGATTAGTTGAGAGAATATAAGATGATAATAAGTGTGTCAAGTTTATACATCTTAATAATAAATAATATGTATACTAGAGTTACACATCTTTCAATGCACCTACAAGTCCAACCCATAGGGCATAGTCCATCGCTCATCCGTGCGGTCGCGTGCGTTTGCGCTCGACCTCAGAACCGTTCCACAAGTTCGTATATTTCAATGCAAATAGAATTCTATTTGTGCTTACCCGGTCATTGACGGAGCATCCAAAATTCCTAGTTCGTTGCTGTCCCAATATGTGTGTAGTGTTATTTTGGTCGCATAAATCAGTCACTTGGTTCTATATTAAGGAGTATGGTTTTCTGGTCTTCGATACACTATCGGTGGTTGTATTTCACAATGATCATACTACTCCGGTTTTGTTTGATTATCGGTAATCCAACTATGTTGTCGGTGGTTGGATTCAAATCTATTGCCCAGAACGTAGAACTTTGGTGTTGATTGAAGATTAACGAGGCAGAGTGAAATCGCATCTGTGGTAAATAACGATACGCAAGGAAATTCTCGTCTTCGTTTCATCCGGGTCTAGCAGTCACGTGCAATAACTGCTATGTAGAAACTGTGAGGGCAAGGGGTCGAGATAGCAACTGACCGAAAATTCTCCTGGGAATTCGATCAGGCATGACAGGTACATTTAGGTCACCAGTTTCTTCGTGTATACCTATGTCCGATACACACAGACACATATTTATATGTATTTCAACGCGAAAAAAATTTCAGCTGATGCCCTTATTGATTTTATATCTGATATTCCTAGATCTCTGTTGTCCCGATGTCCATGTTGTGATGTTTAGGTCGTGTTTACCAGTCACTGTGTTTTGCCATGAACTTGGAGTGTGATGTTTTGGTCATCAATATTCCGGCAACTGCATTCTCCTCTTATATATTGTGGAAAGTGGTGTTCTGGTCTTCAGTATACATTTGGGTGAGCAGGAGGGGAGGTGGTTCTCAGTTTCCACTGCGACAATACATATATGTTACTTTACATATCGTGCTCCTCTCAAGGAGGAGTAGTATAGGAGGAATTCATGCCAAACACCACATATAGAGAAGACTTCTACAGAAAAAATTCTCTCTCCGAGAGTTCCCTCCAAATGACCTTTCGGCGACACAGCGAAATACATAATATATAATATATAGTGTGTTATTACATGAGTGGATGTTCACTTGTATCATACAAGAAAGGCAATAGGGAATAGGGAGGAAGAAGCCCTGCTTTTATGGTGGAGGTTGGGGAGAACAAGTATATGAATGCACACCCGCAGACGTTCCCGCATCTGTCTAAGTGTACACATGGACAGCGACACACACGCAAACACCCATATATGTATATATTCATGCACACACACACGCACACGCACACACACGCACAGATGATAGAGGCCGGGGTGTATTGCTATATATGGCCATGCGCGCAGACATACACACACTCATACACACCCATATATGTACGCATGCATACACACACACACGCACCAGAAGTTGGGGTGCACTAGAACATGGGTAGATATTCCCCATATGTATGAGTGCACACATGCATGTACACACACATGTATTCACGCACACACACACACATACGAGCCCACATTCACCTACACCCAGACATATAGATCACTATCCCACGACACGCATGCATATACACAGTCACGTGGGGGTGAGCGAGATCTAAGATATACGGAACCTGAGGGTTTAATATAGCGATAGAGGTTTACCTACAAGATATAAGGCATATGACATTGGATCCACAGAATGTGATCATGCCGCGGTACTGGCCAGTGCACACATATGCGCACATACATGCGCCTCCTCGTTCCCCGACAGACCAACGCACACACACACAGGCCCACACACATGCACACACCTATATTCGATGACATGCACCCACATAGGCGTATTTATGGGGGATCTATAGAGAAATAAATAAATGAATGAGTCGCAAGGGAGCCTGCAGTATCACGGGGCGGACGTGCAGCGCAACCCAAGATTAATCAATTTCTAGTTGTATATATATATATATATATATATATATATATATATATATATATATATATATATATATATATATATATATTTATGAGGTGGCTCTGCGTGTGTGAGGTTGAGGGATTATCTTCGCAACATCGTGGTTGGGGATTCAATCTCACTTCGTGCCATATTTCACATGTGACTTTTACGACTCGCACACACATTGGTTTGTGTGTGTGTTTATTTATATATATATCAAAGAGGGTCTGGTAAGATATCAGGTGGACCATAACGCACCTGAGTACTCAATACTTAGGGCAGTAGAGTGGGTAATATGTAAAGAGTCAGGATCACAACGGCTGAGCTCTGGCCGTATCGACAGCTAGATACAAACTCTAGTGTACCGATCTAGCTGCCGGAATGGCCGGAGCTCAGCCGTCGGGGTCCTGACTCTTTCATATATATATATATGGGATAACAAGTTATCGTTATAGGTAATCCAGTAAGGGGTTGTGAGTACTCTGTGTCGTGGATAGTTTTAACTTACGCCGTTTTTGACTCAACAAGATGCTTCCATAGTTAGTCAGTGATTTCGCGAGAATTCCTATGCAGGTTATACTTGGAGTAATAATAGTGAAAGATTGAAGAGTAATATTGTAAGCTGTACAACAAGGGGCGTTATTTCAGGTATTAACAATTGTTTCATTGATCAGGTGAGACTAGAGGCCGCTAATCGCTCGAAGTTGCATCACTCGATCTCCAATACATTATTTACCTCTGATCAAATCCTCAGAATACAAATAATTCATACATGGCATGGTATATATATATAGAAAAATAGGGTATAATAACAGCAATAATAAAATACAATGATAATAACGTAAAGAAGTTACAGATGTAATAAATAAAAGTAAGAAAAAAGATACAATAAAAAGGGTAAGAAAATAAAAAAAATTATAAAAAATTATAAAGAAATAAAGATAACTGAGAGACTATAATTACAGAATATGATTGTTGATAATAGTGGTGGTGGTGAGTAAGTGTCTGTATAAGGATGCTGGGGTGGATGTAGCGCTAACATGAAACGCCATATTCGAAACATACATAGATACGTGTAGAGAATCTGAGGTAGTAACAAATGACAGATGAAAGAAAAAGCAATAAATTAGAAATTACGTAGGAGATACTAGTATGAGACCCAGGGGTTAGGATGGGTGGTGAAGGGGGGTGTTTGATATGTGTGTGTGGTAAATGTTTCGCTGGTTGTCTTGTCTTAATGTGGTTGGTGTGGTTTCAGGGAGCGAGTGTGAAAGAGATGTTAAGAGATTTAGGATCTAGTGACCAGTCAGTTATTTGACAGCTAATAGTGGTGTGATGGTATGTATTCCGTACGTCAAAATGCAGGTGGTTCAGTTCTAATTTTGGAATTGCTGGGTCGAATCAGGGTGGTTTGAAATTTGTGAACTTATTAGCGATGTTGTGCCTACAGAAAATGAATCTTATCGTACCTTAAAATATGTAATAGCTCCATATTGCGAAATCTGCAGTAGGACATTCCATTGTTGTAGGCCCTTGCTCCCGATAATTTTTACCAGCTAATCCTATATTCCTGGTTCGTGTTTTTAAACTGCCAGACTTTATTGGCGAGCGTTGTAGAGTTCTCCAGTCTACGGTTCTTCATGAGTATCTGTGAACGTACCATCTTTTTTTAACTCCCTAGCCGTGGAACCTATGTAGTGCCATGTAACGTTGCCTGAATTTATAGTACACATGTACACCATACTTGAATCCAGGCATCTATTTTGTAGTGGGCACTTATCCGGTAGGTGGCAGTTACAGTTGGAGGCTTTTCTGTTTGCAGGTTCTCCGTTGCGGTTTTGCATGTTGTTATGGGTGGGTTGATATTTAGACCTATTAATGTTTTGTTGTGATGCGCCCTGATGTGTGTGTGGTTGTGATGTTGTTATGTGTTTGCGTTTCGTATTTGGTGCTATGGTGTATGTTGGTAGGTTATTTTCTTTAGATATTCTTTTGTGGTTGATTTTATGTATGTGTGATTCTATGTTGGCTGCAGTAGAGAAAGATAGTTTGATAGTTTTTCTGTTAAAGATTCTATGGTATTTGTATAGTTTAGGGAAGTGTTTGTCAATTAATTTAAATAATGTAGAAGGTAGTTTAGTTTTTATAGAGGAGTTGAATATTGGATTGAACCATTAGTATTTCCTATCTCTGAATTTTCTATAGTTCCTAGGGATCTTTATATTAGTGTTCTGTTCAGTTATTTTGGTGCTCATTGTCTAGTTCTGTTTTAGTCCTATGTTTGTTATTTCTATATGTAGTGTAGCTCTCGTTAGGTTTGTTGCTACTGTCTCTATCTGGTACGTATTCGAGCTCCTCTTTATGTCCTGCCTTATGTAAAGCTATGTTATAATAGTTTTCATGTTCGTTAAATATCTCTAGGCTAGAAGATAGGCGGGATATTCTGAGGGATATACTACTTGCTATGGAGTTAATTATGGATCGAGGGTGGTTTGAGTTATAACTAATGTATGCTAGATTCTCGTTATTTTTATGGAAGGGCACTATTAATCCTGCGTTTAGTTTGAGTGTTACATCATTAGGTTGAGTGTTACAAGAAATTTGCTTTTTTATAGTTAAGTTCGAAAGTGACACGTAGGTCTAGTTTGTTGAAGAAGACTCTGATGTTTTCCGTAATTTTTCCATGTTTTGATTATTTAAGTTTTTAGCTAAAAGGAGTGTGTCGTCTCTATAAATTCCTCCCTTGAGGTTATTAAATTCCTTATGTAAGTTGTGCGCTATATATATTCCCACTATGTCTGTTACCCGCGCTGAGTCGCAAGATCCCATTGTGATATCGAAGCTATTCTGTCTGTTTTTTTCGTTTCCAGTAACCATTTTCGAATCTAATGATGGTTCTCCTAGCAGCTAGTATTATTTTAATTTCATCAGAGGTTATGTCCGAGTTTTTCTGGGCAAAGGTTAGCGCTTTATCTATGATGACTGGGGAGATGGAGGAGTAGTAGTCATTAATGTCAAACAGTTGGATGTTTCTCTACTGTCTATTTTGATGAACCAGTCTATTGCTTCGTTAGTGTTATCCCAAAGCTTGATTACCATTTTGTCCTTGATTTGTGCTATTACTCTATTTAGTATATACTTGCTAATTCTACCTATGTCCGACTTCGATGGGCATATTAATCTAATTGTGGGGTTTGTTTCGAAATTACTTTTGTGATCCTTTAGGTTAAATGTCGGGTTACAAGGGGGTAGAGATTCGATTCTATCAGATATTTTCAGTATTTTTAATATGCTAAATCCTTCCTTATTAATGCTAGTGAGTGTAGATTCTGTAGTGTTCTTGTATTTTCGTGTGTAGTTCACGCCGTATAAAGTTATTGTATGTATTAAGGCTCATGGTGTATACGTTTGATGTTTTGTCCGCTTTTACTATAATACCGTTGGTGTTGCGTAGTTTCTTCAGTAGTGCATTGATGTCGTTTTGCAGTTTGTTGTGATGTGTCCGTTTTTTTAATTTGGTTCCACTTATCATGTTCATGAGGTCGAGTTCGAAGGCATCGACCTGGGAGTTATTCGGTGGATTTTTGCAGGATTTAAATCTGTATTTTTCCCTAGTAAATTCCTCTGTGTTATTAGCGGGTCCATTATCCGAGTGATAGGCATTCCATTGGATTCGACGGATGAAGTCATTAGTAAGCTGTATCATGCCGAGTGTATAGTCCTTGTTTGTAGGTATAGATATGTTTTTTAAGGACATACTTATGTGGTGCTTTTCCATGTTAGCGCCGTGCGTTATATTTATATGTATGTATGTGTGTGTGAGTGTTTGTATGTGTGTGTGTGTGTTTGTGTGTATGGGTGTGTGTATGTGTGTGTGTGAGAGAGAGAGTATGTGTTGGTAAGTTACCGACACGTCACTATGCAGGGGAGAGCACTCAACAATGTGCGCAGGTAGGTCTGTTTACTCCGAAGTAATTTAGGTAAGTATACACATTCCCAAATAAACCCATATCTGTCTTTATACGTGCTGAAGTAGAGGCCAGGGTGAAGAGTCCGTGTCTTTATTGTGTATGCAGATGGAGAGTATTTCGTGAGTCTGCAAGTTGTGAATGTTAATTTTTCTTCGTGTTTAAATGTTTTGGGAATCGTCACACAAAGTATATGTGTGCGTGCGCATGCGTGTATCAGTTTTTTTTTTCTGTGTGCGTTTACATGAGTATGTATGTTTGACTGTGTTTATGTGGTTATTAATGTGTTTCTGTGTGTGTGTAACCAAAAGGAGAAGAGAGATACATCCAATGACTGTATTTCGTAGTTTCAGTAGTTGAAGTTCAAAAATTAAGAAGAATGTCGCTATTTATATGGGTGGTCAGGCTTAATTCAGAACCTTATGTGCAGTGGCAACTTAATGTGCGAAACTGCTTTGGCGCAACGTGGCTGACTAGCTAATGATGCATTTGCCAGTACCTGATATTTTATTCTTATAAATCCACGCCAACACGCAGCTATTTTAATATATTGTATGGACTAACTTCAATCCACCCTCCTCTATTTCATTTTTCTTTCTGGCCCACTCTCAAGCCCCCTCTCCGACCCCCTCTTCTGTCGATTTATCTTCATCTTCGCTCACAACTTCTAGCCTATCTCTACTACGGCTACATCTTGTCATCAGACCATTGATTTGTCCTTTACGCCAGTAACACTTCTGGGCAACGGTCAACATTTCTTTCACACCGTATTTCATCCACAAAAGACAATTTTCTCTACTTCTGGCGTCTTGTCTTGCAGAGGTACATGCACAATTTGTTGTCCATCCAATTCTAGTTGTAAATTATCAAGTATGTATTCATTTTGGTTGAACGACGCTAGTGCTCACTAGTGCTTTTTCCAGTATATTTTTGTTTTGCTGTTATCGTTTCTTATGCATCACACCAACCGAGCGGACTTCTTTCAGATGAGGAAAATAGCCACACCACCTTAATACGTGAAGCTACACTGCGGTAAAGTGGCTGCCGAGCAAATGATGCATTCCTTTGCAAATATGTTACTGTGTGCATTTTCTATATACAGTTAGAATGTGTTTTGCTGTTATGAGTGCATATCTTATGAGATATTGGTGCTAAGTCGGGCCCCGAAGATAACGATAACACCCTGAGTTGATCGATTTCAGTTTAAGCAGTTTAAGCCAAGAATCGCTGCTTTCACCCTTAACGGGATATTCTGGAACTAAAAAAATCAATCTGTTCTGTTTTAATTAAATAAATAAATATATATATATATGTATATATATATGTGTGAGTGTGTGGGGGGGGGGTGTATGTGTGTGTGTGTGTGTGTGTTTGTGTGTGTGTGTGTGTGTATGTGTGTGTGTGTGTGTGTGTGTGTGTGTGTGTGCGTGTGTGTGCGTGCGTGTGTGTGTATGTTTGTTTGTGTGTGTGTGTTAGATTTTCTTATTTGAATAAGTACTTTTATGTACTCAGTTTTGCTAATCTATACGGTATACACATCGTAATGATGATAAAGGAAACAGTAGCTAATTAAAGGAAAACCAAGAAACTAACATTATTAAAACACAACGTACACAACGGTAGCATAAAGCAACCACGACGACCGAGCAATACAATGACTTGATTTCTAGACATAATAAACAGTAAAATGTCCAGATAGAAATTAACAGATTCATCACGTCCGTTTACAACAAAGACAGACATAAATATATAATTACATTAGGATTGTGACTCTTTCTGAATTGAAAGGAAATTCTTGATAAAATAAAAAAGACATCAGTAGAAACCAAAGACATAACAACAATGGTAGTTGTAGCGATCTGATAATGCAAGCTATACAGATACGTATCCACTCCAATGAAAAATAAACAATCTGCTCAAGGTGTTATTATGCATAACACGAATTCATCATGTCAGTCATAAACTAACAGTAATAAATTACTAGTAAAATTGTAACGTTAAAATATTTATCAACAAAATCTGAGAATATAAGTCTGTAATTGAATGTGATTTGATATGGACCTCTGTCGGTTTCGGCGATGAGTGTTCCATATTTTCGATCAAGCCTGCTAATGAAATTAACTTTAAAATGACTCAGGATTCGGCTATCATATTTCACAATGATATAGTGCCACAATGGCACTATCTGTAACACATTTCAATTATGGATGCAATATATCCAATGTCCTGCTCTTCCGAACTGCGTCTGTCTATTCAATTTCAGTCGCATGGCATGGGTCAATGTTTGGCTATGGCAAATGAATGTTGCTTTATATACCATGTAGTTGGACTTAAACCCTGACCTAATTTTTGTAAATCAAACTCCCTAAGAATTCTGCCATGTTTCGTCCTGAAATGACATTTATACATTCACTTACAAAAATGAAAGTTATTACCGTCAGACATCAACTTTTATATCGGCCATACGCACTCAACAATCATCTGTTATCACGCCATGCATGTGCAACAAACTTCAATTAACTACTAAAATTTCTAACTTTAAATGATAGAGTTTTGTGTCACAAATTTATGCTTCATATATATTTAATCGAATATAAACGCGATCAAAAGGCTACTGTCGGTTTCGGCAATGTGTGTTCCAGTTGTTTGATCATTGAGACAGCCAATACGAAATTAACCTGTAGGTGGCTGAGGATTCCACAGACAAGTGTATCATTAAGATAATCCTCTGGAAGATTGCGCGCCATTGAATTACATGTACATTCGTCACATTCCAAACAGTTTACATTTGCCCAATTTCATTTATAAATGTTTTCAAATGTATCTATATAGCCTGGCTAAGTGACATGTTTGGCCGGTGTTATTTATGATCTCGATTTATATCTAGTGTGTGTTTATGTATATATCTATCTATCTCTCACTATATATATATATATATATATATATATATATATATATATATATATATATATATATATATATATATATATATATATATATATATATATATATATATATATATATATATATATATATATATATATATATATATATATATATATATATATATATATATATATATATATATATATATATATATATATATATATATATATATATATATATATATATATATATATATATATATATATATATATATATATATATATATATATATATATATATATATATATATATATATATATATATATATATATATATATATGTGTGTGTGTGTGTGTGTAGCTGAGTGGTTAGAGAATTGGATTCGAAATCGTAAGGTTGTGAGTTCGATTCCTGGACCGGGCGATGCGTTATGTCCTTGAGCAAGACACTTTATTTCACGTTGCTCCTTCTGCCTGGAGTTGCGACCGATAGATAGTATTAGCAATTGGAAAGACCAACGGAAACATTGTTCCCTCGGTCTGATTTGACGAAAGTCGATGGTTCCTTTTTATATATGTGTATATATATATATATATGTATGTAGAAGTTCTATTTAAATTGTTGGGATACAACAAGCAAATATTTTTATAACTGATATAAAGCACTCAACAAATTATTGGAGTAAAAATACGATATATTAACAAATGGAAACTATATTTATAAAACCATATTTATTTCTATACTAATGGAAACTAAATGGAAACTATATTTATAAAACCATATTTATTTCTATACTAATGCGACCATTATGGTCGCATTATTTAAGGGTATGTCAATATTTATTTATAAAACTGATCTATATTATATTTTATCTGATGAAAGCACACCATAATTTAACTTGGTGTCCGTGAAATATGTATAATGAAATAAATATGGTTTTATAAATATAGTTTCCATTTGTTAATATATCGTATATATATATGTATGTATGTATGTATGTATGTGAGTAGCGTGTGTGTTTGTTTGTAAGCATGAGTGTTGCTGTGTGCGCGCGCATGTATGTGTGTGTGTGCGCGCGTATGTATGCGCGTGTGTGTATGTCGTACGTATAAGTGTCAATAAGTGAGTTTTTTTTGTTTTTTTTCTTGCACGGGGACATAGAAATAATCGGGCTGGATGCTCGATCGCGCAGTTAAACCACTGGGAGTGAAGAACTCCTAGCCCTTGTCAGGGCATTCTTCTAGGAGAAGGCATCTCAGGAAACTGGGTTAACTCCGACATAAAACCTGCGTTTCAGTAGTAACCGATGATGTTGATCTTTTCTTCTTTTCGGGTTATAGCTACTGTCGCTCAGAGAGTGGGATTGGCTCAGTGCACAGTATTTCCTCACTTTAAAAATATTTGTCACGCACAGGCATTGCAGGAGTGCATTAATAATCATTAACAGTGTATTATTATTATTATTATTATTATTATTATTATTATTATTATTATTGTTACTATTATTATTACATTTTTTTTTTTTTTTTCCAATTCAATGATGTTCCAGAACAATATAAAAGAGATAATTGGCAATTTACGTTGTGGAACAAAAAAGATAATTGGCAATAAGGGCAGGGGCCCCAGGTTGTCACATCATGGTCCCGCTCGTCATCGCGTCATTGTAATAGAGCCAAACAAGGCATTTAATCTAGGCTGCTGGAACGTACGGACGCTGCTTGACAGGGATTCCTTGGAGCGTCCTGAACGAAGGACCGCTCTTGTTGCAAAGGAGCTTCGACGTTACGATCTTGACATCGTGGCTTTATCTGAGACGAGGTTAGCTGGAGATGGTCATCTTACAGAATGTTGTGGAGAATATACATTCTTCTGGAAAGGAAGAGATGAAGGGATCAGAAGAGAGGGTGGGGTAGGATTTGCTGTTAAGACTGTTCTTGTGAATAAATTAGAATAATTCCCAGTAGGGATTAGTGAGCGTCTTATGTCCATGAGAATTCCGCTGGATAAAGGAAGATATGCGGCCCTGGTGAGTGTGTATGCTCCAACTATGAATTCTGTCGATGAAGAAAAAGTGTCCTTTTACCATGCCTTGAAAGGTGTTTTAAGAAATATCCCTCAGGCAGACAAAGTCATCGTGCTTCGTGACTTTAATGCTAGAGTGGGTAGGGATTTTAACACATGGAATGTTATCGGAAGGCATGGGGTGGGAAAGTGTAACAACAATGGTATGCTCCTGCTGCAGATGTGTGAGGAGCTGGATCTGTCTGTTACCAACACCATGTTCCAACAAAAGAACAAATTCAAGACCACATGGATGCATCCTGCATCTAAGGAATGGCATCTTTTGGACTACGTCCTAGTCAGGATGCGTGACAGACAAGATGTGCAGTGTGTTCGTGCTCTTCGTGGAGCTGAGTGCTGGACGGACCACCGCCTGGTACGCGCAAAAGTGAAACTAATCACTAACCGTAAAATCCGGGCTCCTGGTGTTGCCCTGCCCAAAAGAATGAATGCTGCTCGTCTTAAGGATAAAAATGTGAAGAGGACATTGGAAGAAGAGATGCAGGCTGCAGATCTTTGTGAGGATTGGCCGACCCTTAAAAATCGGTTCATGATGTAGGCTGGCGTGTTCTGGGACTGGTGCAGCGAAAACAACAGGACTGGTTTAATGAGAATGATGTACATTTAGAAGACTTGTTGGCTGATAAGAGGCGTGCTCTGTCACGCTACTTGACGGCAATACCACAGGAGGAGAATATGTTGCATGAGGAACTCAAGGATGTAAAATCACGTGTTAGGCGGAGTCTTTCTCAGATGAAGGATCAGTAGTGGAGTGAGAGGGCTGGTGAGATACAAACTGCGTCAGATTCCAATAACACAAAGCTGTTGTACAGTCTCTTGCGTGAGGTTTATGGAACGACTTCTCCTCTGGTGACACAGCTTCGCAGCAAAGATGGCAAAGAACTTTTTCGTGACTCACAAGGAATTCTACGAAGGTGGCGAGAGCACTTTGATGATCTGTCGTCAGTGAAGATTTCCTCAGTCTCATTCCAGAAAGTCCTGTGAAAGTAGCTCTCGCAGAACCTCCGAAGCTTGTGGATGTTGCAGTGGCTATCACGAAGCTGAACAGTGGAAGGTCTCCAGGTATGGATGGCATACATGCTGAGCTCCTACAATGTGGTGGTGAGAGACTCCGGCAACATCTTCACTCTTTGTTTGGCAGGATATGGGCTAATGAATCCGTACCTGAGGACTGGAGAGATGCAGTAATGGTGGTATTGTACAAGGGAAAGGGTAACAGGAATGATTGTGGGAACTACAGTGGTATATCATTGCTTTCTATCATAGGGAAAGTTTTATGTAGGGTACTTCTGGACTATCTGCTGACACACATTGCAGATCGTGTTCTTCCTGAAAGTCAATCTGGTTTTTGTGCTGGACGCGGCACTACTGATATGATCTTCTCAGCTATACAGCTCCAGGAGAAGTGTATGGAACAAGGTTTGGATCTGTATCAGGTTTTTGTCGATCTGACAAAAGCTTTCGATACTGTTAACAGAGATGCATTATGGAAGTTTCTCCAGAAACTTGGTTGCCCTGATAAGTTCCTTGTTTAGTTAGGTCTTTCCATGACGACATGAAGGCATGGGTTAATGTCTGAGGTAACATGTTGGAGCCTATCACAGTAAACAAATGGAGTTAAGCAGGGGGATATTCCAGCACCGACCCTGTTTGCCATATACTTTGCAATGGTTT
>OZ024742.1:194088856-194091356 GCA_964016885.1 Eledone cirrhosa
CTGGCCAGTCTGTTCGGTAGGTCCTTCCGCCCGGGACCAATGGACAACTTCCAAAAGACCGTGGCCTGGCAGTGCTACCGAGGAGCTCTACCAGTTCGAGACAAGCTCTACAGACACGGACGCCTGGGTAGGGACCCTTCGAAAAGGATCTGTCCGAGATGCGTGCGCGACGAGGAAACCGTCACGCACGCATTTGTACACTGCCCGGGCGTTACCGACCTGTAGGGCTATATAGAACGACTATTGTCGCGGGTGGGACCAATCCGGTTGACCACCGAGTCAATTGTCTTGATCAAACCGCCACCCTCCTTCAAAAACGAGGGAGAGGCGGTTGTCCTATGTGTTACGGCTATGGTGAAAGAGTTATATGGTGGACGAGGTTAAAAGGGCTTAGGTCAGACACCTTTCTCTCCGGCGAGCAACTGATTCGTTTTTTCAAATATCATTTTGGAAGAAGAATCAGGATGGAGAGAGAGATTCTGTACCCCAGCAAATTTTATGAAAAGTGGGTGAATGTGGCAAAGATGGCCCGAGTGGTTGGGCCTTCTCTCTATATAAGCCTGTAGGTTGAGGAAAAAGAGGAAGAGAGGAAGGGAGTACTCACTCTTGGTGCTCCTGGAGATGAGGGTTGTACATTTTTTCGGGGTGTGTACAACCCCTCTGTAACGCCTCCCCCCCTATTGGGGATTTCAATTGTTATTTGTTATTTTATTAATAGTTTTATTTTCATATACCTGTATGTAAACTCCCCATGTGTGCCCTTGTGGCTAATACAGACATTTATCTATATATATGTCTATATATCTGCATGCATGTTTGCTTGCCTGTATGTCTGTCTACCTACCTCTCTGTCTATCTGTCTATTAATCTATCTGACTGTCTGTAAAGCGGTCTGTCAGTTAGTCTATCTGTCTACCTCCCTGCCTAGCAGTCTGTCACATTCATACTCCTTCATCTTTCATAACCTTTCTTCCCCTTATTCTCCTATACTAATATCGTAGTCTAGATATCAATCTAAAACTATAATAAAAACTTTACAACTTCGTTGTCGTTTTTTCTAGTTTGGACATTATTACACGGAGACGACATTAATAGAACATCGTAATATGATATAACATTACTTTGCCTTATATAACCTAACATAGCACTGCATTCCCTATATCATAAAAGGTAACAAATTGAAAGATACAGTTGTATTAAGTGAAGAATAGCGTTGTTAGTAACATCAATTAAACCATAGGAGAGTTTATAGAAGATTTCAATAAGTTGTAATTATGTGAGGAGGGAAGTATCTAAACTTTCGGTTTCCTCTTGCCTTTCACGTAATACATCGCTCGCTCGCCCTCTCTCTCTCTCTCTCTCTCTTTCCAAACACACACATGCACACATACGCATACACACACACACGCGCACTCTCTCTCTCTCTCTCTCTCTCTCTCTCTCTCACACACATACATACAGATGGGAGTCTACATGGTACAACATATCTGAGTCAGGTTCAATCATTAATAGATCGTTCCTCGAGCTGAGCGACAGCGAAACATATGTAATCGTTGTTCCTTTTTTTGTATATATATATATATATATATATATATATATATATATATATTAGAAACAAGGAGGAAGTTTCGTTTACATATGAAAAATATTTATTGCGTATCCACCTGTTACGCACATTTCGCAGAGGATTGGCCCATAGGAGTTATATATATATATATATATATATATATATATATAAATTAACAAAGAGAAGAAACAAATGAAAAGAAGGCAGAACAAATTTTTTAAAGGGTGACTTTACATTTTTTTTTTAACAAAAAGATAAAGGAAATACAGAATTCCACCGAGATGTAATTTGAAGTATAAATGCAGATATTTATGTATGCAAACCCAAATACATTTACACATGCAAGCATAATGCACAACCCCGCGTATAAAGATAACATATCAAAAGAAAAAATATCCAAAACAAATCGATAATTAACATCATTTCCTATGCACTAACACAACCAAAGTAACAACAATCAACAACAATAATCAACTTAACAATACTTCTTTACATAACATGAATAACTGATATTTCGGAGTAGTACTGGGATGTGACGAGGTCTGAAATTGGACGTAGAAACTAAAATAATTATTGCGTGAAAGAGTCATATTATCCATTTATAAACACCGAAAAACTGTTAACCTTCCTCTATATTTATCATTTATTTCCTGGTGTCAACATTTTTGTCGCTCTATCTGTAACTTGGTCACTGACAGAATTCCACTGGAATAACAAAGATAATTATCTTCTAATTCAATTTGGTAATCCAGTATGGCCTTGTCAATGATAGCATTGGCGAACATACGCTGAAAGAACTAAAAGACAGAACGAACCGTAGAAACTTAAAATAATTGTTTCTACTCCCAGCAATTATGCCAGTGTATTACTGGTACTTTATTTTATCGACCCCGTAAGGATAAAAGGCAAAGTTAACCTTGGCGGGATTTGAAC
>OZ024742.1:194098856-194116356 GCA_964016885.1 Eledone cirrhosa
GCATGCATTGTTTTCTGGCGATATTCTCCTTCCTCCTATTTTCGAGACGGTGTGAGATTTTCTTTCGAACTGCTAGACTAACATCCTATCAGCTACCCCAAGCACTGATGGTTATTATCGCTAAATATTGATGTTGATTTGGTTATCAATATTAATATTATTGGGCACACACTGAAGAATTATAAGAGCCCACTTGAATAAGTAACTGTTGATCTTATAGAAGCTTCTACATAAATTGGTGAAATTTCACCCAACTTGTAGAAATCTTATAGTGAAACGAGACGTCCGTCTGGGAAGAGATGTATTCGATATATCTCATATGAAATGATACAGCCAATTTTCCACACAATACAATTAGTTAGCACCCCGAACGTTTAATTAGGAATATACTCAGGTATTTCCTAATGTTTGTTGAGTGAGTTAGAATTTGCCCGGAGTATCGCTATTAGCTTTCTCCGATTATGTATATATATATATATATATATAAGAATTGGAGCTCTAAGAAATAGCCATATATATATATGAATGTATATATAATGTATTTTGCAATACACTTTAGGCTTAATTAAAAGCATTTTGAAGACCTTATGCTATTGTTTTAGAGTAGTGACAAACTCACTTACTTTAATCTCAGCAAACAGGGGGAGATAAAGCCGAGAAGGCCTTGTTTCTGCATTTTGTTATGCTTATCAAGGCTAACTACTCCCTCCCGTCTACTGATATCACTGATGTTATATTCTTATAGAATTCTAGTAAATAATCAGGAACTGATTATTTGCTGAATTATTTACTGAATTATTTACTGAATTAAAAATTAGAATTGGAGCTCTGAAATAGCCATATATATATGAATGTATATATAATGTATTTTGCAATACACTTTAGGCTTAATTAAAAGCATTTTCAAGACCGTATGCTATTGTTTTAGAGTAGTGACAAACTCACTTACTTTAATCTCAGCAAACAGGAGGAGATAAAGCCGACAAAGCCTCGTTTCTGCATTTTTTTATGCTTATCAAGGCTAACTACTCCCCCCCGTCTACTGAGATCATTGATGTTATATTCTTATAGAAATCTAGTAAATAATCAGGAATTGATTAATAATCAGGAATTGATTATACAGAGCGGTTGCCGGTCAGGCAGAAATTAAAAATTAGAATTGGAGCTCTGAAATAGCCCTATATACATGAATGTATATATAATGTATTTTGCAATACACTTTATGCTTAATTAAAAGCATTTTGAAGACCGTATGCTATTGTTTTAGAGTAGTGACAAACTCACTTACTTTAATCTCAGCAAACATGGGGAGATAAAGCCGACAAGGCGTTGTTTCTGCATTTTTTTATGCTTATCAAGGCTAACTACTCCCTCCCGTCTACTGAGATCACTGCAAAATACATTATATATACATTCATATATATATTGCTATTTCAGAGCTCCAATTCTAATTGTTAGTTTCTGCCTGACCGGCAACCGCTGTGTATAGCAAGTTCCTGATTATTTACTAGAATTCTATAAGAATATAACATCAGTGATCTCAGTAGACGGGAGAGAGTAGTTAGCCTTGATAAGCATCAACAAATGCAGAAACAAGGCCTTGTCGGCTTTATCTCCCCTGTTTCCTGAGATTAAAGTAAGTGAGTTTGTCACTACTCTAAAACAATAGCATACGGTCTTCAAAATGCTTTTAATTAAGCATAAAGTGTATTGCAAAATACATTATATATACATTCATATATATATATATATATAAAGAGAGAGAGAGAGAGAGAGAGAGAGAGAGAGAGAGAAAGAGAGAGAGAGAGAGAGAGAGTATTAGAGTTACTATAGACTACCCAAGCAAGCACCCCAACCATCGATTACCCGTACTAGACACAGAGCTCTGGTTAGATACATTAATAACAAAAAACAAATCCTCCATTCCCATTTTGCCAAACACATGACTTCCAAATATCTGATCCACCGAAACTCGGCTGTTTCGGACCATAGCAAAATCAACATAATGATTGCGGATTTGGTACGGGTGATGAGAAATGTGACCAGCATGTGCAACCCCGAAGAACTAGAGAGACACATACAACACTTCATCCACCTCAAGCAGTTCTCTGGTTACAATCAGAGAGATAAAATCAGTGTATATAGAGGAGCCAGAACGAAATGGGAAAAAAATGGTAAATAATGAAAGAACTAGGAATAAGGCTAATAGAATAAACTCATGGTATGATAGCAATAAATACCAGAGTGTAATGTTCATCGATACAACCCCTAGAGGTGAATTAGCTTACAAATTTAGAAGGGCCCTAGATAAACATAAACTCAATATTAAGATAGTAGAAACACCAGGTACCTCCATAATAACACTTCGTAGCATGACATACCCTTTTCAAAGACCTCATTGTATAGATAAGAAATGTATAATCTATAAATTAAGCACCCATAATAACTGTAAAACTAGAAATGTAGTATATAGCTTAAGATGTACTGAAGGACAATGTAGAGATAAAAATAAAGTGTACATAGGTGAGACAGTTCGTAGTATAGGGGAACGGATAAATGAACACTGGCGAGACATTCAAGATAGTAAAGAATCATATGTACTCTACCAACATGCTAAAATACAACATAAGGGTAAATTAGGGAACATAGAAATAAAAATAGAATCTACACACAGAAAAGACGCAATGTTTAGACAAATCACAGAGGCAATAAACATAAATGAACTCCAACCAAAATTAAATAGAAAACATGAGTGGAACAGCAACATCAAAACTTACAATTAAGGACAGAATGAAAACACACACGCACATAGAACAAACAACCAACCTGAAACATGTAAATAAACAAATAAATAAACGAATATAAACACACACAGACACCCGGAGGTGGCGCATGCGCAGACTGAGCACACAGCACACACACAGAAACAAGATGGCGTAGGACAGAACAAAGGAAAGGCACAAAAACAAAGAAAAGAATCCCCAGTCACTGAAGAGGTCACCTAATGTGTGACGAAAGAACTTTGACAATATATAAACAACCATCTGGTTGTGGAACCAACCAACCAACCGGAAATTTATAAATTCCTAAATTAATAAATTTATTATAATAAATTGAAGTGAAAGCAACTGGTGCGTGTGTTTCTAATTGGCAATTAAAATATATATATATGGACATATATATATATATATATATATATATATATATATATATATATATATATATATATATATATATGGACATATGCATATATATATATATATATATATATATATATATATATATATATATATATATATATATAAATATTCAAGTTTGAGGTTCACCACTGGATAGAGCTGGTCAATTCCGTATGATCAATCTTAACGTAATAATATGGACAGTACTCAACTTAAAGCAGTTCAACCGTCTTTGTTTTTGTAGTTGGTGCTGCTAGTACGGAGTTAAGTATTATAATGAAATGACAGGAGGCTGGACTTGTGTAAATCCTTGAAAGGTTTATTATACTATGATAATTTCAATGACCGTGTTCCGTATGAATCCGGTGATATCATCAGGTATTCGAAATATAGTAAATGAATGTAATAGCTAAAATCCATGGGGCTGAAAATCAAAGACCGGGGGACGACCGCTTTCCAGTATCTTCCAGCTTTTCCGGTCGCCCTCAAGTGAGGTGGCTAAAGCTTATAGTGTGCTACTACCGGTCAAATTTCTGTTTTTCTCTATTTGACCGGTAGTAGCACACTATAAGCTTTAGCCACCTCACTTGAGGGCGAGCGGCAAAGATGGAAGATGCTGGCGATCGTCCTCCGGTGTTTGATTTTCAGCCCCATGGATTTTATCTGTTACATTCATTTACTATATTTCGAATACCTGATGATATCACCGGATTCATACGGAACGCAGTCATTGAAATGATCATAGTATAATAAATCTTTCAAGGATTTACACACGTCCAGCCTCCTGTCATTTCATTATAATATATATATATATATATATATATATATATATATATATATATATATATATATATATATATATATATATATATATATATATATATCCATATATCCATATATCCAAATATGTCTGTATATATGCATATGCATATATTTGTGTGTAAGTATATTCATATATATACTTATATGCGTATGTATATATATGTATATACAAATTTATATATATATATATATTAATATATATTTGTATATGTGTGTGTGTGAGTGTGTGTGTGTAAATCAATTGTTTAAAAGCAATTAGGTTCGAATCTATATAGTTTTCTTGTTTACAAAATGGCTGCTACACGTATTTCGCTGGTACATGTTATGTAACATTTCGTTCATCGGCAAACATGTATAACATTACAAAACTAACATGCATAAACATTATTCATGTAATTTCTATACATAGTTATATATATATACACCCACACACACACGCACAAACATTTATATATATATATATATATATATATATATATATATGCCAATATATACCAATATATATATACATATATATTTGTATGTATACGTACATAGAGATATGTATACAGACGTACAGTTGTATGTATATATATATACATACATGCACACATATATATATGCACGTATCGGTTTACCGAACATTTATTATAAAGCTCGGTTTGTTTGTAAACAAACAAACAACCCGAATTACGCCGTACAGTGTTTAGGCAAACACGTCACCATTTGTTCAACACTGACAAAGGAACGAAGTACTAGTTTCAAGCTTATTAGCTATCGTCAGCATCGTATACCTTCCTGCCAGATGGTTGAACGTCTGAAAGTATATATTTTCTTATGCATATTAACGGCTGAGCAGGATAATTTGCCTATCGAGTGAGTTTAGTCGGCCGGGCGCACCGAAACAATAAATGGAATAGAATGAAACGAAACTACATTTCTCACGGCAGTTACTTAAATGTAAGTATGTATGTATACGTACATACATATATGTATACAGACGCGAGCATTATAATAAATGTTCGGTAAACCGATACGTGCATATATATGTGTGTATGTATGTATATATATATATACATACTACTGTACGTCTGTATAGATATATGTATGTACGTATACATACATACATACATACATTTAAGGAACTGCCGTTCTAAGAGTGAGAAATGAAATTTCGTTTCATTCTGTTCCATTTATCGTTATCGGTGCGCCCGGTCGACTAAACTCACTCGATATGCAAATTAGGCTGCTCGGCCGTTAATATGCATAAGGAAAGTATATACTTTCAGACGTTCAACTATCTGGCAGGAAGTTATATGATGCTGAATATAGCTAGTAATCTTGAAACTAGTACATCGTTCCTGTGTCAGTGTTGAACAATAAGGTGACGTGGTTGCCTAAACACTGTACGGCGTAATTCGGGCTGTTTGTTTGTTTACAAACGAACCGAGCATTATAATAAATGTTCGGTAAACCGATACGTGCATATATACATGTGTGCATGTAGGTATATATATACATACTACTGTACGTCTGTATACATATATGCATGTACGTATACATGCATACATACTTAGATTTAAGTAACTGCCGTACTAAAAGTGAGAAATGAAATTTCATTTCATTCTATTCCATTTATATATATATTTATATATATATAAATATATATATATACTTGGGGAGGGACATATTTGTCTACTTGTGGCACAAGGCCGGCAATTATCCCAGTGTATTACTGGTACTTTATTTTATCGACCCCGTAAGGATGAAAGGCAAAGTTAACCTCGGCGGGATTTGAACTCAGTCCGTAAAGGGATGTAACTGTGCTGCAAAGCATGACGTCCGACCCTCTACCGATACTGCCAATCCACCGCCTTTGTGTAATAATATTTCCAGAATTAATAACAGAACACACTCACTCTTTGGTTGGTTTTCGCTTCTGTGTCTTTTATATCGGTTAGTTTAATTTATTCGGTCCTCAATGTTACCATTGACTGATAAACGGTCCAAAATACAGATATAATAAAGACACAAACATATATATATTGTCTAACAAAGTTCTTTCGTTGCACATCTGCAACATCGTCAGTGGTGCTATTATGTTTCCTCCTGTTGTATTGTATGCCTACCCCATATTTTTTAGTCTGTTTATTTATTTATTTAAATATAAATAAATAAACAAATAAACAGTCTAAATAAAGACGGCGTAGGCATACAATACAACAGGAGGAAACATAATATCACCACTGACGATGTTGCAAATGTGCAACGAAAGAACTTTGTTAGACTGTATATATGTGTTTGTGTCTATATTATATCTGTATTTTTGACGATTTGTCAGTCAATGGTAACATTGAGGTCCGAATAATTTAAACTAACCGATATAAAAGACACAGAAGCGAAAACCAACCAAACGGTGAGTGTGTTCTGTTATTAATTCTGGCAATATTATTACACAAACATGAGCCTCCCCAAGTATAACAATATTTGTTTCGACACACGATTTCATATTTAAAAAAACCTCACAAAACTAAAATATATATATATATTCCTGAAGATTTCATCTGAATGAAACAGTACTAGTCCTGTAGAAGCTCCTTCTATACAATAAATATATATATATAAATTTATTAAAATAACAGATTAAAGTTTAAGCAAAGAATCGCTGCTTTCACCCTTAATGGGATCTTATATTACTATATATATATATATATATAATTCGTTTCTGAATTTGTTTAGCAAGTTTCTTTATCTGAAATCGTGTGTTGAAACCGATATTGTTATACTTTGGGAGGGTCATGTTGCCAGTAGCTACATTGCTAGTAGCTAACATTGCTAGTAAGGACAGACTGTCCTGCTTCCTCTCCCTGATCATACGCCCCCTCATTGAAATGTCCCCAGATGTATGTGACAGCACGGAGGACCTCCTCAGAAGAATAGGCGTGGGTAACCGATCTGGGGACCTGACAAACTGCATAATAGGCAGTATGGATGTTGTGTCCCTGTATCCATCTATTGACGTGGATTTTGCTGTGGAGAAATGCGTAGAAATGATCAGTGAGAGCAAAGTTCAGTTCCGTGAGATTGATACCAGTGAGCTGGGACTCCTACTTAAGCTTACCTATAGTAATAATTACCTAGACACATATGACCTTAGCAACCTGTGCCCTACAAGACCAGCAAGAGGCAGACCACCTACCATTATCTCAATGGCCAAGAAAACCCACACAAATAGTTGGAACGGGTGGACCAGAGCCATACGGAAACCCGAAAACCACGATAAACTGAAGAAAATGATTGCACATGCGGTAGGGGCCAGCATAAAACTAACCCTTATGGAACATATGTTCAAATTTAATAGAAAAACATATGCCCAAGAGGAAGGAGCAGCCATTGGTGTTAGCATTGCAGGTGACATAGCTAACTTATTCATGGTATGGTGGGACAGTAGACTTAAACTTAAACTTAAAGAACAATTAGAAGACCACTTAACCCTGATAATGTACTCCCGCTACGTAGATGATATAAACATCGTAGTTAAGACACCCCCAATAGAGAACAGTCAGGAACTAGAGAAAAACACAATGGAAAGCATCCAGCAAATAGCAAACTCCATCCACCAGAGCATTAGAGTTACTATAGACTACCCAAGTAAACACCCCAAACATCGATTACCTGTACTAGACACAGAGCTCTAGTTAGATACCATTAACAACAATAAACAAATCCTCCATTCCCATTATGCCAAACCCATGACTTCCAAACATCTGATCCACCGAAACTCGGCCGTTTCGGACCATACCAAAGTCAACATACTGATTGCGGATTTGGTACGGGTGATGAGAAATGTGTCCCGCATGTGCAAGCCCGAAGAACTAGAGAGACATATACAACACTTCATCCACCGTATGCAGTTCTCTGGCTACAATCAGAGAGATAAAATCAGAGTGTATAGAGGAGCCAGAACCAAATGGGAAAAAATGGTAAATAATGACACAAATGGGACCTGCCCCTTGTATAGGAGCAAATTTTGGAATAGAATAGAAAGAACTAGGAACAAGGCTAATAGAATAAACTCATGGTATGATAGCAATAAATACCAGAGTGTAATGTTCATCGATACAACCCCTAGAGGTGAATTAGCTTACAAATTTAGAAGGGCCCTAAATAAACATAAACTCAATATTAAGATAGTAGAAAGACCAGGTACCTCCGTAAAAACAATTATTAGCAAGACATACCCTTTTCAAAGACCCTCATGTATAGATAAGAAATGTATAACCTGTAAAATAAGCCCCCATATTAACTGTAAAACTAGAAATGTAGTGTATAGCATAAAATGTACTGAAGGACAATGTAGAGACAAAAATATAGTGTACATAGGTGAGACAGCTCGTAGTATAGGGGAACGGATAAATGAACACTGGCGAGACCTTCAAGATAATAAAGAATCATCTGTACTCTACCAACATGCTAAAATAGAACACAAGGGTAAATTAGAGAACATAGAAATAAAAATAGAATCTACACACAGAAAAGACGCAATGTTTAGACGAATTACAGAGGCAATAAACATAAAAGAATTACAACCAAAATTAAATAGAAAATATGAGTGGAACAGCAACATCACAACTTACAATTAAGGACAAAATGAAAACACACACACACATAGAACAAACAACCAACCAGTAACATGTAAATAAACAAATAAATAAATGAACATAAACACACACAGACACCCGGATGTGGCGCATGCGCAGACTGAGCACACAACACACACACAGAAACAAAATGGCGTAGGATAGAACAAAGAAGAGGCACAGAAACAAAGAAAGGAATCCCCAGTCACTGAAGAGGTCACAGAGTGTGTGACCAAAGAACTATGACTATATATAAACAACTATCTGGTTGTGGAACCAACCAACCAACCAGAAATTTATAAATTTATAAATTTATTATAAATTTATTATAATAAATTGAAGTGAAAGCAACTGGTGCGTGTGTTCCTTATTGGCAACATGACCCTCCCAAAGTATAACAATATATATATATGTATAAATTAGAATTGGTGCTCTGAAATAGCGATATATATATGAATGTATATATACTGTATTTTGCAATACACCGTATCCTTAATTAAAAGCATTTCGAAGACCTTATGCTATTGTTTTATAGTAGTGACAGTCTCACTTACTGTCACTACTCTAAAACAATAGCATAAGGTATTCGAAATGGTTTTAATTAAGCAACCAGTGTATTGCAAAACATACTATATATATACATTCATATATATATATATATATATATATATATATATATATATATATATATAACGGAGGAAATGTGGTAAGGAACCGGATGGACCATAACGCACCAAAGTACTCAATACTTAGGGTAGTAGAGTGGGTAATAGGAACGAGTAGGACCCCGACGGCTGCGTCCAGAATTAGCCGTCAAAACGGCTTGAGCTCAGCCATCGGGGTCCTACTCGTTCCTATATATATATATATATATATATATATATATATATATATATATATATATATATATATATATATATACATATATATATATTTATATATATATATATATATATATATATATATATATATATATATATATATATATATATATATATATATATATATATATATATATATATATATATATCGTTATATGTGTGTGTGTGTATGTAAATATATTCGTCTACAAAATTCCATTCAAATGCCATTGATCCACTCGACAACTGAAACCAAAAACAAATAGCTGCTATGCAATCTCCTCAAAAAAAAAAAATATATATATATATATATAAAAGAATAGAGGTGTAACACACAAGTTATTATATATTGGTAAACGGAATAGAAAATGCTGACAAATTGTTCACAGTTGAAAAATGGTTTAATTAGGAATAAAAGAGTATTAGTGATTGTATGGGTTAGTATTCAGTTGTGGTTTTAAGTTTTTAAGTTTTTACCAGTTGCGCAATTCTAAATGCTTTTCAAAAATAATTTTGAGATAGAGTGTCCGTGCTGTTTGCTCTGATCTAATTAGTTTTTGGAATTCTACCTGTTTTTATGTTAAAAAAGTGGCTCCAGCGTTATTTTTGTGTTGCAAAAATTCTTGTGGTCAAAACAATGTTGATTGGTCGGTAGAGGTCATGTGAATGTAAAAAGTTGATTTTGCGCCAAGACTGTTTTTATGTTAAAAAAGTGGCTCCAGCAAACACACACACACATACCCACTGCTACACACACACACACACACACACACACACACACACACACACACACACACACACACACTTATCTTAATAGCCATTTGACACACATCGCTGCTGGCCATTGTCGCAGCATCGAACACCTTACTACTACTACTACACACACACACACACACACACACACACATATACACACACACACACACACACACACACACACACACACACACATACACACACACACACATATTTGTTGTGAAAGAGTCATTTCTCAATCTTGGCGCAAAACCAATGTTTTATCCACATGACCTCTACCGACCAATCAAAATTGTTTTGACCAAGAATTTTTGCTGGAGCCACTTTTTTAACATAAAAACAGTCTTGGCGCAAAATCAACTTTTTACATTCACATGACCTCTACCGACCAATCAAAATTGTTTTGACCACAAGCATTTTTGCAACACAAAAATAACGCTGGAGCCACTTTTTTAACATAAAAACAGGTAGAATTCCCAAAACTAATCAGATCAGAGCAAACAGCACGGACACTCTATCTCAAAATTATTTTTGAAAAGCATTTAGAAATGCGCAACCGGTAAAAACTTAAAAACTTAAAACCACAACTGAATACTAACCCATACAATCACTAATACTCTTTTATTCCTAATTAAACCACTTTTCAACTGTGAACAATTTGTCAGCATTTTCTATTCCGTTTACCAATATATATATATATATATATACAAAGACACACACACACACACACACACTCACACATATATATATATATATATATATATATATATAAAATAAACTAATATAAATGAGTCAAATATTTAAAATTTGGCTTCGTTTATTACTGCTATATATATTTCGGTGACAGCCATCTTTGGCTCTGACCTCTTCAAGCATGATTCCAGTTCCTCAGTGAAATAACAACCCAACCAGGAACTGGGCATATCAGAGTATTTACAAAGTTAAACACCTCAACAACATCTTTACTCGTCTCTACCACACTAATTCTGACTGCCTGAAGAGGTCACCGAAATATATATAGTAGTAATAAAGAAAACAAACTTTTAATATTTGACTTATATATTTTTGTTTATTTTATATTACTCCGGAGTAACCAAACCAACCTGCGCACTTCGTCGAGTGCCCCAATCTGCATACGGAAGTGTTAGTATACAACCAACTTATACTTAATATATATATATATAAAGAGAGAAAGAGAGAGAGAGAGAGAGAGAGAGAGAGAGAGAGAGTGAGAGAGAGAGAGAGAGAGAGAGAGAGGAATACACAAAAAGTTATGTTTTCAACTATAGGGGATAGAATACCACCAGAGTCAAAAACATATTGTGTACGAAAGGAATGGAGAATACATATCAATTAAAAGAATAAATTAAAATATACAAACCATCCGATTATAACTATAATACCTGGACAAGCTCGCCAGCATGTTTCGCCACAAGTAATGTGTAGATTCACACCGTGGAGCGCTTATCAACAGGTGGTCAAAGAATATAATCCACACTTCTAAAAATATATCAGATAACTAGTATATACAGATGGTGGAAAGAGAAAACATGTGACCTATACAGTAAGTGTGAATGGACCAAAAGACCACTAAAATCAGCAGCTGAGAACCATTCAACTTACGAGGCTCTATTTACATATAGAAATTAATTAGCAGCAAAAATATAAATAAAACAAATGAGTTAAAGACTCACGTTAATCCCCTATAATTTCGTGAGCTCAAGGAATCGTATATTAGTTATCTGATATCATTTTAGTAGTGTGATCGTATTTTTGGTCCACCTGTTGATAAGCCGTCAACGGTATGAATCTACCCTTTATTTGTGGCAAAACATGCTTTGCAGCATATACAGGTGTTATAGTTATAAACGGATGGTTTGGATATTTTAATTTATTCTGTTAATTGATATGTATACTCCATTCCATTCGTAGACAATATGGTTTTCACTCTGGTGGTATTCTATCCCCTATGTGTGTCTCTCTGTGTGTGTGTGTATGTGTGTGTGTGCGTGTGTGTGTGACAGCTCACACGTATGCAGGTTTAGCTGGCCTCCTCCAAGATATATCTCGTTGGGGAAGACTTGGGTAATTTAATGATAGGGACCCCAGTCCTATCATCGCATTTCTACAGCTGAGTAAACTGGAGCAACGTGAAATAAAGTGTGTTGCTCAAAGGAACAACACATCACCTGGTCCGAGAACTGAACTCACAACCTTTCGATTGCAAGCCCAATGCTCTAACCACTAAGCCATGCGCCTTCATCCCTATGATTAAACAAACACCTCTTTGTGGGATTTTCTCTATATACTCTCTTATAAACAGCCCGGTATCGATCCTTGAGCTCATTAAATTATAAGGTATTGAGGCTTTATATATATATTTATATATATATATTATATATAAATTGAGGCTTTATATATATATATTATTTCTGAAGACGGCATATATATGTGTTTGGTATGTATATTTAATTTTGATAGTTTGTATAATTTTGTATAATTTTGTACATAGATCTGTTGAATATGCATGCCAATTCTAACACATATATATCCTAGAAACGATCGTTAAATAATGAACTTTTTTTGTTTAATATAAGGAACTATTTCATTGTTTTATTCATTATTTTTTTTTATATTTTATCTTGACTCTGTATTCCGTTTATCTTTCACCGAAAGTGATTGTTCATTGCATCTCTTCTTTCCATGATATCCGGATTACATTGAGTTCTTCATACGGATTGGACACTACCGTAAACTCTTGGTAGATTTATCTCTCTCTCTCTATATATATATATATACAGCTAATATTCTTTATCAATTTAGAATCTTTTTCTCAAAGGCACATATATATATATACACTTCTTTTAAAAATATACCCATCTTTCTATCTTATTTCAAAGGTTATTATACATTCTATAATACTTGTTACTCATTCTACATCGCTCCTATTTATCACTTCCCTTTCTTCTCTTTTTCTTTTAATGTCTAACCCCTAATCTGTACCTTTTCTCACTGTTGCCTAACATAGAATCAATTATTACATAATACAATACATTCTTACACTATATCACCTTGTAAAAATCCTTCGTAAACATATATATTTTTTTGACGTTAGATTATTCATCCTCAATTCATTATTCTTTTCTCCCTTTCATCTAACTCATTCATGCTCATCTCACAATATATCCTTACTTAAATAACCTGTTATTCCTTTTAATAATACATATCAACATTTTCTTTCCATCGCACATATTATTAAACCCTTAAATATTATTCTTAATACATATTAACATTTTCTTTTCATCGCACATATTATTAAACCCCTCAATATACAAACCTTAACTTTACATTATTTTTCTCTTCGTTAATTTTCAAATTCTTTTAATTTATACATTATGTTCCAACGGTTTTCAACCTCTCTATGTAAAACAATATCTCTTTCTCAGTTATAAAAGCTATCTCTCTCTCTCTATCACCCATCTCTCCTCCTATCTCATCCTTCCTCATTATACTCCTCCCTCTCCACTTTTTACTCTCATCTCCTCCTCTTTTTCATCCCCCCCCCCTCCTCAAAATAAAATATGTTTCCCAATATCACACATCAATCTAAAACTACTTCTCATATGTTGATTTAAAACTGAACTATCCACAAGTGTTTTTTAACCTTCATATCATGTCTTCCTGTTTTATCTGATGAAAACACAAATATTATTGCATGATGATATTTGTTTTTGAAGTGCGCTTTTTAAAATACATGGAAGTCTTTTAACCATCTTTTGTTCTTATATATTATGTATACTCCAGTCCTACAAACTGTAGAGTGCTTCTTATCCGATATCTGCATTGTTTTATTGTACTACAATAAAACTCACCTCCTACATATATATATATATATATATATATATATATATATATATATATATATATATATATATATTAGGTATAGGGTTACCCAAGATGTAGTAATGGTTAATTACTACACTGGATATCGTTGACGTACGGTGAGAGGCTGGTTACTCTACGAGTTATGGAAGAAGTGTTGAAGAAACTTAGTTCCTGATCCTTCTGTATTCCGGAGTGTATATAAAGAATGAATAATAACAGGTAGACATCATAAAAAGGTAATTTATTCCGTGTGCTTACAAATGTTTCCACGGTGGTACTACAGCCTAGTTATGCTATTTGCAAATTTATAAGTATTTGCAGAACTCAAATATCCAATGCTGTGACCACTGTATCCTCAGAGCAGAATGGTAAAATTTACAATGTAAATACCCTCAAGTGGGGTTGTTGGGGAAGATAGAGTAGAAAAGGAAGAGAGAAAAGTAGGCGAGAGGGAGAGAGAGAGAAAGATATGCAGGGGTTGGAGAAGTAGGAGAGAGTGGTTTGTAGATATCTTAATCAAAATGTTATGGTAGGGGTTTTATTATACTGGTTACTTTTGGAGAGATGCGTTGATAGTTAAGGTCGGAATTATTTATTGCCCCAGAGGGCAGGTTCATAGATGTGGAGAGGGAGGTAGGCCAAAGGCGAGAGAGAGAGAGTGTAATGGATGTAGATAGAGAGGTAGAGAGGGGACAGACGAAGTTTATGTGGTGAGTTAACTTTGGGTTTGTAGTAGTAATCTGTGCATTGCACTAAGTTACCATTTATAGTGATAAGCAGTGTATTGTCTTGTAGTGTGGGGGAAGAGAAGGTGGTTAGCTAGAAAGCGATGTTATAGTAACAACCCGCTTTCCTGTCTCCACAGTGCCGGCCGTGTTCCACGCCATGCTGCCCTCAACGAGGTCATAATGCATGGCTTGGACGCTGCAGATTTCCCATCCCAGCTCGAGCCGGTGCGGCTGGACCATCTTCCTGTCCGCGGTGGCAAACCGCTCGTCTGGGATGCCACTTGCACCGACACTTCTACAGCCGCAACCTGGTGCAGCCTGCGACTAACCCAAGTTCTGCTGCACGTCGGGCTGAGGAGTCCAAACTCCTCAAATAACGATCGCTCGCCGACAGGTTTGCGATTGTACCCCTGGCAGGGGAGACTTCTGGTCTCCTCAGCCCTAGGGCTAGCTCCCTACTCATCACCATAGGCGCTGAGCTTGCCAGCCGCAGGTGTGAGCCCCGCGAGTTCGAGTGGCTTTTTCAGCGTGTCTCCCCTGCCATCCTTCAGGGAAATGCCTTCTACATTCTGCCCGCCGGGGCTATGGGGGGACCCCATCGCGTATCATTCCATATTTACGTATGGTCGACATTTTTTTTCAGAATAAAATTATACGATATCGTAATGATCTATACCGTGCGGTGGCTGATGAGGAACCTACTTTATTTTGCTGGTTGTCACTTCAATATCTAAGTTCGTTTTTATAACAATGCGTGGCATCTAGTGCAAGAGTCATTAACCACATCATGGAAGCAGCTGAAACATTGTGAGTGAAATTGAATAGACAGAAACTGTCGAAGTCCGTCGAATTGATTTTGCTTCCAATTAGAAGGCAATTCCTGGCCCTAATTGCCACGCTAAACATTCTGTTTGTGGGTCTCTATGCAATGCTCAGCCAATTGTCCGTTAATTTCTGAGCAGGATGTTCTGTTGATCGAACAATTGGTATACACAACGTCGAAAGCGACGGAGTTTCATTTCCTTTTATCCTGTTTTAGTTAATAATTGAAATGTTTTAAATATTTGCTTAACATATCTGATTTTCTCATAAATTAGATGATTATTTTTCGTGTTGATTCTATTTATCTATTTTTGTAATCATTTTGTTTATTAATCTCATTATTGCAGTAAACTCCATAGATTAGCAAAATCAGTAGAATGTTGTCGGAGAGAAAGTTTGGTGACATTTAGCTTCGTGGGACCCAATTTGGTTTTCGTTCTCGCTGGCATATAAAATAAATATGAATAGAATATATGAAATCGATGTTTCCCAGCCCACTGGTAGTGCTTTGGGTGTGCGTTTCTGTTCTCTTGTGCTCACGGCCCCTGCAGTTGCAAACTGACCCAGACACTCTCTTAAACTTGCAAACACTTATCCAGAAGGAACATTCATGGTGTGACAGCTGGAAAGATAGAGAATGTTGTACCGGCAGTTGAATGATACTTTTTATCGACCCTCAAGAGAGGAAATGCGAACTGGACCGTGGCTGTATTGGAACTCAGGACATAGAAAGCCAAAATAATCACAGCATAGCAACCTTCCATACCTCTTAACAAATCTGCCTACTTGCTGCCTATTAAAACGTATGTCATGAGGTGGTGGGGAGATGTGGATGTAATCGATTCTAACTCATCTCCAAATGCACACTCGTGCCATATGTTAGAAATCAAAACAGCTATTACTGTGAACGTTGTTCTATGCTTGATGGCATGGAGTTCGTGACCCAGATTCCAGTTTTGATACAGCC
Source organism: Eledone cirrhosa (assembly GCA_964016885.1). Lineage (NCBI taxonomy): Eukaryota > Metazoa > Mollusca > Cephalopoda > Octopoda > Eledonidae > Eledone > Eledone cirrhosa. The sequence goes on from OZ024742.1 coordinate 194,115,495, forward strand.
ACTTTAAGATACATCTTTGCTATGTTTGAGGAAAGTGATCCACCATCTGCTCAGCTAATCATATACTTCCACTTATCAGATTGAAATTTTATGGCTAATTTATAAACCTTATTATCGTGCTTGTCATAATTTTAATACGGCTGCTGTTGTTTTTCTTAACGTTGTTGTTATTGTTACTGCTTTTGCCTTTATTGTGAACTTGGTTGTAAATGTTAATATTTTTTTATTTTTTCTGTTGTTCATAAATCCTGTTGTAGTTGTTGCGTTAGTACTGTTGATAACGTTGTTGCTCTTGTTGTTATTAGTTATGTTACTACTACCGTTAATTCTATTCCTGTTAATGATGTTGCTGCTGCAAAGTTACTGCGTTGTTTTTCTTGTTGTTGTTGGTGTTGCGTAATTTTGAAACTAAATCTAAACCACATGCTGTACAAAATACCGTATACATTCATTTTCCTTAGAGCCAACACCTCTGCAAACAATTTCTTATCAACTAGCACATTACTACCAACAAAGAAACAAACCAAGGATAGAGCCACAGTGTAGTCACACGACATGCTAAATATAGTAAGTAAAACAAAACTACAAATGACGCCTATTTACTTGGAAAATGAAACGACATTTTGGACAGTGTAGACCAAAATGTCTAATTAAACAGGTTCATACGTACATAAACTAAACGCACGTGGAAATACATATAAATTCCAGACTTGAAAAGGTGAAAAACAGTGAGAGGAAAATTAAAAAGATAAGATATTCATAACTGGAATTCATTTTGATTATAGACTGTTCAATGAACCTGGCGTTAAATTGCAACAACAACAACAACAACAACAGTGCTATTTTCTTTTTTCTCCTACAA
>OZ024742.1:194121356-194208856 GCA_964016885.1 Eledone cirrhosa
GGCAATTTAGACTCTCAGCTTAAAGTAGATGTCAAAGTTTTTTTTTTTGTTTTCCTTCATTCTGGTAAAACAAAATTACGATGGTTGGCCGTCGTCACAGAGTCCCAAATTCAAAAGGCCTTGAGTGGTATATATGGACAGCAAAACCCATATCTACCTGGTACTGACACATACAGTTTTCAAAACATATTCTCATTCTTCTCTACCACTATTAATATAGGTATTATTGATCTCCTTTGGTATAGACTTTTATTAATTTGTGTATTATGATTTGTTGTTATACCCCTGTTTTTGCTGCGTTTATAGTTAAAAATTGTGCTTCAAACGGATAATAATCCGCCGTACAATGCCCTCAAGATTGGCAATCCCAAATATCGTAACTTTTAAACACGCCCACATATTTTAATGGAGGCAAAATCCCGACCACTCTCACGAACTACGCAAATATCTCACATGTGTAAATCGCCTGGCTAGTGGTGACTGTCCTAAAAAATATCGAGGTACAAAGAGATCAAAAGAACTAAACATGAAAACTGTTTCTATGCATGAAGGCAGATTCTGATTCAAATGGACCAAGAAAATATCAATGCCGTCACCGAACCTATAGACAATGAAGATTAAATCCTGGTTCACGTAACCGTAGAGAGCAGAAAGCTAAAATGCCACGCGTGTGACGTAAAAGCACACCTTAATTATTTCTATCCAAAGGAAACCATGAAGAAGATGCGGCCTTCTTTCCTTCCTACGCTAATTTCCATAGTGGAACCATCAACTCCAACCTCAACGACAACAGCAATAACGAGAAGAACACCACCACAATTTGCATCCACTGAAAGGACGCCACCAAACACAGCTGCAACAGCAGTACACACTCAGACAGGCAGCTTTGGTCTGGGAGTGGATAGCAAACCGTCAAAAAGAAAAAAAAAGGAAAAGCCTCACAATTTCGTTCAAACTAGAAGATAAGATAACAGAAAACTGAAGCCCTAAAGCTCACAATAGCAACAGGAACATCATTCCTAAAACCATTATCATCATCAAGACCACAGGATTCACTAAAGACACAAGCAACACCATCTTCAACACAACATAACCAGCACCAGCAGCTACAGCAAACATACTCTGAGGCTACGATACCACCAGCTTTCCTTGACGAACCTTTCGCTCGACGCGTTTTCGCCCAGCATATCTCCTTGACGGAGATGCAGTTCTGGATCAAGTTAAGACCGAGAAGGAGAGCTTGGAAACAAGAATTTTTTAGGTGATCAATCCTCTGTTGACAGGATAGTGCAGTCGTTAGAAAGTCCAGTCCTCTTTGGAGGTCTCAAGAGATTTAGTGGCTAGTAAAAGCGAGGCCATTATTTAGGAGACTCCATCTCTAATAGTATGACATTTCTAGCACCGTTCTTATACTTTTTGCTATACAAAGCAAATACCCCATATATAAACTAAATTAATTCCACTCTATATCAAACATTATTCAACTGTTAAGTATTCTAATCACTTAACCCAATCTTCCTATTATATATTGAAAGTCAACGTCACGGCAATCCTTTCGATTTCGTAATTAATGTCTTGCTAATTTTACATTGTCTTGTTTCTTTGTCAACCTCACCATCATATATTTTATATTTGTATGAGACAAATTTCCAGAAACCAAAGGTTTATATCTACAGAGGGTTAGCGGAAGCGATGACCGACAATGCCATGTGGTCGACTCTGTACACTGACGAGTAAGGTCGGGGATTATGTACAATTTTTCAAAACTTTCATTGCAGTGTAGTGCCACAGAGGGGCATAGCTAGTTTGGGACAAGCTCTAAAGTCACGAAAACTGGACCTGTTAAACACCATTTTATCATGTGTAAAACAGATCCTGCTATCAGCTGATCTATAATAAAAGGTGAAACATCTCTTTAATTAAAAAGGGAAGTGCAGCAAGTCTTCGTCTGTCTGGTAAATATGGTGAAAGAAGGTGTATGGTGAACACATCGAAAGGGTTTGTGAACAGTAATCTTTCCCGATTAAGCCATCATCAGCTTCTACAAGAACCAATTGAGGAGGAAAGTAAGGACAAAGAGGGAGATCTGCCTTCTAACCCATTTTATGAAAGATGAGTGTAAGCAGTGAGATTGACTTTGTTGAATAGTCTTACACTGACAAGGCTTTTCTCTCGGCAAGGATGACTGAAACCGAGAGAGAGAGCAGTTTCAATGCCGGTGGAGTATCAGAGCAATCCAGGATTTTTGGGTCTCTCCCTAAAGCTCATTCCATTTTCCATCGGGATTCTGTTCCTAGTTGCTTTGTATTCTTATCGTGATTTGTTATTACAACTAGCAGAAAAACCACTCTTCGGGTGGTTCTGCTAGCATGTGTAGTGTGTATATTGATATTATACGCTGGTATATATACATGTAGATATGGTACATCAAATAAAATCATAATTGACAATATATAATACATAGAAATTGAACGAAGACTGCGTTACACTGTCTTATGTAATCAGTAACGTAATTTATGATACATTAAAAAACACGATATTATATATAAACTGCATTAGGAGAAAATTAGTGACGGATAATTAGTATGTTTATTTAAGCGATCGCCACCGGAAGTGTTGACATTTCAGAAATTTTAAAGAAGTGAATCTTTAAATAAACAAAATATATTTAATGAACAGCCACGAAATTTAGTAGATAAATTATGTAATATTCATTCATTATTTATTCAAAGTGTGGTTAACTTTGCCTTTCATCCTTACGTGGTCGATAAAATAAAGTACCAGTAATGCACTGGGTAATTGCTGGCCTTGTGCCAAAAGTAGAAACAATTATTTATTCAAAGTGTGGCGGTTGATTGGCTGTATCGGTAGTGGGTCGGACACCATGCTTTCCAGCATAGAGTTACGGCTCTTTATGATCTGAGTTCAAAATCCGCCGAGGTCAACTTTGCTTTTCATCCTTACGGAGTCGATAAAATGAAGTACCAGTAATTTACTGGGTAATTGCTGGCCTTGTGCCAAAAGTTGAAACAATTATTATTAATATAAGCGAAGTGGATTGGCAGTATCGGTAGAGCGTCGGGTAACATGTTTTGCGACATATAGTTACTGTTCTTTACGTTCTGAATTCAAACCCCACCAAAGTTAGCTTTGCCTTTCATCATTACGAGGTCGATGAAATAAAGCATACAATAATGCCCTGGGGTCGATTTAATCGATTTTCCCCTCCTCTAGATTGCTGGCTTTATGCCTATAGTAGAAATCATCATTATTATTATTAATAATTATTAATAATGGGCGGTGGATTGGCAGTATCGTTTGAGGATCGGACGCCATGCTTTGACGCATAGAGTTATGGCCCTTTCTATTCTGAGTTCAAAGTGGATTGGCAGTATCGGTAGAGAGTCGGACGCCATGCTTTCCAGCATAGTTACGTCCCTTTACGGTCTGAGTTCAAATCCCGCCGAGGTTAACTTTGCCTTTCATCCTTACGGGGTCGATGAAATAAAGTACCAGTAATGCACTGGGTTATTGCTGGCCTCGTGCCTAAAGTAGAAACAATTATTAGTATCATTGTAGTGTAGTTAATACGACGCATTGGGTGAAATGTAATAACTGTCTGATAAGTTTTAAAAAACCGGTGTAATGCGGTAGAAGTGTATTAATTGCAATGGTTGACAAATAAAACAAAAGGGAGTAATGTTTTACCCAGTATATTTCAACATGATATTTCAGGGCTAATAACCGCTTTTCAATGTCAAACGGAAACGAAGGATCAATGACTTCTTCCTTAAATATTATCATCATCATTAGTTTTATGTTTTTATTGTGTGCTCTTACTACAATATCAAGCAAGGCTGTGTGCGCCTTGCATATACGTAGTGTTGTTAGTAGAGTTATTTATATTGTATAGAGAATACTCCTCTTAATATTTTTGCTGTACATAGTACTCCTATTTTCTGAATGCTATGTATATGAGTACGTCTTCTAGGTTTGGTTATGTATATGTGTGTGTGTAGTTTTAATCACACCCAGAGCATCTGTTGATATTGGGACAAATTCTGTTTTGATCATCCATATCCGGGGCATTTCTATCTCTAGATTTTTTGTATTCGGACAATTTCTCCATTTCCTTCGTGAATATATTGTTAGTGATGGGAGTGATGTGACAATTAGAAATCAATTCTTTTGGTTTATTGAAAGGTTGGCTTTGATTTACTTGTCTACGTGTATTGGTATATACCAATTTATGTTTCATTTGTCACTCTCCAACACCATTTCTTATGTATGTACTACCTGTTTTCCGTTAGTTTTTCGTAGTTTTGGCATAACAACCAGTGTGTGTAAATCCCAACTCTATCGTGTCTGTAAACATATTCTGTTTTAGTTATGACTGAGCAACCAGTCATAGTGTGGTTACTTATTTCCTCACTATCTCCACATATTCTGCAGTTACTGTGTTCTGCTTCACTGTACCCATTTGATGGTTTCTAGTAGAGAGGCACATTATTTTTTTTTTTTTCTCAGTCAGTTATGTATAATTGCTTCCTTCGTTATTTCATTTATATACACGATATAACAAGCTACAACATTTATTTTTACTACATAGTAGTAATAAGGGCGGTAAATTGGCCGAATCGCTAAAGAATCGGGTATATTTTGTGGTATGTGTTACATTCTGAGTTCAAATCCCACTGAGGCCAGATATGCTTTTCCTTTTTCCATGGTCAAATGTATCTGTAAAACACTGGGGTCTATTTAACAAACATCTTTTCTCCACAAAATTATTGGCCTTGTGCCTAAATTAGAAACCATTATTTCATAGTAGAACATGGTGAGTTTTGGACGAATATTAATATTTTCTGCCTCAGATTTTCTGATTCATAATGTTCTAAATATTATGGCATGAGATTCGCAAATAAATCCCTGCATCCTGTAAATATGTGAATATAAATAGAAAATAGAGAATCTGGAAAGAGATCCGAGCATTTGTAAAATGGCTCATCTTCAAATTCTTCTTGGACCGCAAATTATACCTATATCTCTCTGAAATTGTGTGATTTATTCTTGAAAATGATATATCATTAGATATATCTCGTAAACGCCGGTATGGTTACGAATGAAAGATATTTAAGCCTATATATAATCGGGCAGGAGTGAGCTAAGGCCAAACAACAACCCCAAAAAACATAATTATGAAGGTGTGTCAACTTAAATGTATTTTGATGTTTGTCTAATAACTTGAATAATATATTTTTTATAATATAGTTAATGCTTGCACTCCAATTATTTAACCTGACAATCCTCTAAAATAATAACATAATATTAACAGTATTGTATCACAAATAACAATTCTTAAAAACGACGGCAATAAGAAAACGGCTGATGGGGTTTCTATGTATATTTGCATAGAGTTGAGATTAAATTTAGATCTAAGCAAAATATTTGAATACTCCGATCGGAAAAAATGCCAGAGTCAATTTATACATTGCCAGAAATGTTCCCAATAATTAAATGATAACAAGGAAAAATGAAATAAAACAAATACTATGTTTTAGAGAAATTCAAATAAAAAAAATAAAGAATGCTGCGTTCATTTAAACAACAACATTAAAGCCACCGGCAAATTTAAAAAGAGGTTGGACTTCCGATGTTTTCAGCGATCAGTCATGCAGTTGTTCGATCAATGGAACAGCCAGTTCATGACGTTAACGTGTGCATAGGTAAGAATTCCAGGGATACATCTAAACTTAATGGAAACTTTAGGGAGATTCATCATGACGCAGTATATGTTACGAGGTGGGTTCTTTGTATTAGAGTTACAGTCTGACAATTTCCACTTACCTAATTTTCTTCACAGAGTATGAGTTGAAGATGACACACAGTGGAGTCTCCTATGGGACCTATTGATGACCTACCTTGTCACACAGTGGAATCGAACACTGCTGGCTTACGTTGTCACGCAATTGAATCTAACATAGGAGCTATTGAAGTCCTAAAATTCCACACAGTGAGAACGACCATGGGACCTATTGATGGACTAAAATTTCACACAGTTGGTTCGACCATGGGACCTACTGATGGCCTAATTTGCCACACAGTGGGATCGACCATGGGACATATTGATTGCATAACGAACGTTTAACTATTCGAACAGGCTACATCAACAATTGAAAAAACACACAAAAAACGTAACCTTCTGTGACGGTTTATTAAAAACTGATATTGTTTAGTATGTCATAACATAAATTAATTGCCCTTACAATTAATTTTTATTTGCAAGAATTAATGTATGGCTAGACTTTTATATCATTCAAATAGAAAGTTGATTAATTCATCCCCGACACACACACATGTTGCTCTCTTCTTGTTTATCGTTTTACTACTTTTTGAAAAAAATACTTTCATTATTGTGTACTTCTGTTCAATAATATATTCAGTTGACAAACGGTATTTCACTATTAAAATAAAAATAAATCAACAAATTGAAACTTGTTTGATAAATTGACCAAATTATTATTTTTTCTAAACATTGGCAGCAGATTTTGGTAGATGGTGTAATCGATTACATCAATCGCCCAATATCAATAGTAATTTATTTTATGGTTCATGAAAATGCTGAAAACCAAAATAGCTTCGGTAAGATTCAAACGCCTCACGTAACTGATCAGAACTAAATAGCCCATCCGATGTTTTGAAAACCCCTATCAAGTTCTCCAATCTAATACTAAATTAAAAAAGAAAAAAAATTGTTGTTAGTCTTAACTGTGAGTGTCCCAATACAAATAGTATAATCTTAACCTATTACTATATATATTAGTTGAGAAAAGCTGGTAAAATACCTCAAAAAAGATATGAATAGAGATGCACTGGCGAGATAGGAAGCATCCATCTCTTAGATGCTGCGCCAGGAGGTTAAACACTACGCTAAGCTGCTGCTGTCCACAAATTCCGACTATTTAGATTGTGAGCCTGTAGTTAGATGTTAAATCAAGGAAATATGGTAACATTCATTAGTTCGGTTGGTCTTGCTTGAGGATCAAGACAGATATATTGATTTAGGAACCATTGGTAAAATATGAAACGTGTACATCCCAATGTAAATTAAATAATTATTATAATAATTAATCCCTATAAACAATGTATAAAGAAATCGGGTAAACTGTCCCTGGAAACGAAAGGAAGTGAACAAAAAAATGGAACCCCGCATTTCTCGGATGTCAAGTACGTTAACTACTGTTTAATCAATGGTTGTGGTGGTCTCCGCCGATTATAAATTCCTGGCCCCACGAAAATGATCGAACGGGAGAAGAATGTTATCTCCAAACCAATGACATGATCTGGATACTTGCAATATAGTTGACTCTGAAACAAGTACCCAAGATGTTGATAGTGATGTTAAAGCTGGTTAAAATGTCCACCCATTAGTCTAGAATGGGGCTTACACAAATCACGCAAGTGCGCTCTCCGATGCTCTACCAATTTCATCTCACCTGGTAAGAACTTTATTTTCTCTACCCTGAAATGATGAAAAGCATGTTTAACCTCGGTGTGATTTTACATTATATGGCAGAGTCACCAAATAAATAATTAAAAGGGAATTAATGATAGAAAAATATCTATTTCTATGTATTCAGGGTAGTTTCGGACAATTGCCGGATGGTATGAAATTCGGTTCTCAATCATTTTCTCCCGCGTTAAAACCTACAGTCTGTAATCTTACGCAATTGTAACTTACCATGATGTCATGTGAAACCAAGTTTGTTTAGTGAAATTAGGAACACAGAATCTATTAGGAAGGATGTACATTGTAATTTGATGGGCAGGTCCAGGATTCTCACACAATATGTAATGCTGAATCACCATGAGGATTTCATTACTGTGTACATGTATCTATGAAATGCTCAGTCAATTACATGTTGATTTTACAAGCACGCTGTTCCGTTTATCGAGGACTGGGAAAACTCATCGAAACTGTCTGTACATTCTGGGAAAACTCATCGAAACATGTCTGTACATTCTAATCTTTCTTCCATTCATGTCACATTTTATATATCAAAGGAACACTTGCAAAAATATAGTAGATATCTACAGAATACTGTTTACATAATCAATACAGGCAGCAACTGAATAGGAATATCTGGTTTAATAATTCCAAAATTTACTAAGCATAAATTTATTGGGAACAAACCCAGCAAACCCATATGTACATATGTCTTTGCTTTGATGTTATATCATAACTTCACTTTCTTTTCACCGCGCTTGTTATGTATTAGTTTCTTCAAAGTTTACTGAACAGTAAAATGTTTTTCACATTCAGAATCCGGATACGTTTTACAGTACGCACACGCACACGTATATTAGAAAACACTGAATATTTAAACGAAGCTGCAACATTCAGCACACACATATTTAAACATATTTCCCCGTGGACCGGAAGAATAAACGATCTGATTCGAAATTCGATTCAATTCACCCTGAGAGAACATCTGCACATTTCTCTGACAACAAACAAATATGCAATTATCATGTTTCCATAGGAACATTGCACATGGCAGTACCAGTAAATTAGAAATTACAATTAGCATATTAATAATACGTATGGTGGGAACTACTCAGAATAAATATTAAGATAGACACTAAGCACGTGGAATTTGTGGGATTTATATATATATATATATAGATATATATATATGCGTGTGTGTAGATGAATCTACCAAAATGTACGGTAGTGTCCAATCCGTATGAAGAACTCAATGTAATCCAAATATCATGAAAAGAGAAGACGTATTCAAAATGTGTTCGATGAAAAACACAGGAAAACAGAGTCAAGATAAATTAATAAAAATAATGAATAAAAACAAAGAAACAGTTCCTTATATTAAAAAATTCATCATATTACGATCGTTTCTAGGATATATATGTGTGTGTTGGTATGTATATCATATAGATATATTTAACATTTTTACAAACTATCAGAGGGAATATACATACCTACACATATATATGCTGTCTTCAGAAATAATGATATTTGTTTATTGAAAAAAACCCAACAAAGATTTAATATAATAGGTCTGTTTGGGAACAGGTTTTGAATTGACAAATAGAAAGGTGGTAAGTGGTCAAGATGGTAGAATAGTAGTAATGGAACTTTAATTTAGGGGTAGAGGAAAGCAGACTTCAGTTTTGAATGGAAAGAGTATTTTGAATGAAAAGATTACTTTGGGGATGAAAATAGGCCAAGTCGGTAAATGGTACACGAAAATTTGATGTTATAAAAGAATAATGCTAATGTAAAAATCTAAGGAGAATAAAATTTTACGATAAATGTGTTAGTGAAAAATATCAATCTTATTTAAAACATGAGGAATTTACATCTTTAAAAAGAAAATAAATTAATTAAATTGATAGGTATATTTATATTGATAAATTTATATTAATTCATATAGATATGATAAATAAGAGTTAGATGTAATTGAAAAATGTTGTTAAAAACGAAGGGAAAATAAAAAAATAATAATAATAATTGGGGGAAGGGATAAATTTATTAGTGAGAAATAACAAATTTATAGAGATTATAAGGAATATAGATTCATAACCTGAAATTAAAATAGTTTATATGTATACTTATGGGTATAAATTTTAGGAAAAGATAGCTTTAAAAGGGAAATAAAATTATGCAGTTCATTAGTAGTAGAATATTAATTATAGGTTAACTAATTTTTAAAAGATGTATTATAATAATTTGTAAAGTGTATATTAATTAGGTTTATAATATTTATAAGTTCTTCTAATTTTATGATTACATGATATAATTAATTCTTGTCGCTTATTTAATAGGATATCCTTAGATTTCATTATTTCAAAAAGTTCCTGGGAACATAATGTACATTCATATCTATTATTTTGATAAAGGTTGGCCCTTTTGAGCACACTCCAGATCAGGTTATGATCGATATTCTTTTTTCTATAATTATTAATTATTTCAGCTAAGGATGTTGTATTAGCTAATGCGGCATTTTTAAAACTGTTTGTGGGTATTAAATCTTACTTTAAATTGGTTAGAAGTAGCTCCTATATATGAATAAGTTGAGTCTTAGTGTTAATTTTACATTTATATACTATGTTATTAATAAGGCAATTTCCTTTTAATGGGCAATTTGCTTTGTTTCTACAGTTACACCCTTTCGTGAATGTTGTATCAGAGGAGATAGTCAAATTAGGCGTTTTTTTTTACATTTATATGCATTATAGGCACTTATATTTTATTGTATATTTTTTGTGGTTGAGTAGGAGAATTTGACCGTTGATCTATTTACAATTTGATGGTATTTATGGTTTGGCGGGAAGTTTTTCTCTAGGATAGTAAAACATTTTTTAGGTATATTATCTTTAATTTGTAGATTAAATGGAGGATTATTCCAAGTAACTAGTCTATTACGGTTTCGATGTTGTTTATTACTTGTATACGATGTATCCTGATGTTTATTAACAGAATTAGTATTAGTGATTTTATCACACATATTTTTAGTTAGATTCATTGATTTAGGTGTTTTAGCCTGATTATTAGGAATTTTGTTATTAACATATATTGGAATATTAGGATGAATGGTTTTTTGAAAGTTATATTGTATATTAGAAGAGTTAGAGAAATTAAGTTTTAAGTTGGTATTTTGGGGTATAGTGTGAGTGGCATTTATGTGTGTATATTTCATTTGGTGTTTGTTGGTAATATTGGGCTGTATGTTTGTAGTGTTATTGGTACAAGGTATATATACTAATTTGTTTTTGTGGCCGCTTCTATCTAAAGCTTCGTTATATAATGTCGCACTTTTATCGAATACATCCTGGTTCGATGAAAGGTTAGAAATTCTGAGTGAGATATTATATGCTAGGTTTTTAAGGATAGATTTAGGGTGATTAGATTGTGAGTGTATGTAATGTAAGTTTTGGTTAGGTTTATGGTAAGGTTGTTAGATACCCGTAGATAAGTTTAATGTTATATCAAGGAAATTAACTACTTTACTTGTGTTTTCAAATGTAATGTCGAGACTATAATAGTGTTTGAGGAAAGTTCTAATAAGTTTTTTTATTTTTTTCAATTTCTGATAGGCTAAGGTTAGTGGAAAGAAGAAGACAGTCGTCACGATATAAACCACCTTTAAGGTGGGGAAAAGAAGCATTCATGTTAAATAGAAGAAAGAGGCCCACAAGATCGGTAATTTGGGCAGAATCACTAGAGCCCATAGTAATGTCGAATAGATTACTATATGTATTTCTGGTCCAGTATTCTTTCTGAAATTCCAGTAGTGTTTGTCTAGCATGCATGATAATATTAATGTCATCCATAGTTAAGTTTGATCTATTTTTTGCAAATATCAAGGCTTTGTTCAGGAGTATGGGTGATATAGAGGAATAATAAGCATTTATATCGAATTGTAGAAATGAAGCAGATGATTTATTTCTAATATTAGTAAACCAGTTAATTACCTGGGATGTGTTTTCCCAGAGTGGTAAATTAACATGTTTTCTTAATTGTGGGATGACTCTATCTAAAAAATGTTTACTAATGATGTCAATGTCAGATTTGGAAGGGCATATAAGTCTTATAGAAGGATTAGAGTTAAAATTAGATTTTACTCTTTTACTCTTTTACCTGTTTCAGCCATCCGGCTGAGGCCATGCTGGGGCACCGCCCTTGTTTTGTGATCTTTCAGGTTAAAATGTGTTTTTTTCAGTGCCAAAGATTCAATTCTATCTTCAATATTGAGTTTACTATGTTGTGTGTTTTGTTGTTGATATTGGTAAGTGCCGCATTGTTTGTTTTTTTATAATTTTTCCTGAGTTCTTTATATATGAACTCATTGTAATTATCCATATCCATGTGATACAGATTTCCAGTTTTGTCAGAGTGGACATGGATTTTGTTAGATTTTTTTAGATCCAATAGGGTAGAATCAAGATCTTTTTGAAAATTAGATTTATATTTCTTAAATTTGAGGTGTTTGATTAAGTTAAAAAGGTCTTTCTCGAAGTTTTCAAGCAAGGAGTTGTGTGGTGGGTTCTTATATGTAGTGAAATCATATAAATATTTCTTATCAGTAGATTTTGTTTTTTATCAAAGTGGTAGGCCCTCCAGCTGACCCTTTTGATGAATTGGTTGTTTTTTTGTATCATAAGAAGTAAGAATTCATCCTTAGAAGGTATTGGTATATTCTTTAAAGAAGTTCCCAAGTATTGTCTTTCGATTGTGATATGGATAATGGACAAGAAAAAGAGCTCAACTATATATATAGGGAGTTATAAATTATATATATATATATATACAAAAATATGAATACCTTTATAAAATTAGGAGCAATATATATATATATATATATATATATATATATATATATATATATATATATATATATATATATATATATATATTTATATATATGTATATATATACACACATTTCAACAGCAATCATGTAAAAATTGCCTGTACAGATAATGAAAGTGTGTATGCATTTTGGGGGACAGTCTGTATATATATATGTATATATAATATAATAAACAAGGACGAGTGATTACTCCTTCATTACTTTTATTGGTTGGTGACGCGCGTTTCGCTATTGTTCAGCTCAAAGTTCGATCTGTATCGATCTAGCCCGACTCTGTAATCAATGGCTCGTCGGACCTCTTTGGTGGTAAGGTCATTACCACCAAATAGGTCCGACAACCATTAAACGTAATGAAGGAGTAACCACTCGTCCTTGTTTTAATTTATTATACTACACTCTGTCTAGCTCTACACATCGATTCAGACGTGAAACTAAATATCGAGTGCTCACCCGGGACAACCTACAGTAACTCCGCATTACACTCTCTCTCTATATATATATAATTATATATATATATATAACTATATATATATATATATATAATTATATATATATAATTATATATATATAATTATATATATATATATATATATATATATATATATATATATATATATATATATATATATATATATATATAATGTGCGTGGTGTATGTGTCTTCTCAATAATCTAGACGGACATTTGCTCTGGATTCAAATGTTGATATATTCAACTCACATAGATTTAGTTAATACTTACAACGGTAAGTTCTCATTTTAATACCGATTAATTCACCTTCATGTTGTTTGATTTATTTATGTTATTAAATAGTAATTAGGGTTCGTGAATAACATTCGTAAGTTTACTATACAGATCTTATGTGGCCGATGTACATCTATCACTGACTATAAAAACAGATATTGTGTATTTTACATTTCCTATGTTGTTTTTCTCTTGCGGTGCTTCGTTTGAACTGAACTATGTAATTTACTTGCCAGTAGTATAAAATAATTCTATGTTTATGCTTTCTTGATATGCAATATGATATGACAGACGAATCAAAAATAGAATCTAACATTGCATGTGCGTATATATATATATATATATATATACATTTGCTGAGGTACCCAGCTTCGCCAAGGTTAACAAATGATAAGAAAACGTCTGTATTGAATGCATTTTCTTGTTTACAGTGTATGTATTGTGTGTGTGTGTGTGTATGTTTGTGTGTGTTTGAATATATATGTGCGTGTGTGAGTGTTCGAGTGTGTGTGTGTGTGTGTGTGTGTGTGTGTGTGTGTGTGGGTGTGTGTGTGTGTGTGTGTGTGTATGTGTGTGTGTGTGTGTGTGTGTATCTGTGTGTGTGTATATGTGAGTGTTTCTGGGTGTGCGTGTGCGTGTGTGTGTGTGTAAACCACCGCTGGAGTCGGAGACATAGGCCGCGAAACACGATCATCACTAACAACGAATTCGCAGAGAGTATCCCTTATGGTTGATTCCCAACCTGCTAGATATACCAGTCAGGTTGTTTAGCATACGTGGTATTACTTTCTTTTTCTTTGGTGTTATAAAATTAGTATCAATAAACTTTCCTGGATATACTCTTATCCAAATCCTGTACATACTTCCGATTGTAACTTTCCGTTTTTTTTTTCGTGTGATACGCGAAGGAACCAACCAACAAATATCTCTCTTTTATATCTCTTTTATTTGTTCATTCAAAATTTTGTTCAGCTAATTCTGTCGTACAATATACATCAGCAAGCGTTATCTAATGTTTAAAACATATGTTTAAAACATAATCTTAGTCTCTTTGTTGCTCTAGTAACATTTTTTTCATCTGGAAAATCTGATTTTGTGGCCAGGCTAGGACATTTTGGGTGGCATATGGGCAGTAACAATGACGATAAG
Source organism: Eledone cirrhosa (assembly GCA_964016885.1). Taxonomy (NCBI): domain Eukaryota; kingdom Metazoa; phylum Mollusca; class Cephalopoda; order Octopoda; family Eledonidae; genus Eledone; species Eledone cirrhosa. The sequence continues at coordinate 194,135,637 of OZ024742.1, forward strand.
CCGTCTGTGCTATCGTGAAATAAATACTTTTGTTATAACATTTTTTCTTCTGGAAAATCTGATTTTGCGGGCAGGCTGGCACTTTTTGGGTGGCATCTCGGCAGTAACAATGACTATAAGTCGTCTGTGCATTCGTGAAATAAATACCTTTGTTTATATTATGTTTTTGTGTATACAAAAATTTCTGTACACGAATATATATTTATATATATATATATATTCGTGTACAGATATATATATATATATATATATATATATATATATATATATATATATATATATATATATATATATATATATATATATATATGTATATATATATTACAATAACAGATTAAAGTTTAAGCAAAGAATCGCTGCTTTCACCTTTAACGGGATCTCTGAAACTAAAAAAAACGAACTGTGAAAAAAAACAGGAAGATGATTTGGGTCGTAAAAACGTTAGGAATGTCGTATAACTGGAAGTCTTGACATTTGAAAATTTTAAAGAAGTGAATATTTAAATAATGTCTTTAATCGTTTAACAACATTCAGTAGAGAAAAAACAGCCTCACTGACTTACATGGAAAAATTTACATCTAAGGTGCAAATTTGGTGCCGTTTGATCCAGCCGCTTGGCGGAAAGTGTGTTACTTACTTACGGCCATCAGCTTTATAGTATTGATATATATATATATATACATAGACACACACGCAATGTTAAATTCAGTAATGCAGACACACACACACTCACACGCGCGCGCGCATATGTATATATGTATATATATATATAATAAAGAGGGATTAAAAGATGGTTAAAAGAGTTCCATATATTTTATTATGCGCATTTCGAATACAAAATCATTCTGGGACAAAAATTGTGTTCTCATCCGATAAAATAAGGTAACATGATAAGAGGCATAATAGCACTTGTTTACATGAAAGTGCTATCACAGAAATATATGTGCTAAAACTATAGTAAGAAATAGATAGGAAAATAGAAGAAAGGAAAGAAGAGGGGAAAAGGAAAAGGAAGAGGAGAAAAGAAAGGAAAAAAAAGAAGAAGAAGAAAAGAAAGATAGAGAGAGAGAAAGAGAGAGAGAGAGACTTTTGATCAGGAACGCTGTCAAAAGGAAAACAGCTGTAAATAAAGGTTAAGAAGTAAATATGTGCGAATAATATAGACGGCATTCAAATGTTAAGGGCCTAAATATAGAAACTGGGTATATTATTTTATATTGGTTTTAAATACTAAACATTGGATTAATAAGTGTAAAAATGTATTAATAAAATAAAATAAAATAAAATAAATATAAAAAAAAAGATTTTTATATAATAAAAATAGTCTATGTCAAAATTAATAATTTCTAATAAAAATCTATATATGTGGGGTATGCTATTTAATTTTTATTTGATATCAACAAGTAAATAAAGGAAATTGTTAGATATATTTATAAACGTAGAAAAAACATATGACGACATAATTTGTTTTCAAAATCTACGAAGGTTTGAGCGAAAATCTGAGGCTATAGAAAAAAAGATCAAAGGCTTAAAATATGATGAGAAAACCGAATTAATACATTGTAGAATATAATGAAAGATGTGGAAAGATAACCGTGACGCATGGAAGGAATATGTTAAAGGACATCAGCTATATACTTTGTGAAAGATCTTGTAGGATTTATGAATACAAAGCCCAAATAAATCGGTTCTTCGATTTATTATTGTGTTGAAATTCGAGATAATGGTAAATTTGTTCAACTAGACATAAATTACAAACACTAGATATGGAAGCATTGGAGTATGGACATGCGTTGTAGATTTTAGCCAAGAAATTTTGTAATTTATGTTTTTGTCTTTTAAGGACCAAATGAGTTCTGAGATTGCGGTGCTGGTCTATTTAAGTGGAGATATAAATGTAGAAGGATGATTATAGAATCTTTCTTTAAAGGAGGTAGAAGTAGAGCCAATGTAGGTATAGGTGTTGGTACTAGTTACCACTTTACATTCGTATACTAGTTTTTTTATCGAGACAGAAATTACTAAGAAGACAATTAGTTTTAATAGGGGAGTTGCATTTACATTAAGATTATTTACATAGTTATTTGCAAGTGGCCCAGGATTAATTATATTAGGAACTGGAGTGGTGGAATTAACTAAACGAGGTGCTAAAGTTTCCAGATTTAGATTACTATTTGATGCATTCCTCAAAGTTACGTTGGCGTCGTATTTATACTTGTGTTATTTTGCCTAGAGTTTATATTGACGTCGGTCCTTATAGTGCTATTATTATGACTCTCATGGTTGGATGCATATGAGTTATTATTTAATATTTTAGAATTGTGTCTTGAGTTAATTTTAGAAATTTTGGAAGTAGTGGAATACGAAATGTTAATAGTATGCCTATTGAATATCTTGGTATATATATGTGATGGGGGGGGGGGATGTTATGCAAAGCTCTAAAAATAATTTCGGGATATTATTAATAACAGAAAGGCGGTGGATTGGCAGTATCGGTAGAGGGTCAGACGCCATGCTTTCCAGCATAGTTACGTCCCTTTACGATCTGAGTTCAAATCCCGCCGAGGTTCACTTTGCCTTTCATTCTTACGGGGTCGATAAAATAAAGTACCAGTAATGCACTGGGTAATTGCTGGACTTGTGCCTAAAGTAGAAACAATTATTAATAACAGAAAGAGAGAAGGGAGCGTTGTACCAAAGGATATGTTTATATCTAGGTCTCCTCTTTTGTTATCAGTATGATTATTACTAGCTGCATTACTATAGTTATTATAAGCTATGCCTTTAGTATACCTATTTTGTCTAGATATCCAGCCCTGGATAAGGCATTACTATGATAGTTGTCATTAACTTCGAAGATATCTTTATTAGAGGATGAATTAAACATTCTTTTTTCTACACGTTTGACTATAGCAGTTGTAGCATTAATAGGGTCGTTAGATTTAAAGTTAACGTAATTTAAGTTCACATTATCCGTATGATATGGGTAATATAGGCCGGTATCTAGATTAAGGGATATATCAAGGAAATTTGCTAGTTTAACATTATTCCCGAATTCAATTTTTAAGTTAAGATGCTTAAATAGATCAAGTATATTTTTATTAATTATATTAAAGTTTACATTGTTACAATTTGAGAAAGTAAAAATAGCATCATCACAATAAATCCCACCGCGAAGTTGGGGAATTTTCCGGTTTAAAGTATTCAAGATGAACATTCCAACTAAGTCGGCCAGTTGAGCTGAATCGGACGAACACATGGTGATGTCAAAATTGTTGGAAGTATCCGCTCTTCATTGTTAAATTCCAAGATGGTTTTCCTAGCGGTGAGAATGATGTTTATTTCTTCCCTAGTGATGTCCGTATATTTTAACGCATATGAGAGAGCCTTGTTTAGGAGTGAAGGAGAAATAGAAGAGTAATAGCTGGCGATGTCTAATTGAATAAATTTAAGTTTGTTTTTATTGTTTAGGTCGTTGAACCAGTCTATTACGTCAGATGAAACCAAACATAAATTTAGTTGAGATTCACACCTAACCTGTGGGATAATTCTATCCAAGATGGATTTACTAATCAACCCTTGTCTTACAGGCAAGTCCGTTCGAAAATTTGTTTATGATTCTTCAGACTAATCCTCGGAGTTCTTGGGAAGAAGAGTTCTGTTTTTTTTCTCAATTCCGAGGTGGGTTACTATCTCAAATGCTTCCTTATTGATAGAATCCAGATTATCGTGCGTAGTTTTACGATAGCTTTTTTCTTCATTCTTTAAGGATAAGGTTATTATATTTATCCTTACTTATGCCGTATAAATTATTAGTTTTGTCAGAAGGAACTAAAACGTTTTTAGAAGAATTAAGGTCATTAATTTTATTCTTAAGGTTGATAAGGTGTCCCTGGCCTCGATAAGGGTTTCTTTTTAATTTAAGTTAAGTCCTCGTATAATTTTAGTTAATTCGTTTTCAAAAGGAAGGGTTTCTTCTGGCGTTAAATAATGAATCGAGGTTATTAGGTTCCTTTCTGTAAAAATTTCCTTTTAAGCGCTGGTCATAGAGATGAGTGATCCATCTGAGCCTCCGCACGAAAGAGTCCGTTTTTCTATCAAAAGTTTTGTGTATTCAGTTTTTCCCGTTATAGGTATTTCCTTAATTGAAGTTGTGATGCTGTAGTAATCTATGTTTTAATAGAAGTAGAGACCATCAATAGTATCCTATATAAGAGTTAGCGCTCAAACAATCAAGGAGCAAGTTAATGTAGAAGGTGAGTAATATTGTAGAACAATAAAACTATGCATATATCAGATAAGTAGCACTCACCAGTTGGTAGAACTGGAGTATATATAATACATATATATATATATATATAGTGTGTGAGTGTGTGTGTGCGTATGCGTGTGTGTGTATGCCTGTGCGCGTGTGTGTGTGTGTGTGTGTGTGTGTGTGTGTGTGTGTGTGTCACTGCGTTACCGAGAGTGGAGATGCCTCAAGACACAGGACTACTCAATGGTTGGTGAAAATATTCTTAACTCCCAGTAGACCCTTGGAAAGAGTTGTTAAATATAAAAACCGAAATCGCCTGATGTTGCGCTCAGATTCATACCCCTCCCTATACACACAAACATATATATACATACATATATATATATATATATATATATATATATATATATATGGAAAATGATTTTTTATCATCTACACATATATGGTGATCTGTATAGAACGTTTTCTAACGTCCACATTTTTTTACTATATATATATATATATATGTGTGTGTGTGTATGTATGTGTGTGTGTGTGTGTGTGTGTATATGTGTGTGTGTGTGTGTGTGTGTGTGTGTGTGTGTGTGTGTGTGTGTGTGTGTGTGTGTGTGTGTGTGTGTGTGTGTGTAATATAAAATGACAAACACAGAGATAGAAAATCTGCATGAAAGAGAGAGAAGTTCAATGTATCGGATGTTAGTCGTTCGTCAAGAAAGTACAACTAGATATATTAAATCTTAGGAAAAATGTGTGTGTGTGCGTTTTTTATCATCGTATATGTATGGAGAATGTTCTATATATTGTTCGGAATTGTGTCTATGTATTTCTGGCTCTATTAACATGAGTGAGGTTTGTGTCTGTACGAATCAAATATAAAACAAATTATTATTGTCTAATATGTATATGTTCATTATGTATCCTTTCATTAAAAAAAAACGAAACGCAACATTAAAGTGGTCAGCTGAATTAGAAATAACCAAATAAAATCAATTAAATTTTTATAGTAACCTCACTATATAATGTCAAATACGCGTACATATGTGCTTGTGTGTGCGTGTGTGTGTATGTGTGTGTGTGTGTGTGGATATGTGTGTGTACGTACGTTTATAAGTATTTGTTTATTATTAAGTGTGTTAAAGTGTTTTGTTTTATGTATCTATGTCTGTGAGTGTATTTCGGTGCCGGTGGATGAGGGAGGGTACGGGAAGCGGTGGGAAGCGCAGATTGGAGATAAAGGGCGGTGTATTAAAGTCATAAGGAGTAGATTTATTCATAAAAAATAAGCTTCTATACCTCTGGAGGCGCGGGGCTGGGGCTCCGGTGCAGAAGCAAACACGAATACATTAAGCTGACAGGGCAATGTCCATACAACGAAGACGAACCGTGTGTTTATGTCTGTCTGCTTGCGTGCATATGTGCATATCACAACACTATTCATGCTAAAATACTTGATGTATCCTATACCTATCAATTATATTCTTCAACCCAGGAAAACAATGAATCCCTGCACTATATCATGCTGAACTCTTACTCACTTCAGAATATCACTATGAATTTATATAAAAATGTATGCCTCATTCCCCGAGCAGAGACCGTTTAGACAAATAGGATGCATTGAATGAAACTGATTAACGCCAAAATAGATATCTCCTAAAATAATTTATAGGATAGATAAGAATGAGAACATATGTGTTTTTGGAATATAATGCATGCAAAGTAGATATATTTAGGTAAACATGAAGTGAAATTGTCAGTGCTACATTTGAAATAATTTCTATTTTAAACATTCTAAAACATTCTAAAACATTCTATTTTTATTAAACTTATTTACTGGCCTAGTTCTGTTTTTTAACCCATATTAACTTAATCATTCAAACCTATATTTTTCTCACATGAGGTATGCAGAAGGATAGTTTTTTTTATGTCATTCTCAAGTTTTGTTCAAAAACGTACGCTTTGTTTTATGAAAACTTTAGCTGCTGCTTTTACCAAATCCCAGGCACCGAGATAAGACAAAAACATTAAGCCGTATCTTGAAATAATACAAATAGTTTCATTTGGTGGTCTTCCTTCTACTTTCCTGTTTTAGTTTAAACATGATCTAGATCAAAGGTTCTCAACGGGGGACATATACACCCCTGGGGGTCGTTTCCGACTCCAGGGGTGGGTGGTTAGGGGGAGTGTGGCGTGCACTGGAAGGCTCTTTACTTTGGTAAGTTTAATAAGACATATTTAAATGTCTTTGAGACTGCCAATGTGAATGCATTTGAATGAGCATGCAAAGAGCATAACTATGGTCTGACCGCAACTGTGAGCAGGTGTGCAGGCGTGTCTAGACATTAACCGACAATTGAGATCCTAACAGTGGAAAAACCCACAGTCAACTGGGTCAAGGACACTTTGAGCGCAGCCACTTAGAATCTTGTCTTTCCTTCACCGATGACAATGTATTTCATGTCTGAAATTATTGACTCAACCATAACGAGTTAACACTATGTAGATCTATGTTATTCCCTATTGTATAAATAATATTACAAATAAAAAAAGAAGAAAAACACACTGAAGCGGTTAGCACACACATCTAGGACCACATACAACACATAATCAGATAATACACACATCTAGAACCACATACAACACATAACCAGGTAATACACCCATCTAGGACCACATGCAACACATAAGGCGGTAGCACACACATCGAGGACCACATACAACACACAGGCAGGTAATACATACATTTAAGACCACATACAACACATAAGCAGGTAATACAAACATCTAGGATCACATACATCACATAATCAGGTAATACAAACATCTAGGACCACATACAACGCATAATCAGTTAATACATACATCTAGGACCACATACAACACACAAGCAGGTAATACATACAGCTGGGACCACATGCAATACATAAGCAGGTAATACATACATCTAGGACTGCCTACAACACACAGGCAGGTAATAAATACATCTAGGACCAAATACAACACATTGTATTATGTGCTACGGACGACGCAAGAGCAATGGTCGGCCAACATAAGGGTTTCGTCACTCTTCTGAAGAGAAACAATCTATCTGTATTTGTTGTTCATTGTGTCATTCCTCGACAACATTTGGCTGCGAATAAACTCAGCAAACTGCTGAGCAAGTCCTTTCAGGTTGCCATTGATGTCATCAATTTTATCAAATGGCATTCCCTCAATGAACGAATTTTCCGGCAACTGTGCCATGATAATGACGAAAAATTCGTGAAGTTGTTCCTTCATAATGAAGTGAGGTGGCTTTCAAAGGGCAAGTGCCTTACTCACTTCTTTGAACTGTTCGACTCTATCATTGAGTTTCTGCGAGGACGCAACGCAGAACTGTACAAGAAAACCCTCGATGTGAGGCAAAACTGCGCCTACCTCACCGACATCGTCGACAAATGCATTAGCGTCATTTTGGCTTTGCAGGGGAGGAAGATCAGCTTGCTTAAAGCAAGGAATGCTGTGAAAACATTCCTTGCCAAATTGAATGTCATCGAAAGGAATCTTTGTTGGCGGGAATTCTATAATTTTACTAATGTCGCCAATGTTCAAAACATTGTAAGCGATGACCAACTCCAAATGTATACCGCTCACCTCCGTGCGCTACAAGACAACATGAGAGAACGGTTTGCCGAGGGACATCCCAATGTGGGTAGCATATCCCTTCAGAGCTAACGTCGATAATTTGGACGTTATATTTCAGGAAGAATTCTCTGAACTTCAAGCAGATGACATGATCAAAATTAATTTCCCAAAATAGGTGAACCCCTTTTTTGGATGCAAGAGGAAATTTCCACACCTACATGCAGAGGCCAAGAGATTTGCTCTGCCTTTTCCAAGCTCATAGTTAGTCAAGAGGAGGTTTGGTGCTGTTTCCAACTGCTACAATGTAATTACACGTGGAGACCTCCGGCTACATCTTACGAAAATCCATCCTGACGTCAAAGAGTTAGCTAGACTCCATAAAGTTCAAAGGTCCCATTGAAATGAGGTCAAAGTTAAAGTAAGTTGATTTATCCGAAAACTTGGATATGCTATTGTTACAAAGCAAACTAACAATTTTTTTTATTTGTAGTTGCAGTCTGACTGGACTGGAAACCATCTACTACAATTCACTTACTAATTTGTTGTATTTATTTTACCATTTACTAATAAATATACCCTCCTGCATGGTCATGAAAACCCTCTTCCGTGATCTCTAAACTCACAAAGAAAAGAGGACATCAAGTTAGATATCAACATTTATTATGTCCGTTTCGTTAAAGGGAAAATTGGAAAGTTTGAAATGATATAATTGCCACTTTCTTCCAGATAAGAGCACTCTTGGGATAGACAGAGTTGCTCTTGTATAAATGTTCAAAATAGCTGGTATCGCCTGGTGGGAATATAACAAATTCAACTGGTCCTTATACATAAAAAAGAACATTTATGTTACTTTTTTTTAAAATTTATATATTTCCTTTCAAGGAATGTATTTATACTCTCAGCTGCTGCAATGGTATCTTTGGAATATCGTTAATCAATTTTTTAATAATCTGCTATCAAAATCAGTAGTATATTGAAAAATGGAAAAATATGGTAGGGAGGAGGGCGTTTCGTGATTTCGAAGAACAAAAGGGGGCGATTGACCTAAATGGGTTGAGAACCTGTGGTCTAGATCAATCTCACTCAGTTGTAAAAATGAACAACCTATTTGAAACAATAGCAGTCCACACAAAACATGTAAATACCAGTTGATAAAAAATCAATATTTATTTCCAGATACAATTGAAATTATAGTAATCACTGAGATAGATATCTTGTTACTATCTCTTTTCGAAGTTAACAGCGTTTTTATAAATATTTTTTCCTTTTTCTTTCCACACTTTTTTATGTATGGATATGTTTCCAATTTGTGTAAGAATCACACGCATAATAATACAGACACATACACACATACATGTATATATCCATGTGCATGTGTTTGTTTGTTGGGTGCATTTCTATGTTTTCATGCGTCTTTGCTTCACTGCATGAAGGATGGTATGTGTGCGATTTTATCGGTGTATAATCTATCTATCTATCTATCTATATATATATATATATATATATATATATATATATATATATAAATATATATAACGAAGGAAGTGAGGTAAGGAACCAGGTGTACCATAACGCACCAGAGTACTCGATACTATGGGTAGTAGAGTGGGTCCTAAACTTTTTCCTAAATATATATATAGAAGTAGTAACAAAACAGTCAGTTCACAATACCGAGAACAATTGTTTGACATTAGGCGGATCTTCAGCATAAGGTGAAACAATTGTTCTCGCTAGCTTGAGCTAACTGTTGTGTTACTAATTCTACCAAACTCGTCCCATGGTCTGAGTGCTCTACCAGACTGAGTGCTCTACCAGATATTACCTTCCAGTGATCTACTTATATATATATATATATCTTCACATTTATTATTATTACTATATATATATATATATATATATATATATATATATATATATATATATATATATATATATATATATATATATGTGTGTATCTCTGTGTGTGTGTAAAAGGTAAACAGAAATAACAACACAATCGGTACAGTATATGGAAGGTATATATTAGGTTAACGCTTGATATAGCAGGAAGAGGGTCTTAACGTTTCGGATGCTAGTCCTTCATCAGAAGAAAGAATGAGAAATAAAATAGATTGAGGAGACGGGCGGGTTGGAATTGGAAAAAATGTCTTTAAATAAAAATAACAGGTCCAGTCATGTTGACATCTCTTGTAAAACTGTTGGTGCTGGCGTTTTGTGTATGATTTGTTTTTTAGAAAATTGGATGATGGCTGGCGTCTACCTAAAATGGAAAAAAAAAACGTTTTGTAAAAAGAGCTATATTTGAGCCAGTGCATAAGCACGAGTGTTGTGTGTGTGTGTGTGGGTGTGCGTGTGAGTGTGTGTATGTGTATGTGTGTGTATGTGTGTGTGTGTATGGGTGGGTGGGTGTATGTGTGCCCCTACTGATACATAATGTCTGTTGCTAAACCTCTCTCTAGAACATTTGTAGCAATTCTGATCCATTAACGGTGATTGAAATAAGAGAATCTCACATGTAAAACAAATATTAGTTAACAAAGGATAACACTACCAAATAGTACTATAAAAACTTCCAAGAATACATTTTGTCACATTTATACAAAAGAAACAGTATACAGAAATAATACACAAACCTACATTACGATACTACAAGAACCAAATATGCCCCGATTTAATATATAATTCAAAAGATCATAAACCACAACATGCATCGCTGTTAATGACCATCTCTTTAATACGAAACGCCAAAATGAAAACCTTCTTCATAAACACGGAACAACTATCATATCACAGAAAATATCTCACGAACAATGTGGTAAATAAATGTCAATGCAGACATGAACATTGTTATCTTCATTACCCAAAATCATACACGTGCCAATCTATCTCCACGATTCGCTATGCAATTACATTATTATACAGCATATGGAAGAAAACTAAGCAGGTAAACATTAGTTGATAACACTCTGAATGCTATACGAAATTCCCTGCCTAACAAGGAGAGCAATTACAGAATCATTTATATTATCAAAATATACGCAAAACATTAACACAGAGAAACAACATATTTAAAATCGATTGAAAATACATTTTCATGTTTCAAAAGCAATTTTAAATGTATGAGCGTTCATAATTTTACTCACACATCCATGACCATTGTAAATATATGTATATACAGACCATGTTGAATCTACCAGTCTGAGAGAGAGAAAGAGGAGGGGAGGGAGAGAGAGAGAAAGAGAGAGAGAGATAGTGGGCGTCATTATAAGAGGGCAGCATTAAAAAAACTGTTCGAGGTTCTATCAAATATAAACAAAATCTCTCTGTAGAGAAAACGAAAATAGTCAACAGAATGGTTTGTTGCTTCATAGCTACCCATGTTTATCGGTTTTATTTATCATATTTATGCTTCTTATTCCTCACGTTGGCCTTCCCATTTTTATCCCTTTGTCTCCCTTGTTTTTGTTTCTTAGCTGTAAAGGGTACTATATTCCCCCTCTTCTCTGTCATGGTTTACTAGTTCTATAGGGACGTTTAAATTGATTAAATAAATAATGTCTACATTTACAGATATATTTCTGTTTAGATTCAAAGCGAATGTGAATCATATATATATTTATATATATATACAATGGCAATAGAAGTAAATAGTGTAACACATTCTACTGGGTAGTTTATTTAGTATTAGAAACACTACGCGCACACGTACATTCATATATTTACACAGACACACGCATATATATATATACCCAAAATTAAGATAAATTGAATTAAATTAAATTAAATCAAATTAAATTAAGGGTGTCATGCCAGATAGACATGCGCCATATCACCCGTAACATATGCTCCAAGATTCTAATGAGTAGATGCGAGCATTTTATATCAACTAGAAATTGATCGACATATAATTAAGCATATGAAACAATCACAGGGGATAATTTGTAAAATTAGATACCTTATAATTTGATTAATCAAATTATAAGGTATCTATTTTTGAAGTTCTAGTTTAACATTATTTAGTTACCTATCTAGCTATGTGTGCTTACACACTTTTACAAATTATCCCCTGTGATTATTTCATATGTTTAATTATATGTCAATCAATTTCTAGTTGATATATATTAATATATATATATATATATATATATATGTGTGTGTGTGTGTGCGTGTGTGTGTGTATGTGTGCGTGTGTGCGCGTGTGTGTGTGTGTGTGTGTGTGTGTGTGTAGTGGTAGCTATGGTGCTTCCGTAGGTGGTATGCCAAAATTAGCACTCAATATTCATCAGAGTAGAATGTATATAATATCAAGAAAATTTGCTCCGGACATGACAGACGTGTCTGAAAGAACCCGCAGAAGTAGAATCAGCCAGATCCATACAAGGCCCATGACTCGAGCTACATGCCAGCGAAACATTTGTAACACGAAATAAATTAAGTCCAGATGCATCACTGATTTTTCGTTTTCTTGCTAATATATATATATATATATATATGTATATATATATATATATATATATATATATACAGTATTTTCCGTTGTGTTGTAATATAAATATTACACACAGTAGATTTATTACATAATCACACACAAGAAGAAACTGCTGAATAACAGAATTGAACGAACATTATTCTGCCGTCACAGAACTAAAACCCTTTTTTCCCACTACAAGCCGAATATTACATAAAAGAGGGACATCCCCCAACTATATAAACCTTAATCTAGTTAGAAAAATATAAAAACAATCTCTTCTCAACATATATTAATAACCTTAAATTACCACACTAATAATGGAAAGATATGCTGATGAGAATAGGTGCAAATATGCGATAATGAATGTGTCTAAAAACGTCCATAAGTATGTATATATATGTGAAAATGTATATAAATAAGTAAATATATATATATGTTTGATGTGTATAGTTAGATGTAAGTGTATTCATGTATTAAAGTGCTTATATATATATATACATATATATATATATATATATATATATGTATGTATATATGTGTATATAGATGTGTATGTATGTGTATGTGTGTACACATGGACTAGAGTATGTATGTATATATGTGTGTGTCTATACGTGTGTATATAAAGATAAGTTGAGTATGAAAATGTATACACATGAGCGCGTATGTATGTACATGAATACATGTGTGTATATATATGTGTATGCATGTGTATATATATGTAAGTATGAATATGTGAATTGTGAGTATATGTATTTTGTAGAGGTGTGCAAATATATGTGTGTGAATGCGTGGGTGAAAGGATACTTACACTTGAAAGAAAAAAAATTTAAGTCTGAATGTTAATTAAGTGCAAACACAAAACCAACCACGCATATCTTTACTATCTCTAATCCTTCTATAGATTTAGAAAAATAACCAATAATATATTCTATAAAAAATGTCAAAACAACAGATGGGAATCTAATTACTCACTGCCACCAAGAATTCTCACTGCTATCGAAAAACCACTCCTTCAACTATTCCTCTAACAACTTCACCCCTCCCTCCTAATATTCTCTATAAAAACTAAATAGGTCCTCAGTAATATTATTCTGATGAAATGACAGTAAATAATAACATTGAAATATTGAATGTCTGCATAACTAAAAGTTTGTAGATAGCAGCTGTTTTAGGTTATGTAACTGTTATAGAAACACGTGTCAATAAATTCCTTTCAACTAAACTGTATCCATTCAAATCTTTCTATATATATATATATATATATATATATATATATATATAGCGGCGATGAATTAGTTTTGCGAGGTTTTTTTATATGAAATCGTGTGTCGAAACAAATATTGTTATACTTGGGGAGGGTCATATTTGTGTAATATTGCACAACAAAAACAAGAAACATAATAAAAGTAACAACCACAATGGTAGAAATAACAGTAACAACAACAACAATACATCTAGCAATCATAACAATAATAATAATGCTAATGATAAAAACAACAACAACCACCCTGATAACAACAATAGCAACACACACAACTATGACGATAGATATAATGACAACCCCTTAGAGAAACTATTTTTCAACCCAGCTGACAAAACATATAAGATGCGTAATATCTATCCTACGAGGTTACCTTTTAATAAAAGAGTTTGCATACCACAACAAATAGATGACGAGACAGAGGCACAGTTCACCATAGCTAGAAATAAGATTAGACAAATAGTAGAGAGGTATACTAAGAGACAGAGAAGACCAGAGGCCCAACAACTTGGGAGGTAACCTGTAGAAGGCTTGGTTAGCCTCAAGCAGCGCACAAGGGATGGTGAGGTAGTGTGTCTACCCACAGATAAGTCTGGTAGGATGTCAATAGATAGCATGCCGAACTACATCGAGGCTATGCAACACCACATCACCAACACGAGAGAAGTTGCACACAAACACACGATGGGAGAGAAAAAATCCTCAACTCTCACATGATGATGTGGACTGACATTCTAAAGCCGAGCAGACGCACTGCCAACAACTTCCAGGCGTCTAACAATGGCATACCACCCTTGTATGGGCTCCGCAAAGACCACAAGACAGTCGACGACCCGACAACAGGACCACCAACAAGACCCGTATGCGGAGCTAAAATAGCTAGCAACTACAGGATCTCCTACTTCCTCTCAATGGTTATACGCCCCATAATCAAGACGTCCCCAGATATATGGGACAGTACAGAGGACCTCCTCAGCAGAATCAGTGAGTGCAACAAAAACAGGAGCCTATCCAACTGCATAATAGGCAGCATAGGATGTGGTGTCACTGTACCCATCCATTAACATTGATTTTGCTGTGAAAAGATGTGTGGAGATGATCATTGAGAGTGAGGTGGAGTTCTGCGACGTCGACACAGACGAACTGGGCCTCCTACTTAGACTTACCTACGACACTGACTACCTAGACAGCCATGACCTTAGATGTTTCTGCCCTAGTAGACCTATAAGAGGTAGACCCCCCACCATAACCTCAATGGCAAAACAGATTCCCATGGGAAGGTCGATTGGGTGGACCAAAGCTATACGGACCCCCCAAAACAATGATCAGGTAAGAAAAATGGTCGCACATGCAATAGGGGCCAGTATCAAAACTACCCTAAAGGGCCACATATTTAAGTTCAATGAGAAAATCTACACCCAAAATGAGGGAGCAGCCATCGGCATCAGGATAGCTGGTGATGTTGCCAACCTTTTCATGGTATGGTGGGAAAGGAGACTTAAAGATCTCCTTAATGAAAGCTCCATAGACCTCATCATGTACTCTCGTTATGTAGACGATATCAATATAGTTATAAGAACACCCCCACTAGAGAGCACTAACAAGTTTGATTTAGAACGTAGCACGATTGAAAGCATCCAGCAGATAGCTAATTCCATACACCAGAGTATAACTGTAACTATCGACTTCCCTTCCAAACACCCTAACAATAGACAGTATTAGACACAGAACTCTAGAGTAACACTATAGACGAGAGAGCCCAAATTCTCCACTCACACTATGCTAAACCCATGGCCTCCAAATACCTGATACTCAAAAACTCAGCAATGTCCAGTAGTGCTAAGTTTAATATTCTGATCGCAGATTTGGTACGAGTGATGAAGAATGTGTCCCGCATGTGCGACCCAACAGAAATGGAAAGACACATCCAACACTTCATCAACCGCATGCAGTTCTCTGGCTACAACCAAAGAGACAGAGTCAGAGTATACGAAGGAGCCATGGAAAAGTATAAGACCCTAATAGGACTGTACATGAAAGGAATTTGCCCATTACACAGGAGCAAATCATGGAATAGCATAGATAGGGCTAGACATAAGATAGGGAAAGCCACATCATGGTACGACAACCAGAGATACCAGAGTGTCATGTTTGTGGACGCCACCCCTGGAGGGAAATTAGCTAACCAGTGTAGAATGGCCCTGAGAAAGACCCACTTAAAAATAAAGGTGGTACCACCATAAACCACCATAAAATCCCTGATCAGCAAAACCTACCTTTTTAAGAAAACCCACTCTACCAATAGGAAATGTATCATATGTAAGGTGAACCCCCGGATAAACTGTAAAACTAGAAACGTAGTCTATAGCATGAGATGTACAGAGGGTACTTGAAAAAACATGACAACAACATATATAGGTGAGACAGCTCGTAGCATAGGTGAAAGGATAGACCAACACTGGGGGGAACTAAAAGGACGAAAAAACGGGTCAGTACTATACGAACATGCTAGACAACAACATGACGGTAACATAGACAACATAGAAATTAGAATAATATCTAAACATAGAAATGACCCAGCAGATAGGCAAATCAGAGAGGCCACTGAAATAGAAATTAGAAGATGAATGCTAAACAGAAAGAATGAATGGAATAACAACAACACCCAAACAAACAACACTGACCTAAGAGAAGTATAAATAAGTAAATAAAATAAGATAAATAAATACATACACAAGCACAATAACAACAAGCACATAAACACACACTAGTCACCCATCACACAGCAAACATAACACTATACACACACGCAAACGAATGCGCAAAGAAGACAAAATAAAATAAACAAACAAGCAAATAAATAAATAAATATATAGACAGACTGAATAAAAAATGGCGTAGACATAGAACACAACAGGAGGAAAATATAACACCACTGACGATTTTGCAGATGTGCAACGAAAGATTTATGATAAATTTATGATAAACTATATATATGTGTTTGTGTCTATATTGTATGTGTATTATTTTTGACCGTCGGTCAGTCAATGGCAACATTGAGGACCGAGTAAGTTAGATTACCAATATAAAAGACAGCGAGAAGCGAAAACCAACCAAACAGTGAGTGTATTCTGTTATTAATTCTGGCAATATTACACAAATATGACCCTCCCCAAGTATAACAATATATATATATATATATAAGTTGAAAAAAATGAAAACGAAATGTCATTTCTCACTCTTAGTATGGCACTTACTTAAATGTAAGTATGTATGTATACGTACATACATATATGTATACAGACGTACAGTAGCATGCATACATATATATATATATACATACAGGTACACATACATATATGCACGCATCAGTTTAGCGGACGCTTATTATAACGCCGCTTTGTTCGTTTATAAACAAACTGAACAGCCTGAATTTATGCCATACGGTGTTAAGGCAACCACGTTACCGTTTTGTTCAACACTGACATAGGAACGATGTACTAGTTTCAAGCTTGTTAGCTATCATCAGCACCGTATACCCATCTGCCAGATAGTTGAACGTTCGAAAGTATATACTTTCCTTATGAAAATTAACGGCTGAGCAGCTTAATTTGCATATTAAGTGAGTTAAATCGGTCAGGCATACCGTCGTTCCTGTGTCAGTGTTGAACAAAAAGGTGACGTGTGTTGCCTTAACACCGTATGGCATAAATTCAGGCTGTTCAGTTTGTTTACAAACGAACAAAGCGGCGTTATAATAAGCGTCCGCTAAACTGATGCGTGCATATATGTATATGTACCTGTATGTATATATATATATATATATATATATATATATATATATATATATATATATATATATATATATATATATATATATATATATATATATATATATATATATATGTATGCATGCTACTGTACGTCTGTATACATATATGTATGTACGTATACATACATACTTACATTTAAGTAAGTGCCATACTAAGAGTGAGAAATGAAATTTCGTTTTCATTTTTTTCAACTTATCGTTTTCGGTATGCCTGACCGATTTAACTCACTCAATATGCAAATTAGGCTGCTCAGCCGTTAATTTTCATAAGAAAATATATACTTTCGAACGTTCAACTATCTGGCAGATGGGTATACGGTGCTGATGATAGCTAACAAGCTTGAAACTAGTACATCGTTCCTGTGTCAGTGTTTAACAAAAAGGTGACGTGGTTCCCTTAACAACGTATGGCATAAATTCAGGCTGTTCAGTTTCTTTACAGACGAACAAAGTGGCGTTATAATAAGCGTCCGCTAAACTGATGCGTGCATATATGTATGTGTACCTGTATGTATATATATATATATATATATATATATATATATATATATATATAACGAAGGAAATGTGGTAAGGAACCAGTCCAGAATTAGCCGTCGAAACGGCTTGAGCTCAGCTGTCGGGGTCTCACTGGTTCCTATATATATATATATATATATATATATATATATATATATATATATATATATACAAATAACAACAAAGAGCGCTTAGAACATAGGTATATCTTTAATTGCTAACAGTGTTTCGTCCACACTAGAAGTGGGACTCTTCAGATCATAAAGAGTAAATACATAGTATACAAGCATTGACAAAGCCAAAACAGAAGAATATATGTGGGGATACCATAAGTTGGGAGGAGTTTAAAGAGTAAAGTAAAAGGAGTAAAATAAGAAAAGAGTAAAATAAAAATAAAAGTAAAAATAAAAATAAAAATAAAAATGAAAAATAAGAAATGTTATCACTCACAGTTGGGCAGGGTTCCGTTAACATACAGCTACATACAAGTATACGCATAAGCATGAGCACCCGCATACACCTACACACAAGCACCCGTATGCAACACATACAGTATGCACTAATACAAATAACATATCATAGACGGATGGGCACAAGTTAAGAGATAGAGATAGATAAAAAATAGATAAGAGGTAGATAAAAAATAGATAAAAAATAGATAAAAAATAGATAAAAAATAGATTAAAAAATAGATAAAAGATAGATAAAAGATAAAAAATAAAAAATAAAATAAAATAAAATAAAGTAAAGTAAAATATACACCAGAAGATAAATAAAACAATACACCAAAAAAAATAGAGTAAAATATACACCATAAAGGAAGGTGTGGGTAAAGATAAGACTGGCAAATGCATAAGCTATCAAGCTATGTTCAACAAGTGATATACGTACAACATATAAAATACACAAAAATATATACAAAAATATATATAAAAAATATATATAAAAGAGACGTATATATAAGGATATATATATATATATATACACATATCAGTCCAAGTAATGCCTATTTATAAAAATGTAACTGGGGGTAAAAAGATGTAATAAGGGTAATCAAGATGGTAATTATTAGGGCATGTAATAATAATATTATTATAGAAATCCTAAGGTGACACTAGTGTTGACTCATGGTGATATATGGAATATATCAGGAGCACACTAACGCCTTAGGTGTTGCAGTTAGCCGCAGTTCAACAATAGAGTGTTCGAATGAGATTTTTTATGAACAGATGCTATGTCCGCACTAGATTGAGTGGACCATTACAATGCAATGGAAACATCCCAGGTTGGACAGTCCCAAAAGTTCACACTCCAAAGTTCAATCCACAGGTGTGCATTCATAGAGTTGAGCGGTTGGGCAATCCCAAAAAGTTCACACTCCAAAGTTCAATACACAGATGTGCATTCATAGAGTTGAGCACTCAGGCAAGAATTAATTGGTTAACAAGGTGTATCCGCATCACAAGCAGGAGCATATGCTGGGAAGGTTGCGGGCAAATTCATATACAGCAGCACGAACATCAAGAGGCAAATAACTGAGGCGCATATTAGTGAGCAGAAGCAGGCAAGTGCAGGTGGTAAAACCATTTTTATTTTTATTTTTATTTTTACTTTTTCATTTTTATTTTTATTTTTATTTTTATTTTTATTTTTACTTTTACTTTTATTTTTATTTTTATTTTACTCTTTTCTTATTTTACTCCTTTTACTTTACTCTTTAAACTCCTCCCAACTTATGGTATCCCCACATATATTCTTCTGTTTTGGCTTTGTCAATGCTTGTATACTATGTATTTACTCTTTATGCTCTGAAGAGTCCCACTTCTAGTGTGGACGAAACACTGTTAGCAAATAAAGATATACCTATGTTCTAAGCGCTTTTTGTTGTTAATTGTATTACGGCTCTGTCCTCTGACATTGAGCTAACCATATACTGCCTATTTAATAAGTGGAGTGTTACACACTCCCAATTCTCTCCCTTATATATATATATATATATATATGTATGCATGCTACTGTACGTCTGTATACATATATGTATGTACGTATACATACATACTTATATATACATATATATATATATATATATATATATATATATATATATATATATATATATATATATATATATATATATATATATACAATAAAAGAGAAAGCACAGGGAAGCATTATAAAAAGGATTTTATCCAGGTATTTACGACCGTTGCATTGGTAAGCGCAAACATATATCGCTATACTGCAAATAGCAGCCTCTCGATAATAACTGTTATCAACTCCATGTTTTCAAAATAACGAATAAGTTACTTGTAAAAGGTTCTTAATATATAAAAAAACAGTTTTTTAAAATCGTATTTACTAGTATAGGGAGAGAGGAAGGGGGAGAAGAATTAGGAAGTAGAGGGACAAATGTAGATGGTTGGAGGGGTAAAGATGGAAGGATTCCCCGATCAGTTTTGATTCGTAGACTTCATGTCGTCAATTTACAGTGTAGGGAGTTAAAGAGAATTAAATTGTTTATAGTGGGAGGGAGAGAGAAAGAGAGGGAGATATAGAGAGATAAATATATATATATAAAAAAGGAGGGAAGAGAAAAAAAAAAGAAAAGAAAAGAGAACAAAAAAAAAAGGGAGAGAAGAAAAGAAGAAAACGAAAAAAAAAAGGAATGAAGGATGAGAAAGGGACATAAGTATTGGTTACTGTGGGTAATTTCAGGAGTTAGAATCAATAAGAGGGTAGAAAGTAGAAGTATATGCAGTTTGTCAGGTGGTAGTAGGAGGTTAAGGGTTCGATTTGCACTTGTAGTGCGAACATTTTTCTTTAAGTCTATCGTTGCAATAAATTGATCTTTCAATTTTATTGTTGAGTAACTTGTTATTCGTACTCAAAATGTAGAAGAGTTCAAGGTCAAACAACCGACAGCTTCTCACACCACTCCGATATGCAGGCGCGTTCGGTAATTTCTTCCACTCCAGTGTGTATTGATAGTTTCTTTCCCTCAGTTGCCAGGTCTTGTTCGCAAGGGTAGTTACATAACGATGCTGGAAATGTTTCATTGCGTAACGATGTGTATACCAACGAGCTTTAAATGAATTACCAGTCGCTCCAATGTAATACAATGTATGGTTGTCTGATTCCACTGTGCATTGGTAAACCAAGTTAGACTCCATACATTCATTATGCAATTGACAGGTTTCAGGTAGGTGGCAATTTCAATTCTTGTCATGGGCAACTTTGGCATAATTGGTGGGCTGCGATGCCTGTAGAAGTGTGTTACGTTTTGTTTTCCTTCTAGTGGGTGGTTGTGTATTAGATATTCTGTTGTGTTCGATGGTAATTGTATTGTTATTATTATAAAGTTGTGTTCCGGTGTTGTTACGTATCTTTTTAGCGTTAAGCATCTTAATATGTGCATCTATGTTTGGTGCCGTGGAGTAAGATAGTCTGATAGATTTAGTGTTAAGGATTTTGCTTAGATAAAATCCTTTATTTAATGCTTACATGTGTTTTATCTTTTATTGTTTATACTCCAAGATTGAACGGGATTTACTAACCAGATTCTTGTAAACATGTGGAGTTACCCCTAACCGTACGTTAGAAACCGTCCAAGAAACTGGCTATCTTAACCACGAACTGGATTACAATAAGCAATTTTCTGCTTTCCTAACTATATATATATATATATATATATATATATATATATAAAGGGAAAGAGAGAGAGAGAGAGTTGGTTATTCACTAACAAGTGAATATATATATATATATATATATATATATATATAAAGGGAAAGAGAGAGAGAGAGTTGGTTATTCACTAACAAGTGAATATATATATATATATATATATATATAAAGGGAAAGAGAGAGAGAGAGAGTTGGTTATTCACTAAAAAGTGAATATATATATATATATATATATATATATATATGTGTGTGTGTGTGTGTGTGCTTTGTGTGAGTGTATGTGTTGGACAGGTTTATTGGGATCAATTGATATTGCCTGTGTGCAAGAATACAAATGTAAAGCAGTAAAACACTTATCAGATTTGAATATCGTATGATGCAACTCCAACACAATTATGTACATGAATATACTCACACTAACTCACTATGTTTTGGGTAAGTGTAACAAGACACTTAGAATACGAACGACTTATAGAAAATGTTGAGGTGCCGGAATGGCTATATGTGATGATTCTCGAATGTTGCCATTGAAATTGAAAATACAGCCTGGTTAAATTTTATAATCTATCATTCCAGTATCGATAAATGAATTCCCAATTCAATGTGCTTGATAGAGCATCTTATATGATGGCTTGATATATCTATGTTCAGTTCATTTGAGAACATTGCCTCTTACAACACAAATGCTAAGCTGTATCGTTGTTTAACTTGTCCTTTTACTCGGCAGTGGCAATACAATAATATAAGCCACTGGATTACTAGGCGCAAAATAGTCGATTTATTTCTCTCACCACTTAATTACCTTATTTACACTCCCGTGTGCTAACATTGAATATGTTTATGTTTATCGACAGGATGTGTTTAAACATTTGAGATATGAAAGCCTTAGCCTATGTAGTTGATTATTTTTACTGATATTTGGTTTCCCACAACAACATTATTTCTGACATAGACATGTCATTTCATGTCATGAGTGATCAAAACTTTCTTTGATGTCTTCCGAGTTGACGTATGTCATATTGATATACTTTACTTCCAAGTGTCACTATTTTTAAATTCCAGACGACTGTATGTACATACGGATAATATATGTACATATATATATATATATATATATATATATATATATATGTGTGTGGGGGGGGGTGCGTGTGCGTGTGTGTGTGCGTGCGTGTGTGTGTATGTGTGTGTGTGTAAGTGTGTGTCTGTGTGTGTGTATATGTGTGTGTATGTATATTTATGTAAGTATTATGTATATATATATATATATATGCGTGTGTGTCTGTGTGTGTGTGTGACTTGTTCCTCTATATATACGTACGTTTGTATATTTTGCTGCAAACAAAACTTGTTCATTTGATTTCTGGTCGGATATCTTACATCACATCACACACTATTTTGTGTGAGAATATGTATATTGTTGTTTGGTAACTGGCGTATGCATAACATGAAAATGTTTCTAGCATGGATAAGATATTCATTCAAGTGTGAGTGAGTAAGTAAATGAGACGGAAAGTCGGGAACTGTGTTCTATGAATGTTACTATGGATGGTAATTTTCTTAGAATGAAAGGGATATGAGATAATGTAAAAGAAATACACGTTGGTTTAAACAAAGTTTAATGGATATATGTCTATACATAATACGCAAGACATTTAAACAAAGAACACTTCCCAGAAAGGTTGTGCTGACATTTGATACGATTCTTCCTCTTCGTGCGCAAACTAAACAACTACAAAAGGAAATAATGGGTAATTCTCTTTTTTCTTATAACAGTTTTGGAAATCTTTCTTCTCTTTTAGCTACGTTTCAATAATTAGATTTCATGAGCTTAAAAAGACTTTTATCGCCTCCATGTAATTAGATAGATTAATAGTTGCTCTCATATACACATCTGTATGTACACGTGTGTGTATTTATATTTATTTTTGAAGGCACCAAATTCATGAATTTGATTTCTGGCTATTTCTCCTTGAGCAAGCAAAGTCCTGTATTTTCCTTGCTTAACCTACGGGAAAAATCTTTTTTTCTGTATCAAGCACTGTATCACGCTGAATATCTCTGAGAACAACGTTAAGTGTGTACATATCTGAGGAATGATCAACAACTTGCAAGTTACTTTCAGAGCTGCAGCAACGACACACGAACATTTAATTATAATTATTTATATTTATATTTTCTTTTACACTCCTGTTAATTTTGCCTTCCATTCTTACGGAGTAGATATAATACATCACTAGCTACACACTGGGTCTATTTAAGTTGCTTTTCTCTCCCCCAAAATGTATGACCTTGTGCCTAAACAGAAAAGTTATTTTTTTATACTTTTAAATGATATCATTGTAGGTTTTTTTTTATCGTGGGATCAATTATTAGCTCATTGCTTCCTGAAGAGGGAGAGATTGATCGAATCTTTCCTACCGATTTACACCGGAGAAAGATGCCCAATCAAGCTTACACACAGAATAATAATTATTATTTCTATCATTGAGAAAAGGTCTGCAATGTGGTTAAGGGAAGGTCGATTATTTTGACCCTAGTTCCTAAATTTAATGTATGCATTGACCACAGTTGGATGGAAGGTAAAGCTGACCCCGGCGGGCTTTGGGACTCTGAACGTTGAAAATCATAACTAAAAAGCATTTTATCCGATACTCTATCGATATTTCCAATAAGCCACACTACAGGGGAAGAATTGACCCAAGTCCAGGGCTGTTCTTTTTTGTATCGAGCTCCAAGGTATGAGAGGCAAAGTTGAACACAGTGCGACTGGAACACGGAAACAAAAGGATCACAACAAATACTGGTAATCATATGTTCGGTTCAATAGCCCTTCTACGAATAATCGCCCCATTATAAGTTTAGCAGAGAGTTATTTAGAAGTTGTAATGTTGCTACGAGGAACCACCAGTTTGGTTGAAAGATATGATAGGAATATTGACAACGACTTTAGCTTGTTTTTGCATTATTTATTAACAAAGGTTGAGCTGGCATGCCAAGAGAAATAAAATAAACGAATTAAGATTTCAGAAAGACACGGGCTACTGGCTGTGAGGTGTTGCCAGGCCGTGGTTAAATTGTTGTGTTATATATTGGCTAGTGATTTCACGGTGAAAGAAAAGTAGTTGTTTACCTTTTGCGGTCGAGCTGCAAGAGAGAGATCCCTCAAATCTTCGCGGGTAATCTCTCCCCTCAGGACGCGAAGGGATACATCCTCTTCTCCTGGCGCTGATTGACTGAGCTAAGCCAAATCACGCACAGAGAATGTATGTGAGCCCGCGGATTGTAGGTCATTACATAAGTAATAATTGTTTATGTTTAGGTGCAGGGCCAACAATTTTGGAGGAGGGGAAAGTTGATTAAATCAGTGTGTTACTAGTATTTTATTTTATCGCTATCTTCAATACGGTATTCGGACCAACCCTTACGTATGGTGATAAATCTTGGGTAATGACCGAAGAATACGATCGGGAATACAAGCGGCCGAAATGGGTTTCCTCCGAAGTGACTCTGGAGTTAAGTTACTCGTTAGAGTGTGAAGCTCGGGTATCAGAATGTCACTTCAGTTGAGCCGCTACTTCTCCGAATTGAGAGATCACAACTCCGATACTAAGGGCACGTGGTTAGAATATCTCAGGAAAGATCTCTGGACAGGTTTTACAAGCAAATCCAACCGGCAGGAGATCCAAGTGTAGAACCGGGGCAAGATCTTTGGGTAACATCCATCACATTGGCTGGTCTCACTTGGGGATCCAACTGCACTCTGACAGGACACGCTGAAAGGAAGGTTTGATGACTCTGCCCCCCCAAGACCCCTCAGGTATATGGGGACGAAGAAGACGGTGGAGGAGAAGGAGGCGGTGGCGGCTAACATTGGCGAGATATGAGTTCAGAATGTAGAGAGAGAGACCAAATATCAGTAAGCATTTGTCTGGCACAAAACGTTTCTGCCATGCGCGTGCGTGTGAGTGAGTATGTGTGTATACGTATGTGCCTATGTGTGTGACTGTGTGAAGGCGTGGTGCGTTGTGTTCTTGGGAAAAACACTTTATTTCATGTAACTCCACTTCACTCAATTGTAGACATTTGTTGTGGGGTTACTTGTGACAAGCTGTGTCAGATATTGTCTTTGCCTTGGACAACTTCGATAACGTGGCGATGGATGAATAGTATCCATGGGAAACTGCTGGTCTTCTACATGCACGCATTGCCCAAGCTTCAACCTCGACGTGGCAAACTTTCTAGGAGCAACACTATGGTCATTCAGGACAGAAGTGTCCTATATTATATAACCGCTTATACAAAGCCAATTCTCATTCGCAGATGAATGGTCAACCAGAGACTATAATAAGCACCATATGCCGAAGGTGGGATAACGTGTGACTGAAACTGAAACGACAGATGCGAAGTGAAAGTTATTAACGTGGCAATACACAAATCAATCCAATTTAAATTACTGAATCTGTTCTTCATTCCTCAACACGATTATTTGCAAGGCGTGAAGGCGGTCAAATACTGTGGAAACTCTATTGAGACCTGATTAAGACGTCGGATGTGGAACTAATTCTAACTGATCCATGAATATCCCTGCCTAATTACCTCCAGTATTTTTCGTTTATTTAAACCATCTGCGCACCAGTATCGTCACTACAATTCCAATAAGAGATAATTTCTTGTAAATAACATCCCCCGACATCACTTCATGTTTTTCTCAGATTGCGTCTCCAGCTGTCCGCCGGGGAAACAATTTTAACACACAATAAATTGAGTTCAGATACGTCACTTATTTTTCATTTTCTATTCTCTCTCTCTCTCTCTCTCTCTCTCTATATATATATATATATATATATATATTTATATATATATATATATATATGGGTATCGACCTGGGCGTATGCGCGTATGTATGCATTTATATATATATATATATATATATATATATATTTAATATACAAATGGTTTCTACAGGACAAGAAGTGTTTCATTAGGGAGAAATCACCAGAAGGGGCTTCCTAACGATTTCTACCGAATGAATCAGCTCTAGTCCTGTAGAATCCATTTTTATATTAAATATTTATACTCAGCTATGTATTGAGTACGTTACTCACTGTGGTTACCCCCGATTGAACCCAGGATAAATATATATATATATATAACCAAAGATTAATATGGTTCATTGATTACTCAATGAATATAGTTTTACAATAGAATAAAAGCACTCTACAATTAAGTTTTCTGGAGTTATTAATAGTATTCAGAATATTAATAAATAAAGACATTCCCATAATCAAACTATATGTTTTATTATATATATTTCGAAGGTACTGTGCTGTTTTTTCAGTACGTCGTCGTCAGATAAAAGACATGAATTGATGTATGACGTACCTAAACGGTCTTGATGGTTCATTTCCAGTATTGGAATTCCAGTATTCTAGTACTGCCAATACTGGAATTAAACAACCAATACGGTTGTGGTATGCCATACATCAATTCATGTATTTTATCTGACGAGGACGTACTGCAACAACAGCACTGTGCCTTGGAAATATATATATTAAAACATATATGTTGATTATGTGAATGTCTTCATTTATTAATATTCTGAATAATATTATATATATATATATATATATATATATATATATCCGCCGAAACATCGGTTCAGGATACATTTACAGCTGACGATAGTAACGCCACCGCTCCTTTCGTTTCATAACTTTTGTATTTACCGCCGTGACCATACCTGCTGTGGTCTATCTGTGTACCCTCCACACTTTCGCATCGACCCTCCCTTCTCTCTTGCCTTCTCGTCACTCTCGTTTTTTTTATCTCTCTCTCCCTATCCATCCGTTCGGTTTTGATTGTTGACATGTTTACACGTGCCGTGGTGGGCTCTCTGTCCGCAATCTTTGCGGCACCTTTTTACCACCGTCGTAAAAAACCCTTCTGGATTATCTCCCTTTCCCTTCTCCTCCTCACTTTTGGTTGCCCGCGGCTCTCTCTCACTTGTTCCTGTCTACGTGAGAGCTAGCACGATTGTACCAGCTCTGACTCATAGCTGACCACCAGGCTAGTCTCCCAGGTTGGCCACAACTTACTTTCCCTATTTTTCCCCGGTTCCTTTTTCGCATGTTTCTTTCACCTTTGTCTTCCCACGATGGGATCTGTACACATTATTTTCTTCTATTCCTTTCCATTTTACCCCTCTTCTTCTCTCCTCATCTTTTCCTCTATGTTCTTCTTCCTTTCCCTCTCTTTCCTTTTCTCTCTCCCTTTTTTTCTCGCTTTCTCATTCCTTTTCCACCTGGCCTTTTGATTAATAAAAGGCCTCGGGCGCACCCGAAATACACCGATGTGCTGTAATTCAGCGCCGAAACATCGGTTCGGGATACATTTACAGCTGACGATGGAAACTCCTTTCTTCCTTTCTCCCCCTGTTCCGTCCTAAACCACCATCATAAACCTTATTTTTGTAACCACACAGCTCCTTTCGTTTCATAACTTTATATATATATATAATGCAATATAATATAATATATAACTTTATATATATATATAATGCAATATAATATAATATATAACTTTATATATATATATAATGCAATATAATATAATATAATTGTTTCTTCATTTGGCACAAGGCCAGCAATTTTCCCAGTGCATTACTGGTACTTTATTTTATCGATCCCGTAAGGATGAAAGACAAAGTTAACCTCGGCAGGATTTGAACTCAGATCAGAAAGAGGCATAACTCTGAGCTGCAAAGAATTTTGTCAGACCCTCTACTGATACTGCCAATCCACAAGGAAACACACAAAGAAGTCTGTTTTGTATTACATGGGTTGAAAAACCACTTTGTTGCAATACATAAAATCTATGAACAAACGGAAAATACATAATAACCGGAAAAAATGAATTAAAATGCACAAACCATTTCAATAACTATGAAACTCCTGGGCAAACTACAAATAGAGTTTGTTTCGCCATAAATTAGTGGCTGTGTTAGATAACCCTAAGGCTTTTCAGCAGAGTAAGGATCTTATGAACAGCACACCTAGAGATAATTTAGCTAACTAAATATCGCACGTGTTGTATGTAGTAAGAGAACAAGTAACACCTTGCGCGGCAGATAGTGCATAGTGGCATGAGTGGATCGTAAAATAGCTAGAAAGTGCAGCCTAAAGCCGCTCAACTTTAAAAGCCACTCAACGTTAAAAGAATGTATTTACAGATAAATGCATATATTATGTGTGGTTCATCGTTGGTAATCGGAAAGTGACTACAGTTGAAATAAGTACTAAATACGTTAGCAGAGTATAAATATCTTTATTTTATATAGAAATGAATTCATGACAAAGAAATCAACAGGAAGGTGATGGTGATTTCATACGAATGAAACAGTTCTAATCCTATAAAAGACACACACACATACATACACACACACACCATGAGCCTAATATTCATAAGCTTATTTATGATTTTCTTCTCCCCTACTATGGCTTCCTTGTTTCTTTTAATCTACATTCATATTTAGTATTTATTTTTCATTTTAAGGAATGATTTCTTACTATCATAATGTTATGATATTGGTTTTTGTTCTTAGCTATGTATAAATGTGGGTGTTTCTTATATATTTATATACCTATGGCAACACACAATGAGAGAGATGTTGAAACAGTAAGAGCATTTTTCATTAAAAAATTCTATCTGTAGTTCTACATATAAATGTATTGAATATTTTATTGCGTTATATTTTTATATTCTTCTTCAGATGGATCTCAAAATTGCACACACACAAACAGACACACACACACACAGACAAACCACACACGCCATACTCACACATACAGACGTACACATAAACACACCTATGTATAATTACTGGAATGGCCTTGGTTTTCATGATTGAATGTTCCAGTCGCTCGATCGATTGAACAGTTGTTCATGAAAAGCGCGCATAATTAGATGAACATTTCACAGACACGTGCACTGTCAAAGTAATCCTATAGGAGATTCAAAAAAATTGTATGCGTGACGAGGTTAGACCTTTGAGTTACAGGGACAGTCCATCCGACGGGCTTCTAAACAGTTTCTCTCCACCGAATTTCACTTAAACTGGCGGAAGTTGCCAAGCTGTGTAATCGAACTGGAGATATAGATATGGCGACGCAAATCTCTGTGTGCGCATAGCCGGGGGGGGGGGGGTTGCCGTTTTGCTGCGGAAACACCAGGGCCTCGTAACACAGACGGTACATCTGGACACGGAGGGTCGACTGGTGGTCCTAGACGTTGACAGTAGTAAAGGTGGAGCCTTCAGGCTGGTGGCCGCATATGCCCCATCCGGGACATCGCGGCCAGACTTCTTCAAACGTCTAGAGATTTTTCTGGGAACGTCCCGCTCCTTGCTTTTAGTGGGGGACTGGAATGGATTCCTAGATGCACGTTGGGACTATGTGGGAGCATGTCCCGATAAAGGGGGGTGTAACATCCTCAAACAGTTAATCGGCCGATTTGACCTGGCCGATAGATATCGACTAGATTTTCCGACTCTGCCACTGTGGCGTGGTCTAATCGTAGCGGAACATCTACATCGTACCTAGATAGGGTTCTAGTTAGAAATAAGGATAGGGACATATTAAGCTGTCCACAAATGTTCATGGTTGCCTATTCAGATCACAAACTAGTTGCCTGCATGGTCAACCTTGATAGAATCCATAGACAAGGACCCGGCTACTGGAAGCTGATCTTGTTGTTACCAACATGCAAAGCCTACAGTAGACGGATTAGCACTTTAGTTAAACAGCACTTGACAGGGGCCATTGTCAACAACAGATGGTGGTACTCTCTCAAGAGGGCAGTTAGATTAGACTCGTTAGTTTTTAGTAAATAATTAGCGTTAGATAGAAATAGAACCGAGAAAGAATTTGTAGATAAAGTAGAAGAGGCAATTAGAAGTGACAACGTAGCCAGCGTGCTAACAACGTGAACGGCCTTGGACCAGTTCTTCGACGCAAAACACGAGGGCTGCGTTGTCAGAAGCAAAATACGTGCTCTTGGAAACGAGGGAGCCAAAGCTGTTAGCTTGGCCCGAGTGGCGGAGGCAAAAAGTGGCAACAAGTCCACGATTCGGTCTTTGAAGGACCAAAACTGACGCGTGAAACCTGAGCCGAAACAGGTGTGTGCGGCCTTTCAGCAGCACTTTTCTCGGCTGTCCGGGCAGAGCGTCACGCCGTGAGGGGCTATGGATTCAGTCCATACCTCGACGGCCTACCGCGACTCTCGGACAGCGAGGCAAAGTTCTGCGAAAAGCCGATTTCAGCCGCTGAGATAAGGGACGCGTTGAGCCAACGCGGCAAACGCAAATCTCCAGGTGTCGACGGTCTACCCTACGAATTTTACGTAGCAACGCCGGACCTATTCTCCGGTCTCCTGGAAGCGGTCTACTGCAACTGGCAACAGAACGGGAGAATTCCCAGTTATGTGACCGGAGGCGTAGTCACACTAATCAGGAAGGACGAGAATAAGGGGGATGACATAGGCAACTTCCGGCCCATAACTCTGCTAAACACAGAGGTACAGTTGTTGGCAAAGAGGCTGGCGCTTGTCGTCGAGAACCTGGTGGGAGAGCGCAGACATGCGCAATCCCGACCAGGTCCATACACGACAACCTCCACCTCATGCGATACATCATAGAGAGGGTTGGGTGTAAACCCGGCTTCGGTATGGGCGTGATCAACTTGGATCAGTCTAAGGCTTTCGATAGGGTTGACCATCGTGACCTGGATGCGGTGCTCGAGGCGGCAGGCTTCGGACCCGTGTTCAGGGACTAGATTGCTGCAATGCATAATAGCAACATCTGCTCAAGGGTTAAGTTGAACAGCTACCTCTCCGAGCCGTTCCATATCACGCGATCCATTCGACAGGGATGCCCTCTGTCCTCCCTTCTGTACGTATTGACTCTCGAGCCACTACTGCGGAAGTTGGAGCTATTGCAGGACATCACTCTGGAACCGGGACCGCGGAAAGCGGCGTCGGCCTACGCCGACGACGTGACAGTAATGTTGTCGAGAGCCTCGTAAATCGAGGAGGTCGGCACCTTACTGAAGGAATACGAAAGGTTCACAGGAGCGAAGCTGAACCGGGACAAGTCCATCGGTTTGCAACTCGGATCGTGGAGAGGCATGCCGATGCCCTCCGATGGCGTCGTCGGACGCTGGACGGAAGGACCAGTAAAGCTGCTAGGGGTCTGGTTTGGTCCAGACCTCCAGGTGGAGAAGAACTGGAACCAGGTGTCGCCCAAGGTGTTTGGACTCACCCAGAAGTGGGCCGAGTGCAAACTATCATTGAAAGGTCGAGCGGAGGTGGCGAACACTTTTATAGCGTCCGCCATCTACTCCCGCTTGACCGTCGTGCCTAGTCCAGCCAAAAAGCTCGCCAAAATGGAACGTGCTCTCTTCCAATTCCTTTGGAAGAGGCGGGCTTCTTTGGTGAGAAGATCCATCTGCTGCCAACGCCCTTCCGACGGAGGGCTGGGGATGCCGTGGCTGACGATGCGCAAACACGCACTCAGGCTGCGGCATTTATACGTATTCCTCACAGGACAACCGGTGTGGGCCCCATTCGTGAGGTGATCCTTCCCACGACTAGTCTCGCTGACCGAGCTGCAGTCCTGTGTCAAGCCCGAGGAAAACGGGCGACGGGCACATCGAATGTGCTCAGGCGCTCACAGCCCTCTGGCAGGCGGAACCGGCGATCAGTGGAGACCCCACTTCGTCATTCTATAGAGGGTTGATCCGCAGCAAGTGCGACGATGTGCTCGGTGAAACTCTGGGAGTAGAGGAAGATGAACTAGCCAGTCTGTTCGGTAGAACCTTCCGCTCGGGACAGATGGATAACTTCCAAGAGTTCCTGGCCTGGCAGTGCTACCGAGGAGCTCTACTAGTTCGAGACAAGCTCTACAGACATGGGCGCCCGGGCGGGGACCCTGCAAAAGAGATCTGTCCGAGGTGCGTACGAGACGAAGAAACCGTCGCGCACGCATTCATACACTGCCCTGGCGTCACCGACCTGTGGAGCTATGTAGAACGACTATTGTCGCGGGTGGGACCAATCCAGTTGAGCACCGAATCCATTGTCATGATCAAACCGCCACCCTCCTTCAAAAAGGAAGGAGAGGCGGTTTTCCTTTGTGTAATAGCTATGGCGAAAGAGGTTGTATGGTGGACAAGGTTGAAAGGGCTGAGGTCAGACACCTTTCTCTCCGGCCAACAACTGATTCTTTTTTCAAATACCACTGTGGAAGAAGAATCAGGATGGAGAGAGAGGTGCTGTAGCCCAGCAAGTTTTATGAAAGGTGGGTGAAAGTGGCGACAATGGCCTGAGAGAATGGGCCTTCTCTCTATATCTAGGTTCAGGAAAAAGATGAGGAGAGGAAAGGAGTACAAACTCTACGTACTCCTGGAGATGAGTGTTGCACATTTTTTTCGGAGGTATGTGTTACCCATATGTAATGTCTCCCTCTATTGGGGAAAATCGATTAATTTTTAAATTGCATTTGTGATAATATTTTACACGTTTTTATTGTATGTAAACTTCCCTCTTTGTATTTGTCCACTTCTTTTGTGCCCCTGTCGCTAATAAAGAAACATATCTAATTCTCTCTCTCTCTCCCCCTCTCTCTCTCTCTCTGTCTCTCTCTCTATGTATATATATATATACTCCCGCTCGCCAATAGCGTAAGGTCTTCAAAAGGCTTTTAATTAAGCATACAGTGTATTGTAAAATACACTTTATATACATTCATATATATATATATATATATATATATATATATATATATATATATGAATGTATATAAAGTGTACTTTACAATACACTGTATGCTTAACTAAAAGCCTTTTGAAGACCTTACGCTATTGTTTTAAAGTAGTGACAATGTCACTTACTTCTATTTTCAGCAAACAAGGGGAGATAAGCTGACAGAGCCCAGTTTTGTACTTGTTGGTACTCATAAAAGCTCACCACTCCTGTTTGCTGAAAATTATGAATGTTTGATTCTTATAGAATTCCAGTAATAATCAGGAACTGATTGTATAGAGCGGTTGAAACAAGGCACAGAAACAAAGGAAGGGAATCCCCAGTCACTGAAGAGGTCACAGAGTGTGTGACGAAAGGACTATGACTATATATAAACAACTATCTGGTTGTGGAACCAACCAACCAACCAGAAATTTATAAGTTTGTAAATTTGTAAATTTATAAATTTATAAATATATAATAAATCGAATTATAAATATATAATAAATCGAATTGAAAGCAACTGGTGCGTGTGTTTCTTATTGGCAACATGACCCTCCCAAAGTATAACAATATCGGTTTCAACATACGATTTCAGATAAAGAATCTTGCTAAACAAATTCAGAAACGAAATATATATATATATATATATACATATATGTGTGTGTATATATATATATACACACACACACACACGCACACATGTACATATATATATCCTCCACATATTTTCTGTCAACTCCGTCTGTTGGTTTCCAATGGCCTAGTCTTCTGCCGGCAACTTTTATTTGCAACTGATTTTCTTAACAGTTTTCTTAGTTAACGCTTGTCGTAAGAAATGTTACATATATGTCATGAAGCTGGAAGATGACAATAAATGATCAGCGTTTCTTCTATAGTTCAGGCCAACATTTCTTGACATATCTTCAAGCATACTTTCAAAATTGTGTGCTTTTAAATCTTTGGAGTCCTTATTTTGTCTTACACTATGGTTAAAGATGTCATCAGCATTAATATATTTGAAACGATTTTATTTCCGACTAAATTTATTACCCTGACTTTGCTGACTTGCACATGGGATGTCATCTTGAGCAATAAGAAAAGAAAACTCAATTGCAATTCTTATTCCATTTTTCAAGCTCTGTTACAGAAATTGTTTTCTAAATGCTCCCACAACAAAAACGTTAAAAGTTCTTTATCACAAAATTATTCATCTCATCTGAGTGATATTCCATGACATTTCGATAGTGATAATTCTAAAACAACAGATTTCCTCAGGTGTTGATTTCGGTCTTGCAGTTTCTTTCTTTCCCCTAGCTACAGACTTTCACTAGATTTACATTCCTTGCTGTCAGTAGTATTTTCATAGTTCAGCTAATTCATCAAGAATATATTATTTATTGTAAAAATTACTATTTGGTATATCGGATAATTTTCTATGGCTATTTAGCACTAGATCATTATTTTCTCTTTCGTCAATTTCAAAACAATATAGTATGTTTTTTATTCTTTGGTTTTCCCATTCTATACGGAACACGAAATGGTAAAAATATATCAAGGTTTCCAAGTTTACTATGAGTGATTTGCTAGCAAGAAACCTCCCCTCTTCGTCGAGCGATGCTTTTAGTAGAGTCCAATATTTTGCAATCTTTTAGACGAAGAGTTTTTTGTGAGAATATATTCCTTACACCCTCCCTCCCGATCTTCACTATCGTCCTCCCTCACCAAGGGCATTGGGGCACTGAAAAAGTTGTTTGTGTATACAGCTCTTCCCTCATTGACTTAACCGTTAAAAAAACGATGTCATAATAATCATCTGATCTCATGAAAAGAACGAAATGTCAAAGTCTCAAATTATATGATTATCTATATTGTTTAAACTATCTTAATTGCAAAATGATGATAAAAAGAAAACTCTATAGATTATATTGTGTAATGTTGTTATTGTTTCCATTAATCTAACAGTGTTCCAAGCAGCTGCTATGGATATATCTTCAGAATCAAGGTAATGCTTGACAGAGTATTAGATAAACATCAATGTTTATAGCCAACCGGTTACGTCATTGTCTGTTCCTATCCTTACAATCACACCATCAAATGAAAACAAATGTTAAATAGTGATTTATCTCATACCCTTTTGACTCATATTTTAACCCTTGAAATCGTTGATCGCGTTTGTAATTGTTATTGCATAAAGAGCGTTCAAAAGCAAAATTCACCAAATAGTTCTCAAACATCCCGAATTAAGCCGTACTTCCAGACGTTCAACCATCTGGCAGGAAGGTATACGGTACTGACGATAGCTAATAAGCTTGAAACTAGTACATCGTTCTTTGTCAGTGTTGAACAAAGGGCAACGACGGTTGCTAAACACTGTACGGCTTAATTCGGGATATTTGTTTACAAACAAACCGAGCATTATAATAAATGCTCGGTAAATCCATACGTACATGTATATATGTGTGCATGTATGTATATATACATACTACTGTACGTCTATATACATATATGTATGTACGTGTACATACTTATATTTAAGTAACAGCCGTACTAAGAGTGACAAATGAAATTTCGTTTCATTATTTCCATTTATCGTTTTCGGTGCGCCCGGCCGATTAACTCACTTGATATGCAAATTAGGCGGCTCAGCCTTAATGTGCATAAGAAAAGTATATACTTTCAGACGTTCAACCATCTGGCAGGAAGGTATACGGTGCTTACGATAGCTAATAAGCTTGAAACTAGTACATCGTTCCTATGTCAGTGTTGAACAAAAACTGTAACGATGGTTGCTAAACACTGTACGTCTTAATTCGGGATGTTTGTTTACAAACAAACCGAGCATTATAATAAATGCTCGGTAAATCCATACGTACATGTATATATGTGTACATATATGTATATATATATATATATATACATACTACTGTACGTCTGTATACATATATGATTGTACGTGTACATACTTATATATATATATATATATATATATATATATATATATATATATATATATATATATATATATATATATATATATATATATATATATATATATTTATATATATATATATGTATATATATATATATACTAGACCAGAAAAATGCGCAAGCTCAAAAGACCCACAGAATGTTATAGTAAATCTTCAAAAGTGTGGGACTATGTGTGTGACGTATTATATTCGTTTTTTCCCGTTCTTTGCCAGGGAACGTTTCCACGAACCAAAGTATCGTCTTCCTGTCTTCCTCCGGTTGCAACGTTTTTTTGAAATATTCACTTCTGCGTTTACAGATTGAATTTG
Source organism: Eledone cirrhosa (assembly GCA_964016885.1). Taxonomy (NCBI): domain Eukaryota; kingdom Metazoa; phylum Mollusca; class Cephalopoda; order Octopoda; family Eledonidae; genus Eledone; species Eledone cirrhosa. The sequence continues at coordinate 194,172,381 of OZ024742.1, forward strand.
TCAGTTTCAGAAGATCCCGTTAACTGGTGAAAGCAGCGATTCTTTGCTTAAACTTTAATCTGTTATTTTAATCTCTCTCTCTCTATCTATCTATATATATATATATATTGTTATACATGGGGAGGGTCATAATGTTATAATATTGTCAGAAATAATAGATAATAACAGAACACACTCACTGTTTGGTTGGTTTTCGCTTCTTTATCTATATCTCCATAGTTAATTTATTTGGCAATCAATGTTTATCATTGATTGACCAGCGGTTAAAAATATAGATATAAATATATGTGTATATATATATGTATAATCTATCAAAGTTATTTCGTCGCACATCTGCAACATCATAAGTGGTACTATTATATTTCCTCCAATTGTAGTGTATTGTATATCTACGCCATTTTTATTTCATTTATTTATTTATTTATTCTTGTCTCTCTCTGCGCATGCTTTTGCGTGTGTGTATAATATTTGGTGCGTGTTCTCGTTTGAGTGTATGTGTTTTTGTTTTTGTATTCTATCTTTCTTCACTAGCGTGTGTTTATATGTGTTCGTTGTTATTGTACTTGCGTATATATTTATTTATTTATTTATAATTCCCTTAAGTCAGTATTGGTTGTTTGGGTATGGTTGTTGATGTTATTCCATTTGTTCTATCTGTTCAACTTCGGTCTTCGTAGTTCTATCTCAGTTTCTTCTCTGATTTGCCTACCTGTAGAGTCATTTCTATGCTTATTTTAATTTCTATGTTGTCTATATTGCCGTCATATCTTTGTTTGACGTGTTCATATAGTACTGAACCGTTTTTGTGTCCTTTTAGTCTCACAAATGTTGGTATATTCTTTCTCCTATGCTACGAGCTGTCTCACCTATGTATGTCGTTGTCATGTTTCTGCAAGTACCCTCTCTTCATCTTATGCTATAGACTACATTTCTAGTTTTACAATTTATCTGGGGGTTCATTTTACATATAACACATTTCTTATTAGTACTGTGGGTTTTCTTACTGATCAGGGATTTTATGGTAGTTCCTGGCTATTACACCACTTTAATCTTTAGATGGGTCTTTTTTAGGCCCTTTCTGCGTTGCTTAGCTAATTTCCCTCCAGCGGAAGCATCCACGAACATGACACTCTGCTATCTCTGGTAGTCGTACCATGAATGGATTTCCCTATCTTATGTTTAGTCATATCTAAGATATTCCAAGAATTGCTCCTATATAATGGGCAAATTACTTTTATGTCCATTTCTATGAGGGTCTTATATTTCTCCGTGGCTCCTTTGTATACTCTGATTCTGTCTCTTTGGTTGTAGCATGCGATTGATGAAGTATCAGATGTGTCTTTCCATTTCAGTTGGGTTGCACATGCGGGAGACATTCTTCATCACCCTTACCAAGTCTGCGATCAGAATATTAAACATAGCACTATTGGACATTGGTGAGTTTTTTAGTATCAGGTATTTGGAGTTCATTGGTTTAGCATAGTGTGAGTGGAGAATTTGGCCCCTCTCTTTCATAGTGTTAATCCAGAGCTCCCTGTCTAATACTGGTAGTCTATTGTTAGGGTGTTTGGAAGGGTAGTAGCACAATATATATATATATATATATATGTGTGTGTGTGTGTGTCTGTGCGTGCGCACACTTCAAATTCCTCCAGGATTTTTTAGTACACACGCATTCAAATGCACGCACAAACAATCAAGCGTGTATGTCAGTGTTTGTGCGTCTATGTGTGTCTGCATTTTAGATATGGAGCATTTGGAAATTTGAAAATATGTTCACTAACACGGATATACCTGCGTTAAGTCGAGTAAAGTATACAAGTTCAGAAGAAAATGCGGACGATGCATGTTTCTAAGTTATTATACTAGGGTTGTACTAAGTACTACTGCCAATGGATTTAATTGTAGACTATATTGATACCAACATCTGTTTCTTTTAATTCTACTACTTATTTATCTATATCTATTAGTTTTACATGCACATTACATACCCCACACTAGTAAATATTACTTATTATTAAATGGAATGAATACAAACAAAACACTCTCACGCACCCAACCGTAATGAAAGAATGTTCAACTCAGCAGTTTCTGCTTCAGCGGTTATATGCTGTGGACGAAATAGTTGTGTGTGGTTCAATTATTTGAAAATAGAAGGAGACTTACCTATCTTCGATTGGAAACAAGTCATTATTCTTGCATATCCAGAAGAATCAGGTGTGAAATCTTGCAGAAGAGATACCAAAGGCGTCTCATGTTAAGACTTGGGTGGATTCGGAGGTTAAGCTGATATCTGATTTTAGATCAGAAAATAATGAATTCTGGCTTATCATAACCAACTTCGTAATAAGAAAGCTCTCTCCATGTCTGGTATCAGGAATGTGTCAGGAGTTCTCTTCTGGGAAATATGCATCCCCACAAAATGGAGGTAATAATTGACTAATTTCCTAAAACCGAGCGTAACAACACATTCTGAGGTACATGTGGTGCTTCTGGGAGTGATATTATTCACATGGTCGGCTGGTATCGTTTGGGTAATTTGAGATAATTGTATTGGAAATTAAAAGGCTCGATTCGTACATATTACTTTAATATTGCACATTTACCAGAAAAGTATATATGTACGCACACACATATATACAGTGCACGCGCGCACACACGCCCAATATATATATATATATATATGTATATATATATATATATATATATATATATATATATATATATATATATATATATATATATACATACATATATACAGTCGCAGTCATGTTCAAAGAGAACCAATGTACTATGATCTCCACGGTATTGTCAAGAGTCACAGGTAACCTGATGCAAGACCTGAGGCCAGGGAGATCCATAGTTGGCGTCAATGTGTGAAGGCCTGCATTTCTCTAGCATGCTTGAAAAGCCATATCCGAGCGGCACACGTCTGAATTTGACAAGCAATTGCAATGCACGTAGAAGAGCTTACAGCCATCATATATATATATATATATATATATATATATAAATATACATATATATATAGGGCGGGTAACATTCCCGTGATCCATGGACGAGTTCCGTCCAGCGGTCTCTGTCCCGCATTACCACTGCCATGTCCTGCGTCTCCAACAGACCATTGTCTGTCCTTAGGGCATTAACATACGATACCTTGTGTTGCAAATAAATGACAGCAAGAGAAAGAAAATGAAAGTAGTAGTGAAGGAGGGAACAGAGGTATAAGCGAAAAAATGAGAGGGTGTGAGAAAGAGCCCATTTGCGAAAGATCGTTAAGATAATTGTTTCTAAATTTGGCAACAAATCCGATGTAGTGCCAGTTGGTAACGCGATAGAGTATTCAGATAGTCGAGAAATCAGGGTGATACTAGGAAAAAAAGAGGATTATGCTGCCACGTTTACAATAGTTGGCGAAAAACAGATACGAAAACATGACAGAATACGGTAAAAGGTGACAATATCATTTTAACCATCAAATGCTATATTATGTGTAGAAAAACTGACTGAGTTAGGGAATATTAGGAAATTTTTTTAATTCAAAATTGTTGGTGCCACAATACAGATAACTATAACAATTATCTGTAGTTATCAGATATTATTAGATTTATCTGCATTGAGACCATTATACTTTCAAATGTATATATATATATATATATATATATATATATATATATATATATATATATATATATATATATATATATATATATATATATTTATTTATTTATTTATTTATATTTATATATATACATATATTATAACCACTGATTATATTACTACTATATATATATATAAAGAGTCTAAAGTCTGTCTTAAGCCAGAAGGCTCATTTAGCCGGTCCTTATCCCAGGTTCATGTCGTGAAACGACTGAGAGTACAAGAATACCCCCAGGACAGGACGTCAGTACATCGCAGGGCTAAACTCGCAGCGATTGCTGGTACTCCTTTTCAGCTGAGTATACTGGAGCAAAGTGAAATGAAGTGTTTTGCTAAGGAACACAAAACACAACCCAGGAATGGAATCCACAACAGTATGATCGTAAGTCCAACACAATTACCACTAGTTCACGTGCCTCCAATATATATATTATATATATATATATATATATATGTGTGTCAGTGTGTGTGTGTATGTGTGCGTGTGTGTGTAGGTGTGTGTGTATGTATGTTTTTGTGTGTGTGTGTACTGTATGTGTGTGTATATATTTATATATATAATGTGTGTGAATGTATGTGTATTTGAGTGTGTGTTTTGGTATGAACTTTCCTCGTACCTTCTCTAAGAGTTCTTTCCTACTTTATTTCGTTATTTATCTAATATCTTGTGGGATTCGAAAGAGATAATAATGTCACACACTTACCAAGATGCAAACAGAAATTTGAACTTTAATTTCATGGGTCATGACTACCACATCGAACGATGGACAATCATTTTTTAAGATTTGCAATAACTAGCAATAAATCAATCTCTTTATATTGATTTTATTTGTTTTGTTTTGTTTTGTTGACTTTGGTAACGAAGAATAAAATAAACTTTTTATCTCAGTAACAAAAAATACAATGTAGAAAATAACCCAGTTGGACTACACACAATTTTCCAGTAATGTTTGCATTGTCCATTGGAGGATAGCCAGATAGATAGTCCTTGTAGTACAGAGGTTGCATTATATTTAATGGACTAGAAAGAATAAATGGATATTTTCTTGTTCTTGTCTGTAAAACGAAATTCCCATAATTCATGGCTGATAATGCTGTCCGTAAACAAACAGAATATATATATCATGCCTTGCTTGCTCAAATAATACTCTACTGAGCACAGCCACAAAGACTAAATATTGGATATCGATCATTTCATATGCTAGTTCTTCAAACAGTACCCTAATTATGACAGCTTAATGTTAGCGAAAGTTTATCGAAAGCCATTATCTTGCTGTATACGTCAGTTGATTTAGACGACTGGATTCAATATAGGTTAATAAATCGTATTTTCATTTCTTTCCTCTTCGATGCCACAAACATTATGTACTAAAGGGCGGTGGATTGGCAGTATCAGTAGAGGGTCGGACGCCATGCTTTCCATCATAATTACGTCCCTTTACGATCTGAGTTCAAATCCTGCCGAGGTTGACTTTGCCTTTCATCCTTACGGGGTCGATAAAATAAAGTACCAGTAATGCACTGGGTAATTGCTGGCCTTGTGCCTAAAGTAGAAACAATTATGTACTAAAGGAAAACAACACAGTCAGATTCTTTAGTATACAGTCTGACATTGTTAACAAATTATTAAAATATTTCTGCTGACAGATACACTGCATACAGTGGAAGGTTTTGAGACTCGCCCAAGCATTAGTTACGTTTAATATGGTAGTTCTGAAATTTCCTGAATTCAAATATGATTCATGCGCGATACACCGATCTAATTTCAAACACCCACCTAATTCACAATATTTTAACATGTCTATTTGTTCATACTTAGCATTGATATGAATAACGCTGTATATATTTTGTTAGAATAAATAAAACCTTATAAATCGAAGATAACATATCGTGTGTGGTATAAAACCTATTCTCTTGGCAGCTGAGCATATTTAGGATATGCATTGCAGACAAGATGGCGACATTCTGGCCTCGAAGAACAGCTACTGATAACCTCTGTAGCATCTATTCTTTCTCATGCTACTCATTCTTGCCTCATGATCTTATCTGGATATAGAAGATGACCAAAGGATTACAGGGAACGATGACACCAGAAGTCACAGTAGCGAACTTCACAAAGATAAATCTCTCCGTTAAGTCCTGATAAGAGGTCATCAAACAATGAACATAAATTTAGATGTAGTATCTTTTACAAATTTTCTTCTGCACAGCAAATATTCAGTGATATATACAGGGTTTACCAGAATTTATGACTCGCTTGTTAGTTATATTTATTAACATGCTTATTTTATTGATACTGTATTGTTTTAATTTATTATTTTATTTCTTAATATAATTAGCAGGTTTCTAAGAGCGATAGATTGGCAGTTTCGATAGAGGGTCGGAAGCCATGCTTTGCAGCATAGAGTTATGCCCCTTTATGATCTGAGTTCAAATCCCACCGAGGTTAACTTTGCCTTTCATCCTTATAGGGTCGATTTAATCGACTTTCACCTCCTCAAAAATTGGTGGCCTTTTGCCTATAAAAGAAGCCAATATACTTAGCAGGTTTTTTTAATTTATATGTTTTTATTTCTTAATATTGTTAATAGATCTATACATAATCACTTGAGTCATGAATTCTGGCCCAGCCTCTTTATGTTTTGAAACCATAACAGTCTTACATAGTTGCGTACCTAGCTTCAGAGCAAATACATCTTAAAGCGATAGATTATAGCCACTTTGTCTGTACTCGCGAAAGATCTCGTTGTATCAATGTTATGGTTGTGTTTCGTAACAATTTGTTTCGCAGAACAACCCTAGCCCTAGCATATGTTTATAATTTAAATTACGGAGGGAAAGAGAGTGAAACAGACAGGTATCATTTTGTATATTCAGTTTGCATCAATTTGCATTAAACTCGACATATGTATATTTATATCCCTATATATATATATACTAATAGCAGTACCCAGCGTTGCTTGGGTGGGTAAAATAATATCTGCTTTGATGAAAAGGTGTTGAGCTTAGCGACTGCTTCTCGATCATGGCCACACACAGGTCATGCGGAGAAACGCGGCTGACTGACGAAGGGGCAGGCTGGGGAAGGGAGGTAATGACCTCTAACACAAAGCCAAATTTCCTACGCTACTTGATTGGAAACTTATGAATGTTATGGAATCGCTCCCGTAAGTTTTTGATTTTTAACATATTTAAAACAATTGTGATGTAACAATTCGTAGCACAAATGGGACATAAAGCTCCAGGCATACCTTTCAGGAAATTTGGATCCATAATATCCTGTTATAACGCTAAAATATTCAATTTTATATTATGAATTTTATATTCAGAAAAGAAAATGGTTATAAATGGAAGAAAACCCCCTCTGTCTACACTATATAGAACAACCAAATAACAGCATTTCACCAACACCACAAACTAGATGCACCACCTATCCCATCAGCCCTCTGTGTACACTAAATACAACTGTCAGATAACGGCAATTTCACCACCACCACCACCAATTCCAGCATAATAATAATAATTACTATTATTGTGTCTCAAGTTTTCTCAAAATGTTTAATTCAAATATTAAGGAAATATGACAACACATATATTAAACAGACGCGACAAACTGCATACTACTACAGTATCAAACAAACGCATACTACAGATCAAACAAACGCATACTACTACAGTATATTTAACAAAACTCAGTAACGACAACGCTATAGTCACCGCCGCCACCACTCCATCATTGCTACGACTATCCCATCACATCCGCCACCACACCTTCATTGCTACCACCACTATTCCACCACTACCTTCTGTAAACTTAAGAAAGGGGAAGGTGGCGGTATCACTAGACAAGGGAAAGGCTAGCAAAATATATAAATAGACTGACTTAGTGACCCGGTCAAACGTCAACGGTCATGGCACTGCTGGCTCCCCCATTCCCCACCAACAATAGAAAAAGCCCCAGCACAACCACCGTCTTAGCCAACAACAATAACAGACAACTTCAACAAAAAGTATATTATATTATTAATAATAATTTCAGTTTTAAGCCACGCAATCTTCACATTAAGGAACCACTCATAATAATAACAATTTAAAAAACAACAAAAAAGAAAACCCCGTGGCCAAGAAATACCGAGATGGCGGCCGACACTCGTCTTGGTCGACACTCGTCCTAGAAGTGGTAACACGAAAGGATTACCCCTTGGCGGTTAAGGATAAAACGCGACAAAATAAAGTAAATGTCAAATGATAAAATCTCATACCGGATCGTCCGTCACCCGGGTCAAAAAGGGCCGCGTCCCTCAGAGAGGAACCAGACTGGGGTCGAAAAATCAGCTAATGGTTCAAACCTTCCCACGACTTTGGAGCTGGAGACCTGCCATAACCCGAATACTCCTACTTTTTGCTCTCCATGCTCACCACCAAGAAATCCAAAGAAAAAGAAAGAAAATGGTCAAGGGAAGACAATAAAGAAGACCTTGAGGCTTTCTACACGGCCATGTACTACCCATCAAATACATCGAACACAGAACAGACATATATCAACTGGAAAAAGAAACATCCCGAAAACAGAGGCTATATTGACACTAACAAACTAGACAATATATGAAGAAATATTGTTAAAAAAAGTTACTAACCGATATAGAAATTGATCAGATCAAGCTATTAGCACAAAGTCAGCGAAGGGAAAATGAAACATGTGTCAGTGAAAACGAGGTAAATTGTAACACTTCGAATCCCAGGGTTGGGGCGGAATCACTGACAACAGAACAAATTAAAGAAAGGATCGAAGAAGTGGAGGGAGTGCATGCTCAAGATGAAACTCAAATGAAAACAATGAGATCGTAAATGATAAAGAAATGAATGAGATGAACTTGCCAACTTGAAGGATGAAATTATGAACGAATGGATGAAAATGAAAGAATCTGAAATGGAGGAACGAGACACTCTCCCTAAGATCTACAACTCCAAACAGACCCAAAATATAATACACAAGACTAACATAATTCTCAAAAACATTATCATCACAAACAAACTAAACATTACAGATTTAAATTATCTCTATTATGCATCGGCTAAAGTCACCACTCACTTATGTGGAGTGAAAATGAAAAAAACAAGGGAAATCCCACAAGAAATCTACTTGGCAAGAGAACATCAATCGCCAATTAAAGCTTCTCCAATCTGACATAGAAATTTTAACAAACTACAAAGTAGGTGAACAAGTTAAACAAACTAAACTGAGAAATTGAAAAGAAAATACAGTATAAAATCAACAAGTGACATAGACATGCTGGTAGAAAATAATCAAGCAAAAACTGTCGGCCAAAGCTGCTCGTATAAGGCGCTTTGAAAAACGACCTAGATTATACAAGGACAATAATATGTTCAAAAACAACCAAAGAAACTTCTACAGAAAAATTGGCAAGTCAACAATAACTGCTAAATCAATACCACCCAAGGAGGAAGTGCAAACATTCTGGGAAAAGATCTGGTCAGAAGAAAAATTTCATAATATACATGTCCCATGGTTAGACAGACAAATGAAAGATACAGCTCACCTTGAGGAAAAAATATGGGAAAATATAACAGTTGAACAGTTGCGTTTGGCTCTTAGAAAAACCAGCAAATGGAATCTCCAGAAAAGACAAAATACCAAATGTTTGGATAAATGCTTTCACAGAGTCTCATGAGCAGTTATCCCAACTTTACAATGAAATAGTTAAGGAGCAAGAAAAGATACCATCATGGCTAGTTAACCGCATTACATTCCTGCTTCCGAAGAATGATGAGACAAACAATCCCAAAAATTACAGACCGATAACTTGCTTGACCACAATGTATAACATTTTAACATCAGTCCTAACTAAATATACATATGACCACCTGATAGCAAATGATATATTTCCCAATGAGCAGAAAGGGTGTAAACGAGGCTCATATGGCTCTAAGGATCAGCTTTTGGTTAACAAAATGATACTGGAAGATTGTCATAATAGACACAAACATCTATCAGTTGCTTGGATAGATTATAAAAAAGCATTCGATAGTTTGTCACACAGTTGGATTGAAAAATGTTTAGAGATTTTCAAAATATCTCCCGTTGTCAGGAGGTTTTTGTCATTCAGTATGAAGACATGGAAAACGACACTCCTTTTGAATAGTGAAAAAAAAATCACTGGAAGCTGGAGAATTTAATATTAATTGTGGAATTTTTCAAGGTGACTCTTTATCACCTTTTTTATTCTGCATCGCACTTATACCATTAAGTAAAATGATCAATGAAACAAAACATGGATATAAAGTCTATGACAAAACCATTAATCCATTGTTCTACATGGAAGACCTGAAATTATTTGAAAAAAATGATGGACAATTGCAAGGGCTATTATCCATTGTGGAGCAGTTCAGTGATGACATTAAAATGGAGTTTGGACTAGATAAATGCGCCAAAGCAACGTTCACCAGAGGAAAGCTGCTGAAAGGTTCAGACATTAATCATGATCGGGGGAATGTGATAAGAGAACTTGACCAAGAGGAAATTTACAAATATCTAGGTGTTTGTGAAGGAGACGGAATCAAGCTCTCGACAATGAAGGAAAGGATAAGGAAGGAATGTTACCGCAGAGTAAGAGCAATCTTAAGAACGGGATTGAATGCAAGGAATAGGATCGATGCCATAAACACGCTGGCCATACATGTAGTAACCTACAGTTACAATGTCATCAACTGGTCAAGCACAGAGATCGGTAGGCTCGATACAAAAATTAGAAAATTCTTAGCCATGCACAGAATGCATCACCCTAAGGCAGATACATATATAATATATCTCCCTAGGAAAGAAGGAGGACGTGGGTTAATCCAGTAAGATATTGCGTTGAAAACTGCAACAATTGGATTATCTACATATCTAAGGGAATCACATGATTGGATGATCAACACGTTTTGAAACACGAAAGCATCAAAAGATCATACTCCATTACAAAAGATTCACAAAGATACAGTAATGGACTATAAATTTCAGAAGTCCCATTTACTGGTGAAATGGAACACACAGAAAAAGCATAGCAGGTAAAAGTAACTGCAAAGAAAGAATTGCTACAGAAACTGGCTAAGAAATGGCAAGAATAGCCTCTGTATGGAAAATACCCTGAAAGAGCTAACAATCCTGCTGTTGACAAAATGTTAACCCATCAGTGGTTGGCATCCTCTGGACTGAAATCGGAGACTGAAGGACTGACTGTATCAGCACAAAATCTGTGTCTGTCAACAAAGAATTATCAACCCATTATGCGTGTATGTTAAAAACAACCAGAGACCATTGATCATATAATTTCAATGTGCAGTCCTATAGCTCCAACAGAATACCAAAACAGGCATGATAGAGCTGCACAATACATACATTGGATAATGTGTAAGCATTTTGACCTGCCCCATCAGAAGAATTGGTGGGAGCATCAACCACCTCCCATACTTGAAAATGATCACATCTCAATCTTGTGGAACTTTAGCATCCAAACAGACCGAAAAATAGATGCAAATAGACCTGATATAATACTGAAGGACTTTAAAAATAGGGTATGCCTGCTAATTGATATGTAAGTTCCAATAGACAAGAATGTATCTATAAAAATATTTGAAAAGTTGAGCAAGTATAAGGACCTGGAGATAGAAATTGGAAAAATGTGGAAATTGAGAACTAAAACAATACCAGTGGTTGTAGGCGCTCTAGGAATGATACCTAAGGGGTCTAATGATTACTTATTACAAATAATAGGAAACCCGCGTATAGGAGAAATACAAAAGATAGTACTAATGGGAACATCCCATATACTAAGGAACATTCTGTCAATATAAGTACATCACAAGTCTAAACACCTAAAGAGGCATGTGTGTGTATGTATGTTCTGTCTTGAACATGGTGGACCTTGTTGTCTCTTGAGGTCACTGGTTGTGACTTGGTGATAACTCGTATGAACATAAAGCAAGATAAATGCAACTATAATAATAATAATAATAATAATAATAATAATAATAATAATAATAATAATAATAATAATAATAATAATGTTTTCTTTATTAACCACAAGGGTTCACATAAAGTAGACATTAAGGACAGTACAGGACAATACAGGACGGTACAAATGGGCATTTCTGCGTGTAAAAAAAACAGAGGTTGAAATAAAATAACAAAGAAAAATTCCCCAATAGGGGGGAGACTTCCAAGGGACATTTGTGGAGAAAGCCCATTAAAAGACCACAGTGGCCCTGACCACCAGGGCAAGTGCCCTCTGCCAGTTTTCCACCTTTAATTTACAGACACATACTCAGAGAAGGCCCATTCATTCGGGCCATACTTGCTTCTCTCACCCATCTTTCAACAAAATGCTGGGAAGAGAGCACTTCCCTCTCTACCCTGATTTTCCTTTTCAAATGAAATTTGAAAAAGTTAATCAGGGCATCACCGAAGAGGTAAGTGCTCGTCTTCAGCCCTTTCAAACGTGTCCACCATACTATCTCTTTCGCCATGGCCACCAGACAGATAAAAACTGCCTGCCCTTCCAGGCTAAAGGAAGGGGGCGGGGCAATCCTCACGATGGACTCAGCTGATAGCTGGATCCGTCCTACACGTGACAGAAGGTGTTCGACATAAACCCACAAGTCAGCAATGCTCGGACACTGGACGAGTGCGTGCAGGACGGTTTCGTCGCCCTGCGCGCATCTCGGACATACCCGGCTGACGGCACCTCCATGCCTGTAGAGTTTATCCCGAACTGGCAAAGCTCCTCGGTAGCACTGCCAGGCCAGGGATTTCTGGAAGTTGTCCATAGGCCCCGGCCCGAAAGTCCTTCCGAAGAGATTGGCTAGTTGATTTTCCTCGACGCCTAGAGTTTCCCCAAGTACGTCGTCGCTCTTCCCCTCCACTAATCCCCTATAGAACGCCAAGGTGGAGTTTCCACCGATCACATTGCCCGATTGGTCGAGGGCTGTGAGCGCCTGAAGATATTCCAGTCTCCAAGCGCTCCCTCTCGGTCTTCGCTTGACCCAGGACTGCAGCTCCGTCAAGGAGACGAGCTGGGGAAAAACGTGTCTTGCAAACGGCGACCACACCTGATCACCGTCGAGGAAGAGGTGGAGATGTCGTAGCCTGAGCGCGTGTCTGCGCATCATCAGCCACGGCATGCCCAGCCCGCCACGTAGCGGGTGTTGACAGCAGATGGACCGCCTGACCATCGGAGCGCGTCCCTTCCACAAGAAGCGAAAGAGCAAACGCTCCAGCGCAGTCAGGCGGGGCTTAGGACAAGGTACGACGGTCAGGCGGTAGTAGATGACGGATGCGATGTACGCATTCGCCACCTCCGCTCGACCTTTCAAGGATAGCTTCCTCTCGGCCCATTTCTGGGTGAGAGAAGCCACCCTGCTCGTCACCTCGTTTTTGTCCGTCTGGAGGTCTGGACCGAACCAGACCCCCAGCAATTTAACCGGTCCGTCCGTCCAGCGCCCGACGACGCTGTTGGACGGCATGGACCTGCCTCTCCAGGTGCCGAGCTGCAGGCCCACTGACTTTTCCTGGTTGATCATTGCTCCTGTCACCGCTTCGTATTCTCTTAGTGTAGTGCCGATCGCCTCGATGTGTTTGGCGTTCGACACCACTACGGTGACATTGTCGGCATATGCTGACACGGATCTTCCGCATCCTAGTTCGCGCGGGACCCCCCTCAACGTCTCCAGTTTGTGCAGTAATGGCTCGAGAGTCAATACGTACAATAGGGACGAGAGGGGACATCCTTGGCGGACCGAGCGCATGATGTTGAACGGTTCCGAAAGGTGACCGTTCACTCTCACTACAGAGCAGATGTCGCTGTGCATGGCAGCGATCCAGCCTCTGAAGACGGGCCCAAAGCCAGCCGCCCTCAGGACTGCCGTTAGGTAACGATGGTCGACCCTATCGAAGGCTTTCGACTGATCTAAATTGATCAAAGACCCACCCGTGCCAGGTTCCCTAGCTACCCTCTCTACGATGTATCGCATGAGGTGGAGGTTGTCGTGGATGGATCTGTCGGGAATGGCGCATGTCTGTGCCTCTCCCACCAGACCACCAACGACAAGCGCCAACCTCTTTGCTAGCACCTTGGCCAAAATCTTGAACTCTGTGTTTAGCAGAGTTATGGGCCTAAAATTATCTATGTTATCCCCCTTGTTCGGATCCTTTCTCAGCAGCGCCACCGCTCCTCGGCTCACAGAGCTGGGAATACTCCCGTTCTGTTGCCAGTTGCAGTAGACGTCCGCCAAGAGGCCTCCGAACAAGTTTGGCATTTGTACGTAAACTTCATAGGGCAGACCATCCAAACCAGGCGATTTACCCCTTGTGCAACTAGTCATTGCATCCCGTACTTCAGCGGTTGTTATCGGCTTTTCGCAACACTCCGCCTCAGTGGCCGAAAGCCGCGGCAGTCCGTCGAGATAGACACTAAAGTCCATCCCTCGATCCGGCCCGCCACTGCCCCCGAACAGTTGATTTTGGGGTTGTCGTGTAGTCTGTTTCTGTGATGCTGGTGTTGTGTTGGATGTAGTGTAATAATTGCTTGTTGTTCAAATTTAATGCTGTGTAGTGTGTATCGTTTTGGTTGTTTTGTTTTGTTTGCGTTTGTTGTGGGTTTGTTTCTGTTTCGCATTTTGGTGACTTTTGTGGTGTAGGTGATGGTGGTGGTGGAGTTAATGATGGTGATGGTGTTGGTGTTTGGGTTGATGGGGTTGGTGATGCTGGTGTGGATGGTGGCATATCTGTCCTAACTTTTTTGTCTCTTAGTTTATTTGTTTCCCTCTGTATTTTGTTTTTGGAGGGGGAAGGAAGAGAATTTTTTCTTTTTTGGTTTCTTTTTTTTTTTCCGGATATCGTTTCCCACTCCTCGTCGTCACAATCTGTCTCCAGTTGTGATAGGCCGGGGAGTGGAAAATCCTCCACAGCCGTTAGTTTTGGTTGTGGTGTGGTGGATGGTGTAGGCGCTGGTGCTAGTTCTGAAGCGTTGGGTGGTGGTGGTGTTGGTTTTGCTGGTGGTGGTAGTGGTGTTGGTTTTGCTACTGTTGCTGGGGTTGTTGCTGTTATAGTTGCTTCTGTTGTTGCTGCAACAGTTGTTGCTGCCATCTCTGCTACTGGTGGTGTTGATGGTTGTGTCACTGGGGTGCGTAGGAGAGGTGGCCTCAACCTTTTAGCCTGAGGGCAGAAAGCCCTTAGGTGGGTTCCTTCACCACAAACGACACACCTAGGTCTTCTGCCCTCGACAATTACCGTGAGGTGGCTGCCGTCAGTGAGGTCTATTACCTCTGGGATCTCCTCAATGCTTTTTTGGTCCGCTTGGATCAGGAGCTCCATCCCTGATCCGGACCAGTTTTCCTGCTTTTCTTTTGCTATTGTTATTATTTTCGTGTTGGCCTCGATGCCGGCGATGACAGCCGCTATTAGCCAGGGAATTGGGACTCGGATGCCCGTTCCACTCGGCGCGATTTTACATTTATTGTTCTATACGACACGGTGCACAGGCGCCGATGCTCCATTTTATTAGGTGGGGGGGGGGGGTGAGGCTGACCATGTACCCATCTTTCTTTACCATTTGTTTGGCATTTTCTAAATCTTCTTGAGTTACCGTGAACGCTTCGAATTGTTTTGCTACGATGGCGAAACTGAGGGTCGGTTTTATAATGTCATTGTTGTTGTTGTTGCTATCGTTGATATTAATTTTATTTTCAGTTCTGGTGGTGGTGACGTCAGTCGTCTTTGGTGGGGAAGAGTCCATTTTGCTTGATTTCATTTCGACGTCACGAGTTAATTTATTTTTTTCTTCTTTTGTTTCTGTTGTCGCGGTGGTGGCGGTGGTGGTGGTTGTCGCGGTGGTGGTGGTGGAGGGTTTAACACCTGCAGTCATTGGTAATGGCGGGAAATGAATGTCTGCCTGAGACAAATTTAAAATATTGCTACTGCTTATATTTTTTTTTGTGTTGGCAAACGTAGTAACATTTACAATGGTGGTGTCGGTGTGAGGTGTTATTTTGTGAGGAATGCTTTCAGCTGCTTCGTGCAGAGGGGAATTAGCCATTTTTTTTCAAAGAAATTTTTGGATAATAATAAAAGTTAAAATTTTGGGCACAAGGCCCCAATCTTTTTGGGTGTCCTTTTCGGAAAACAATGTATGTGTGCTTATAAACAGTTTACAATAAAATTTTCCATAAATGGCAATTTTTAAACAAACGGAAATACAAACCTTTGCGGAGCTCACGATAATACGATTTCCTACGTAGGTCGCCAATAATAATAATAATAATAATAATAATAATAATAATAATAATAATAATGATGATGATGAACAATTGCAAGGACTATTATCCACTGTGAACAGTTCAGTGATGACATTAAAATGGAGTTTGGACTAGATAAATGCGCCAAAGCAACGTTCACCAGAGGAAAGCTGCTGAAGAGTTCAGACATTAATCTTGATCGGGGGAACGTGATAAGAGAACTTGATCAAGAAAAAACTTACAAATATCTAGGTGTTTGTGAAGGAGACGGAATCAAGCACTCGACAACGAGGGAAAGGATAAGGAAGGAATGTTACCGCAGAGTAAGAGCAATCTTAAGAACGGAATTGAATGCAAGGAATAGGATCGATGCCATAACACGCTTGCCATACCAGTAGTAACCTACAGTTACAATGTCATCAACTGGTCAAGCACAGAGATCGGTAGGCTCGATACAAAAATTCGAAAATTCTTAACCATGCACATAATGCATCACCCTAAGGCAGATATAGATAGAATATATCTCCCTAGGAAAGAAGGAGGACGTGGGTTAATCCAGTTAGACATTGCGTTGAGAACTGCAACAATTGGATTATCTACATATCTAAGGGAATCACATGATTGGATGATCAAACTCGTTTTGAAACACGAAAGCATCAAAAGATCATATTCCATTACAAAAGATGCACAAAGATACAGTAATGGACTACAAATTTCAGAAGTCCCATTTACTGCTGAAATGGAAAACACAGAAAAAGCAAAGCAGGTAAAAGTAACTGCAAAGAAAGAACTGCTACAGAAACTGGCTAAGAAATGGCAAGAAAAGCCTCTGTATGGAAAATACCCAGAGCGAGCTAACAATCCTGATGTTGACAAAACTTTAACCCATCAGTGGTTGGCATCCTCTGGACTGAAATCGGAGACTGAAGGATTGATTATATCGGCACAAGATCAGTGTCTGCTAACAAAAAATTACCAAGCCAACATAATAAAAAATGGGTGCATCCCATTATGCCGTGTATGCAAAAAACAACCAGAGACCATTGACCATATAATTTCAATGTGCAGTCCTATAGCTCCAACCGAATACCTAAACAGGCATGACAGAGCTGCACAATACATACATTGGATAATGTGTAAGCATTTTGACCTGCCCCATAAAAAGAATTGGTGGGAGCATCACCCACCTCCCATACTTGAAAAAGATCACATCTCAATCTTGTGGAACTTTAGCATCCAAACAGACCGAACAATAGATGCAAACAGACCTGATATAATATTGAAAGACTTTCAAAAGAGGGTATGCCTGCTAATTGATATGTCTGTTCCAATAGACAAGAATGTATCTATAAAAACATTTGAAAAATTGAGCACTATACCTGGAGATAGAAATTGGAAAAGTGTGGAAATTGAGAACTAAAACAATACCAGTGGTTGTAGGCGCTCTGGGAATGATACCTAAGGGGTATAATGATTACTTATCGCAAATCCCAGGAAACCCGCGTATAGGAGAAATACAAAAGATAGTACTAATGGGAACTGCTCATATACTAAGGAGGATTCTGTCAATATAAGTACATCACAAGTCTAAACACTAAAGATGCATGTGTGAATATGTATGTTCTTTCTTGAAGATGGCGGACCTTGTTGTCTCTTGAGGTCACTGGTTGTGACTTGGTGATAACTCGTATGAACATAAAGCAAGATAAATGCAACGGTAATAATAATAATAATAATGATTTCTTTATTAACCATTGTATCCGAGTGTAAAACCTAGCCCAGACTCACTATAAGGGCTGGAGACATGATGGGCAGGGTGATCCACTGGCCCTATGCAAAAGTAAACAATTTACCACATTCTGAGAAGTGGTATGAGCATAAGCCAGAGTAGGTCATAGAAAACGATCAGGTGAATGTGCTGTGGGATTTTAGGATACAGACAGACAAGAAACTGGAACACAATAGACCTGACCTGGTGGTTTTGAACAAGGAAAAAAGATCGTGCCTGATTGTGGATGTGGCCTGTCCATTCGACACGAGAGTGCAAGAGAAGGAGAGGGAGACATTAACCGATACCAGGACTTAAAGTGGGAGGCAAAAAGGATTTGGAACTGCCATGAAGTCAAAGTGGTCCCGATTGTCATAGGCACACTAGGTACCATCTCAAAAATTTCCAGGGATGGTTAAAGAAAATTTGCCCCGCCACGCTTTTTGGAACGCTTCAAAAGGCATGCTTGCTGGGAACAGCAACTACTCTCCGATACGTCCTGAATATCTGAGGCTGCAGGTAGTGGCTTGATATTCATTTCAACAAACTTTCCAGTTAACTAACATCCAGGACTGAGACTCAAAGAACAAGGATAATAATAATAATAATAATAATAATAATAATAATAATAATGATTTCTTTATTAACCACAAGGGTTTACATAAAGTAGAGATTAAGGACAGTGCAGGACAATACAGGACGGTACAAATGGGCATTTCTGCGTGTAAAAAACAAAAACAGAGGATGAAACAAAAAATAACAATGAAAAATTCCCCAATAGGGGGAGACTTCGGAGGGACATTTGTGGAGAAAGCCCAGTAAAAGGCCACAGTGACCCTTACCACCAAGTCAAGTGCCCTCTCCCAGTTTTCCACCTTTAATTTACAGATATATACTCAGAGTAGGCCCAATAATAATAATACGACAAGATTTGGTTGAT
The DNA here is from genome assembly GCA_964016885.1 of Eledone cirrhosa. Lineage (NCBI taxonomy): Eukaryota > Metazoa > Mollusca > Cephalopoda > Octopoda > Eledonidae > Eledone > Eledone cirrhosa. The sequence continues at coordinate 194,191,043 of OZ024742.1, forward strand.
ATCCTAAACTTAGCGGTAGATGAATTGAACAATGATAGTGGGAAACCTATGAACCTAAGATTTGTAGACAGGAAAAAATTAAGTGAAACAACAGCTAAGGTAAACAAAGTCATCCCATACCTTGAGGCGAGGAACCTTCACCAATGCAAAAATATCATCAAAGCAACAGCAAATGCGGTGAGGAAATTACTTGGCATAAAAACGAGAGGAAACAACAAACAAGAAAGTTCAGAACCTTGGTGGAAGAAACGACTGAATGGTCAAATCAAGGAAATGAGAAATGACATTGGAAAGCTTGTGTCCCTACTGAATGGGACATTACAAAACATAGACACTAAACATAGATTGGAAATAAAGTACAAAACTAGGGGTAAAAAGCTAAATATTATCATAGTGGAACTGAAGCAACGCATTGTAGCAACAAGTGCAAAGATTAGGCGGTATGAGGGCAGAGTCAGTCAGTATAGACAGAACCTCATGTTTGACAACAGCCAGAAGAGGTTTCGACAGCTTGAAGGGAAAGAAAGAGGCAACGACTTGATGCCTGAGGCGGAACAGACTAAGATATTCTGGGGAAGAATATGGGAGCTGGATGTTGAACATAATGATCAGGCAGTGTGGATTGAGACAGTACAAAATGAGATTAGTGAACAAGCACACCAACAAACTGATTTGAGTATCACAGTTGAAACTCTTAAAGGCCAGGCCAAAAACCTAATCAACTGGAAATCACCAGGCCCAGATGGTGTGCAGGGTTATTGTATTAAAAATATAACATTCCTCCACCCGAAACTGACAACCATGTTCAATGACTGCTTGATGTCCAATGAGTGGTTGACAAAAGGTACCACAGTTCTGGTAATGAAAGACCGAATCAAGGGTAATGATGTTACCAACTATAGATCTATTACATGTCTGTCCGTAATGTGGAAACTGTTGACAAGCATTATGTCTGAGAAAATCTACCATCACCTCCACACAAACAACTTGTTACCGGACGAACAGAAAGGATGCCGAAAGAAGTCCCGTGGTACAAAGTAACAGTTACTTATTGATAAGATGATAATGAGGAATTGCAAGAGGAGACACACTGGTCTTGCCATGGGATGGATAGACTACAAAAAGGCATTTGACACGGTGCCTCATTCTTGGATCACCAAAAGCCTAGAGATCTTCTAGGTGGCAGATAACATCAGACAGCTGTTGGGCAAAATTATGAAGTGCTGGAAAACAGAGTTAACATCAGCTGGAGAATCCTTGGGAGGCGTGAAGATCAAGAGAGGTATCTTCCAGGGAGATAGTATGTCCCCTCTGTTGTTTGTCCTTGCCCTGATGCCCCTGACCATTATGCTGCGAAAAGTGAGAGCAGGATACAAGTTGGGAAAGGGAGAGCTTACCATCAATCACCTCTTCATGGACGATCTTAAGCTCTTCGGGGAGAGTCAGAAGGAGTTGAATGTGCTTGTTGACACTGTCCGTATTTTCAGCAATGATATATGTATACAATTTGGTATTAGTAATTGTGGAATCCTTGTGATGAAGAGGGGTAAATTGAACAGAAGCAACGGAATCCAGGTACCAACAGGTGAGAGGATAAAGGAAATTGACATTGAAGAAGGCTACAAGTATTTGGGTGTTCTGGAGGCTGATGACATCAAGAACATAACAATGAAGGAATTGATAAGATCTGAATACATTCGGAGAGTAAGGAGCGTATTAAAGTCACATCTGAACAGTAGGAATGCCATACGTGCAGTAAATTCCCGAGCTGTGTCTATTATTAGGTACAGTGCGGGAATTCTGAGATGGAATGTTGCTGAACAAAAAGAAATGGATAGGAAGACTAGGAAACTATTGACTATCTACATGTTCCACATCGTTATAACAAAATCGGGCTAGAAATCCAAAAAAATTCAAACAACAAAAATTCCCCAATAACTGGGAAACCTTCGAAGGTCAGTCGTGATCAAAACCACACAAAAGACCACGGCCACCCTGACTCACTTTTCCCACTCTTCAGCCTACAGGCGTATACTCAGAGCGGGCACGTTCACTCGGACCAGACTCGCCAATTTTACCCACCTTTCAACAAACTTACTAGAAGACAGCACTTGCCCCTCCACCCTTATTTTCCTCTTTAAGTGGAACTTGAAAAAGTTAATCAGGAATTGGCCGGAGAGGAAATTGTCCGTCTTCACCCCTTTCAATCTTGTCCACCACACAATCTCTTTCGCCATGGCCACCAGGCAGATGAAAACTGCCTGCCCTTCCTTCTCTTTAAAGGAGGATGGCTGGGCTACCTGCACAATGGACTCAGTCGATAACCGGATCTGTCCTACACGCAACAGCACCTGTTTAACATAGCTCCACAAGTCAGCAATCCTCGGGCACTGAACGAGTGCATGCAGGACGGTTTCGTCGCCCTGCGCGCATCTCGAACAGGGTCGTCTGACAGCACCTTCGTCCCTGTAGAGCTTATCCCGAACCGACAACGCTCCCCGGTAACACTGCCAGGCCAGGGAATTCTGGATGTTGTCCATAGGCCCTGGTCTGAAAGTTCTTTTGACGAGAGCGAACAGCTAATTATCTTCAACGCCCAGGGTCTCCTCGAGAAAGTCGTCACACTTTCCCTCCACTAGCCCTCTATAGAACGCCAAGGCGGATGTTCCACCGACACTAGTGCCCAAATCGGAGAGGGCGGTGAGCGCTTGGAGACATTCCAGTTTCCAAGCGCTATCCCTCGGTTTTTACCTGATCAAGGACTGAGCTGGGGAAAAGCGCGTCTGGCAAACGGCGACCACACCTCTTCACCGTCAAGGAAGCACCAGAGACGTTGCAGCCTCAGCGCATGTTTATGCAGCATCAGCCACGGCATGCTTAGTCCTTCACCCAATGGGTATTGACAGCAAATGAATCGTCTGACCAGGGTAGCACGTCCCTTCCACAAAAAGCGGAGCAGGAGGCGCTCCATTTTGGTCAGAGTTGGATGGGGGCAAGGTAAGACGGTCAGGCGGTAGCAGATGACGGACGCTATGTACGCATTCGCCACCTCCGCCCGACCTTTCTGAGACTGCCTTCTCTCGGCACATTTCTGGTTGAGAAAGGCCACCCTGCTCGTCACCTCGCTCCAGTTTTTCACCATCTGGAGGTCTGGACCGAACCAGACCCCGAGCAATTTAACCGGTTCTTCCGTCCAGCGCATCCACGACGCTGTCGGACGACATGGACTTGCCTCTCCATGTGCCGAGCTGCAAGCCCACCCACTGTTTCTGTTTTTTCTTTGCTCCTGTCTCCGCTTCGTATTCCTTGAGAGCGGTGCCGAGCATCTGGACGTGTTTGGTGCTCGACACCACCACGGTGACGTCGTCGGCATAAGCTGACACGGATCTCCTGCATCCCAGTTCGCGTGGGACACACCTCATCGTCTCCAATTTGTGTAGTAACGGCTCTAGGGCTAGTACGTACAAGAGGGACGAGAGGGGGCAACCCTGTTGGACCGAGCGCATGATGCTGAAAGGCTGCGACAGGTGATCATTCACCCTCGCAATCGAGCAGATGTCGCTGTGCATCGCAGCGATCCAGCCCCTAAAAACGGGCCTGAAGCCGGCCGCCTCGAGGACCGTAACCAGGTACGGATGGTCCACCCTATCAAATGCTTTAGATTGATCCAAGTTGATCAGTGCCCCACCCGTGTCAGGTTTCTTAACCACCCTCTCTATGATGTATCGCATGAATATGGAGGTTGTCGTGGATGGATCTGTCCGGGATGGCGAATGTCTGCGCCTCTCCCACCAGATCACTGACGAAAAGCCCCAATCTCTTTGCTAACACCTTGGCCAAAATCTTAAACTCTGCGTATAGCAGAGTTATGGGCCTGAAGTTGTGTATAACGTCCCCTTGTTCGAGTCTTTTCTCAGCAGCGCCACCGCTCCCGGCTCACAAAACTGGGAATGCTCCCGTTCTGCTGCCAGTTGCAGTAGACATCTGCCAAGAGGTCGCCGAAGAAATCTGGCATATACGCATAAAGCTCGTAGAATAGACCAACCAAACATTGCGATTTACCCCTCGTGCAGTCATACATCGCTTCCCGTATTTCACCTGCTGTTATCGGCTTTTCGCAGCACTGCGCTGCGGTCGTCGAAAGCCGCAGTAGTCCCTGGAGGTATGCACCGAAGTTCATACTACATTCCGGCCCGCCGCCGCTCCCGAACTATTGTGCAAAGTGGTTTTGAAAAGCCGCACACATCTGCTCGGATTCGAGCAACATGCTCCGTTTGGATCGCGTAAAGACCGAATTGTGGACTTGTTGCCACATCGCGCCTCCACCACCCGGGCCCATTGAACTGCTTTCGTCCCCTCGTGTCATAGAGCATGCGTTCTCGCTCTGACTACGCACCCTTCATGCTTTGTGTTGAAGAATTGGTCGAGTGCCAATCTCACGGCAAGCACGTCGGTTGCTATGCCTTTCCTAAACGCCTCTTCTAACTCTCCCTCTACTCTATTTTTCCCTATCAATGTTGACCCTCACAATTTTCTGTCCGCAGTAGGAGGGCACCAAGATTATCTCCTCACTCTTTAGGGTTTCCAAAGAGTGAGACTTCGCCTCTTGGTGGGTGGCGAAAAGTACGTCTACTCTGTCGTACTTTTTGCCTCGGGTGACGTGGGTTTTGCGCGCCTTTTGGATTTGAGCCTGCGTGGATCTCTCCACCCGTGCGGCATTTTGCTTACGTCACCGTCCGCAGTTGCTGGTCTTTGAAGAAATCGGGTGGAGGTTTCAGGGAAACTTTGTTGTCATTTCTCGACACAATAGCTCTTGCGACTGCCATCTCCTCCTCAGTGACTAGCACTGTTTCTATATTTCGGGCCACACCTGCAAAAGGCCCCTTTTTCAGCGGCACCATTATTGCTGTCGCTACTGGTCTTGTTGGTGTTGTTGCTGTTGCTACTGCGACGAACGGTATTGTTGGTGTTGTTGCTGTTATCACCGTTGTAGTTGGTTGTGTTTTTGCTGCCACCGTTGTTGATTTCGGTGCAATTTGTAATGTTGCTGTTGGTGTTTTTCTTGTTAATGGTGTGAATATCGTTGTTGCATTTGTTTCATTTTTTCTGTTGTCTGTACTTTGGTTGACGCTGATATTGTTGTAGTTGGTGTAATTCTTTCGAAATTAGTGTTCTCAGTGTTGTCTTTCTTCACGTTGTTTGTGGTGGTGTCTGTTGTAAGAATGTTTGAAACCCTCCTCTCAACTGAAATGCCATTGACAGCAGACATATTGCTGGAGTGCGTGGCTCAGCCATGTTTTTTTAAAAACATTTTTTCTTTTTAAAGTAAATGTTCAAATATTTAGGCCAAAAGGCCCAAATAGTTTACTTTCCCCTTCACAGGGAAAAGTCTAAGGGCTTATATCCCTTACACAACAAGAAATATTTAACAACAAATAATGTTAACAGGCAAATAAAGCGATATTATTTTTCCATTTATTGTTAGCATTGTTAAAAATAATGCTAACAAGAAATGAAAAATAATATACATAATACCAAAAATAGGACAAAATACATAACGAAACTAAGTATAATATCACGACCAAAAGTTCATCAAGCAAACACCAACAGGAATATAAACATTGAACAAAGAAAAATCCATTTTTTTAAGTCAGGACAACAAAAACCGGAAAAAGAAAAGCTCCAGGAGGAAACATACCCAAAACAACTGAAGACGTAGATCCTAAAATAATTAATTTATCCAAAAAGAGATCTTGACACTGATGAAATGCAAATTCTGTGAAAAGGACTGAAATTCACACCGACTCCAACAGCCAGCCCCCAAGAACTGAAGGAGGATACTCAAGAATTCTGTCATAAATTACGACTTGTAGAATTCTTCGCTGATAAAAGTAAAGAATAAATCAAATTTCACTCCGCCAAAAGGAAGAACTATCTATCTCGACCAATACATTGATATACTGTCTAAATTTCCTCTTACACGTAATATTACCAAATCGGAAATGTCTGCACTTAAACGTATACAAAATTATAAAACAATAATAATTAAACAAGGAGATATAGGGGGTGCAATTGTTATAATGGATGCTGAATACTACAAAGATTTGGTTAAGGAACAACTGAAAGACACAACATTCTATCATGAAATACAGTCAAATATAGACCACAACATGATGAAGAAGATCAACAACCTGGCTTCAAAATACTACAACTCACTTACAGATAAGGAAAGAGACTACATCACCAATTTTGAGCCAAATCCCAGCAACCTGTATTGCCTACCAAAAGTTCATAAGTCAAAAGAAATACAACTAGCAGTAAAAGAACAAAAAAGTGAGGACATTAAATTACTACACCCAACAGACTTAAAACTTAGACCTATTATAGCTGGTCCAATCTTGTTGACATTATTTTGAAACCACTATGTATTCACATACACAGTTTCATCCGGGATGATATCGACTTCCTGTCCCATATTCCCAAAACCACGGACAAGATTTCACTTCTACTTAGTTTTGATGTGGTAAGCCTTTATACCAAGATTACACATGATTCAGGAATAAAGGTGGTTAAATATTGGGTGGAAAAACATAGAGAAGTGATTCCAACCAGATTCCCAGCGTCATTTATATTATACACAGACAAACTTATTCTGGAAAACAACAGTTTCTTTTTCAATGGAAAGAATTACATCCAAATTAGAGGCACAGCGATGGGGACGAAGTTTGCTCCCGTTTACGCGAACTCTGTAATGAGATACTTAGAACAACTCTATCAAGAAATAGAGGAAAAATATAGCACTGAATTTAGAAAGTACATTGAAAAGTCTTGGAAGAGATACCTTGACGATTGTTTCATCATCTGGGCATCATCTCTGGATGAGTTCAATATCCTCCTGAATAACATACAGCCATCTCTCCAATTCACAAAATAGATGAGTAGTACCAAATTACCATTGCTAGATATAATGGTAATCAAAAACGACACCACCTAATGGTGTATGTTATTCAGGATGATATTGAACTCATCGGATATATAACATAAACCCACAGACACCCATCAATATCTGAATTTTAAATCGTGCCAGCCACCTCATACAAAACGCAGCATCCCATACTGCCTAGCCAGAAGAATTTGTACCATTGTAGCAGATACGTATACCAGGAACAAACGCCTGACAGAACTGAGGGAATGTTTGCTCAAACAATAATACCCATCTCTACTTATAGAAAATGGCATACAGCGGGCTATAAAAATACCTATACAACAACTTAGGACAACCCAAGGAAGAAGAAACCAAGAACTGTTCATACCATTTTTAATGACACAACCCATGTCACCAGAAAATCTTCAACACTGTCAAAGCAAAGCTACCGATGATTGCTCAAAGTAATGAATAAAAAGGTTTAATCACAGACCGATCTTTGACTCTTAGTAAAAGACAGCCGAAAATTTTGAAGCAATTACTAACAAAGGCAAAGTTTGACCTTAACAGCAAAGACCAATCATTCACTGTATCTAAATGCAATGATAGTCGATGTGGCACAGATCAATCCATACACACTGGTCAATACATGAAACAAAACTAAAACTAGAAAAATATTCTCAAATGCAAATATGAACTGCAAAAGCAGAAATCTAATTTACAGCATTAAATGCCCGAATTGTGAAGAAACATATGTCAGTCAAACTGGAAATGCACTATCGGAACCTGCACGGGTGCACCGACAGCAAATCAGATACCCAAATGTCCGTCAGATACCCCTGAGTAACCATCTAGCAACATGTGGTCAGAAAATATTTATATTCTACAAATTACACAGCCAAGTGAAATCAAGAGAAAAATTAAAGAAAATAATTTTATTGATAAATTCCAACCCAAGCTAAATGAACAATAATAATGCTTAGAGGTATTACTTCTACTATGACTACGCCTACGACCATGTCGACTACCACCACTAACAACAACAACAGCAATAATAATAATAATAAAAGTGATGTTCATGGTGATGATTACTGAAGATTTTTTTATAAAACCTTACAAAATGCTATTTTCATCATTTCTAAAAATAGCAAAACAATCGGTGCTTTGGATAGGATCAAATAAATATCGTTAGACATGCTCAACCAACCGTGACGCCTAAACCTATCAGCTTTAGTAATCTAGGGTAACTACACACCGTTTGGTCGAAATACAGTTAGCAAAACTTAGCATTCTGTAGCATCTTTTTACTGTATATAAGGCACAGAATGTACCCATCTCATTACAGTTGAAAATTGCAAACTTGACTGTCACCACTGAATCTGACCCTGAAGATTGCGAAAGCGTGAAAGTACTTGTTCAATTAAGACTTAACATTTAATATCCTACCATAATATTTCATTATAATATCATTATAATTTTAAAGGTTTGTAAATAAAACTAGTAAATCAGACAAAGTTGGAATTTCTTTTATTAATATAATCTTCTATACACAATCATACACACCCGTTTATATTTTTATATATATATATATATATATATATATATATATATATACGCCGCATTTAGCAGCAACATTTAGCTTATCGCCTCAGTTCTGGGTAGAAAGAAAAGCCTGTTGAAAAACTGAATCCTCCGTTCGATCATGAATACCACGAGCTTGCCAGTCACGTAAGTCTGATAGTTGATTTCGGATTCAAAGAAACACTTTAAACGATTAATCGTTTCAGGTATATTTTTCTCAACCTGTTAGTTCTATCGTTACATTAGTATAGTATTGTGTGTTGGATTTGCCTACAACAACGTTCGATTTGTCAAGCTATTTAAACGTATGTTATTACTCTAAGGCCCTAACTTATCGAGTGCTTTGCTAACTCATCATTTCATATAAGTAGGCCGAATATACTTGCAAACCGCCAGAGATTCGATTTTACTAAATTTCCAATTATATATATACATGGGAGGAGGTTATAGTTCACTTGAAGCATTGTCTAATGAGGTATACACGTTTGTATATGTATAATAAAGCCCAAACAATGCAGGTATAGACATAGAATAAAGAATGTAAATGCAATATATATTGTTGACAATTAGTCTTTTACCTTAGATTTATTTAAATGTCCTAAATGTTCGAGATAATATCTCTTCTTCAGAGTGAAGTAAAGTTGTCAAACCAGTGTTCTAAATAGCTTGGCAAGCTATTTAGAACACTGGTTTGACAACTTTACTTCACTCTGAAGAAGAGATATTATCTCGAAAATTTAGGACATTTAAATAAATCTAAGGTAAAAGACTAATTGTCAACAATATCTATTACATTTACATTCTTTATTCTATGTCTATACCTGCATTGTTTTGGCTTTATTATACATATACAAACGTTTATATATATATATATATATATATATATATATATATATATATATATATATATATATATATATATATATATATATATAAATGAAAAGTATAGAAATTGTTGTAGCGAGAAGCTAACAGTATTCCATAACATATATGTGACTATAGCGTCAAAATGGGAAAATAGTTAACATAAGATATGGGAAAATAATTCAGACTCAATTCAAAAGGAATCAGGATATAGATTTATCCAACAGAATTTAGAGAAATCCAGGGAAAAATCAATAGAGCCTTAACTCATGATAAAACAATGTCTAAAGTACGCAACATTCAATTTGGGACAACTTCAAATGCTCTGTATAGTCTTGAAAAGACTATTTCACGAAAAACTTCAGTGGAGATGGTCACGGTTGGATTTCGTTCCTCAGCAGAGCTCAACATAGTAACCAAGGTCTCACTGGTAATATGCCAAAAAGGGAATTTAAAAGCAGGCTGGTTTAACATCATGCGTGGTTATTAAAATAAACGCACATGTGGAAAAACAGGGCTGGTGACGTCAGAATGAGACAAATGTTTGTTTACATGAAACAACAGTCAAAAACATTCCGAAAGAAAACTCTACAAAAGGAGTATATATATATATATATATATGTGTGTGTGTGTGTGTGTGTGTGTGTGTGTGTGTGTGTGTGTGTGTGTGTGTGTGTGTGTGTGTGTGTATGTGTGTGTGTGTGTGTGTGTGTACTCCTGTTATATTCTCAATTGTTCTATGTTCTATTTATTGAGAAGCTACAGGTGTGAATCAAATTTCATGCCAGTTTTAATAAAAGCCTTGGCAAGAAATGTTAGACATTTCAATCATTCTCACATCTTCGTAGCTAATAAGATAAGATACGATGTAATACCAATAAATATATCTATATCTATATATATATATATATATATATATATATATATATGTGTGTGTGTGTGTGTGTGTGTGTGTGTGTGTGTGTGTGTGTGTGTGTGTGTGCCTGTGTCTGTGTATGTGCACGAGTATGTATGGTATGTGTGTGTATGTATGTATGTATGTACGTATGTATGTATACGTGCGTGTGTCGGTACGCGTTTGCTCGTGTGTATATATATATATATATATATATATATATGTATATTTTCTAAAAAGCTAATATTTTACAAGAAATATGCTTGTCCATCAATTATCCGATGAAATATGTTATACCATGCCAGACCCATAATTCATTATACAGACGTGTAACACGACTGAATGTGTCACACATTAAATCATATTTATAACATTATGTGTAACATGATTGAATGTGTTATCCCACGTCACCCACCTTATATATATTATACTGTGGTGCAACCTTACTGAATGCGTTATCCCATGTCACACACATTATATTTATTGTACTGTTGTGTATCACGTATGAATGTGTTATAAGATGTCATACGTTCATTATATTTATATCATATATTAAGTGAAACACGATTGAATGTGCTATACCATGTCACATACACGATATTTCCTATGCTGTTGTGTAACACGCCTGAATGTATATGTCACACATACATGAGATTTCCCATAGATGGTGTAATATGATTGAGAAAGTTATATGATGTTACTAATACATGATATCATCAATGCTTCAATGTAGTATGACTATGTGTTATACCTATTTCACTTTGTTCCAAATTTTATACTACGCTAATAGTTAACTCACCTTACTCATCAACAATCGGAAACATGTCCCATACATATGCCATATGACAGCATGTTGCATTACATTTTTCCAGCTTTGTACCTATATATGTATGTATGTCGGTAACTATTGAGCCGCAGGTTTTATGTCGGGTTTATCCCATGTTGATCTTTTCTTTTTGTCGGGTTATAGCTACTGTCACTCAGAAAGTGGGACTGGCTCAGTGCACAGTCTCACAATATTACCTCACTATAAAAATAATCTTCACGCACAAGCATTACACGATATAATTAATTAATAATTATTAATATTGGTATATTGTGCAATATCGATACTCGATAACGAGAGGTCAGCCATCATGTATGTATGTATATATGATGTGTGTATGTATTTATGTATGTATCATGTACGTATGTATGTATGATGCATGTATGCATATATATATGCATGTATGTATGCATGTATACATGCATATATGCATACATGTATGTATGCATGCATGTAGTATGTATGCATACATGAATCTCGTGATTGCGAGGCGAACCTCTTCACTATTTAGTTATGTCTGCCTGTCTATATCAGTGACTTTTTATGGAATAGATATTATTTATCTTCATTTCGAAGTTGGCAGCTATCTCGGGAATAATTTGGTAGCTATATTAGTATTCATGTAATATTAACTGCAAACATATGAGTTACCCATAAGCAGTGTGTTATGAGATATACTTAACTTGTGAAATAAAACTTCTAGCAAGAACTGTGGACAGTTGAAATTAGTTAACTGGTTAGCAGAAAGTGTCAAAAGCTTGGGCGATGAAAATCGAACGTTAAAGTTTTTTTCAATCAGACTCCAGGCCTTATAAAAAAATGATAGTTGATATATGAATTGTTCGATTTGAAAAATATGGTACTTTCTTGTAAACAATTTCTAGAACAAACGATATAAACTAATAAATCTGCGTTGTATTGACAACATTGTTTTGGCTTTCTACACTGATTAAAAAATCTCATAATACAATGCTTTTAGCATATTTCGTCCAAATACATATTAGATAACACCGTATTATTCGATATTATTTGATTATTTCTGTAACTGTCCAGTCTTCACACCGCTGGCAGCAACAAAAATTTAGTATTAGAGACACACATTTTCAACTAAGAGACGACTATCAAATAATGTAGATGAAACTCCGTAGTTTTATATTCTATTTACTCTTACAGGATGGGTGCAGCAATCAAAAGGTTATGGGTTCTATCCATTATGCCTTCGACGTATACACGTTACTATATCTACCGGTTGATCCAAGCATTGTGACTGAAATTAGGCAAACGGAAACATTTTAGAAGCCCGTCAGATGTACTATACCTCTTAAGTAATGACCCAGCTTTGCCACTCGCGTTCAAAATGAATCTCCCTGAGTATAACGTTCGTGTAGACAGTCTTCGGGATGCTCAACCACGAGCACATTAATTGTTTAAATATTAGAAATAGTATATCTATTGTCGAAAGCGACAGAGTTCCATTCTATTCCATTCCAATTTTACAGTACAATAATTCTATGACGAAATTTTCATCAGGATTTTCATTCTAAAATTAAGAAATTATGATTCCGTATATTATACTTGGAATATTCTTTCAGACATAACAGAAGATTACTTGAGGCCTACAAGTGCTCTACTAATATGGGGGACATTAAACGTTTTCTGACAGCAACAACGATTAATATCCATACTTATTTTCAATATTGCCTAGAAGAAAACACTGTCAATCTAACAATTATAGATAATATTACTCAACTACACATCTTACAGTTAAGTATTACGTCTCCAAATTGTTGAGAAATAAAGTAATGCAAATGCATTGAGATAAGAAACTTACTACCTAAGTGTCCTGTGGGTCTATGTGAACACTTATGAACATTTGCTAATAAATATCTATATCGATTGATCGAAAATTTATAGGATCAATCAATAATTCCTTGTACTGACATTCTACAAAATATTGTAAGATATTTCTTTCAAAATAGAATTCTGGTACTAATAGCATTAAGAATTTTATTTCAGTTCGATTAATGAATCTTACTTCCAATAAATGTTCTTTCACTTCATAAAACAGCAAAATTACTCCTAGTTGGTGAATGCAATATCGATTAGATTTCATTACGATATATATATTCTCTGGATAAGTGTGCTGTCGGGTGATATCCTATTTTCAGAGTGAAGAGGTATTTAGGAATTTAACTCAGTCTGATGAGCCAACTCCTAAAAGAAGCGGCAATATAGATGTTTAGTACATTCGATTAGGTACTTCTAAAGGTTTTCACCAAAGCTCTGCCTCTTTCGTCTAGATATATTTCTCAACACTTTTCTTTAATTGCAAACCCGAATGATTTAAGTATTCATTCACATTTTCTAACGAATATTTCGATTAAAAATTGAGATCTTTTCCATAGACCATGCCCTTAGAATTATTTTGTCTAAAACCAATTGTTGTTGTTAGAATGGTGGATTAACAGCATCGAGTAGGTTTGGGTAAAATGCAACAAGGTAATAATTCAATTTAGGTACTGCATTCAAATCCCACCGAGATTTACTTTGCCTTTCATCCTTCCTTCCTTAAAATAAAGTAAGAATAAATTGCTGACTACAATTGTCAGTATTGGTAAAGCGTCAGACACCATACTTTGTGGAACAGAGTTACGTCCCTTTGCGTTCTGAATTCAAACCCTGCCGAGATTAGCATTGCTTTTCCTCTTTACGGGGTCGATAAAATAAAGCACCAGTAATGCACTGGTTCGATTTAATCAAAGTGCCCACTCCCCAAATCAGAAATTATTATCATTGTTCTTGCATTTTAGTTATCACTTAGCTCATACAAACAATTGATTTTATCGACTGGCCACCAACCAGCAGATATATGTTTAATGTACACCAGCCGTTACCAGTTGTTTTCTTAGCGGTATGAAGGGCTTTATTGTATGATGTGCCCTTGTATTTCATACGATTATCTCTGATGTATGAGAAATATCTAACAGTCTGGACGGTAGCATAGCCTACCTTATCCTTATCCCCACCCGTTGGCAGATTCAATCGAATGAATCGTACTAATTAATGACTGATTTTATCTTTCTGACTGCAGCCAGAGCAATGAAAAGAGAATCTTACAGTACTAGGATTTGAACTCAGTAGTAAAATTCGAAACAAATCTTAATGTTGTCAAACATTGAAAAGGTGTATCTATTTTATCGCCACAAATATATGGAAGTAGTTATTAACAATTTCACTTTGAAATCATACAGACCTGAATTCAATTACACTGTGAGACACCTTGGATAAGTGTATTAAAACTTCATTCAAATGCCTGACGATCAATTTAATAAAATCAACTGAATGATGATCGTTGTAAATGCGAGGGGATACTTTATCACTAATATATATTCTCAAAAGAAATATGACGCGTAGCCTTAAGTGTGTGCTTTAATATTTACTGATACGAGGAACCTTGATGAGTTTTGATCATAACATTTAAAATTCCAATAAATGAGCTAATGGGCTGAAAAAATATAATTTACATAAGATTTTTCTATACAAATGTTCATTAGATATTCCCATCTGCTCTTTGAATATCAGCACATAGTTTAATAGAAGTCTTTGTAATTGTTAATAATATTAATACATAAATAACTAAATGGAATTACATATATTAGCTATAAAGAACGAAGAGTTACTTTGTTCCCGAAGAGAGGTTTTATTAAATCATAGTATTAAGATATATCAGGAAATTAAAATGAATTATTGATATAGTGTTGGGTTAAAAGGTTTCATGCTTCCCAAGATATAACCTGAAACCAAATGATGTTCCAATAAATAAAATACAATTTCTAGAAAATTAAATATATGACTTGAGTGAAAGCTATATATTACGTTGGTTCAACCTTCGATCCAAGGCTTTTTCCAACAACAATGTGATAAAATGTTAAAGTAAATGATACCTCTGCGATGAAATATTTTTGATTTCATTTCATAGCTGTCCTAGTGATATATATAAATGTGGAAAGACTCTAATCCTAAGCTACTGGGAAAATGGAAATGTCAAAACCTAATATAAAATATAGAAATCTGGAAATGTGTGAGCAGTCAAAACATTTATCTTTCTCTCGTTAGTAATATCAGCAATACGTTTGTGTAGTAGTAACGGGTCATATTCATATGTGGAGCTACTGAATACTAAGGACACAGATATGGCTGTAACGATTAAAAATTCACTTCGGAAACCCAGGTATATCGTTTCGATCAACCTGTGAAAGAACTTCGGTAACTTAGGATACCAGATCCTACCTCTAGTAGAAAAATTGGCTTGCGAGAAACACTTTGGTACCTTGTCGTATGGGCTGTAGATATAGTACAAATGTCAGATTGGAGAAACACTGTACGGTTCTGATTCTCCCAGCGAATTACGTTAAAGTTTACTAGTACTCGTGAAATACTCAGCCATATATATATATATATATATATATATATATATATATATATATATATATATACTCAGCCATATATATAATTTCAATGTGGTCTATCCTTGGTGGTAGGGTCCGTACCGTAGATAGAACTCGATGTAATCTGATGGCGAGTAATCCAGTGAAATCTATAGAAAGGTTCCGTGTTCTGTTGAGTTAATTACTTCAATAGAGGATCAGATATCAGGTATTAGTTTAACAATGAAGATAATAACAACAAATTCCAGTTGTTTTACCTATTCATATCATTGTTTTACAATCGTTCTGGAGGGTTGATCATATTGTCTGATCGGTAGCAGTTATATAACTGTATACTATCAGACTTCGTAGATAGGTTCGATCAGACCGTCGTCTTCGGAAACAAACTTCGTTTCCCAAACAATGATTGTTTCAAAAGAAGATGGTCTGAACGAACCTATATCTGAAGCCTGATAGTATACAGTTATATAACTGCTATAGATCAGACAATATGTCAATATGATCACCCCCCCCCTCGATTTTTTTTGTATATATACGTAATATATTTGTATATAGATATATATATAGAATAGAAAACGAAAAATCAATGATGCATCTGAACTCAGTTTGTTGTGTGTTACAATAGTTTTGCCGGCGGACAGCTCGAGACGCGATCTTTGTGTGGATCTGTCTGATTCTGGACCCGCAGGTTCGACGGACACGTCTAATGATTTCGGAGCATATTGTCTCACTGGGTTATCTGACCCTCAAGGCCAGTACCGTCAAAAATGTCATCCTCTTCCCGCGTCCTATGATTGGCCGCTGGTTGTCCACGTCATCGTAATTCTCACCACAGGTACCAGTCCGCTGACCATCAGGGCGTTAGCTATCCCATGTCTGCTGCACTTCAATAAATTACTGCTGTGTTTGGTAGTTCACACATACATGCGCGTGCGCGCGCGCGCACACACACACACACAATCACATAGGCAACGACAGTCGTACTCATAGACGCCCGCTATACACACACATTTAAGGAGAACATATAAACATATAAACATACGCATACATGCATCCAGAGACACGTACATACACAGATACATGCCCACATGCCTATATAAATCAACATACACACACACATGTGCATATACATGCATACGCGTATATATACCCGTACACACAAATACGTACAGACATATACATAGTCACCCCCCTTTACCCACGCACACACATATATACACGTACCCATATACATATATACACACACAGATACACGCTCGCTCGCAAACACACATATATACACACAAACAAGCCCTTTCCCAACACGGGTGCTTGTACACACACACACACACAAACACAGGCTCATATATACTCTTACACATATGAACATATCCATATATACTTACACGCACGCATAAATATATATACATATATATATATATATATATATACATAAAAAGAATATACACACAAAGTCATATAAAGATACACAATGGGCCATACATGAAAAGATGCATCTTGTTATAAAAATATACAAATATTAAAAAATACACATACACACACACACACACACACACACACACACACACACACACACATATATATATATATATATATATATATATATATATATATATATATATATAAAAATTATAAAAATATAAAAACATATATACATATAACGGCACATACAGATACACAGTGGGCTATACATGAAAGGGTGCGCCCAGTTGTATGTGTCTACAGAGATGTTGTTACGTTGCGAACATGGATCAATCCAGGTATGGATTCTTCAGGCAAAGCCACATAATGGGCGTTCATGGTATTACAGTACATAGTATGCGCCGACTGTACATAGAAAATGCGTGCAGAATATATATAAAAAAGAAGGAACGTGTATGCATATGAGATAGTACACAAGATAAATATGAGATACACACGTGGGTCTGCATACGGAAAATACATTAGGTGTTACAAAATGGAATGCGTGGAGAGTATGCACTCTCCACTGAAAAGATACACATGCAGGGGGTGCGTAGACCGGCCATACTGGAGTACGTCACTGTGGTTGAAGTATAGTGTCTTATTGGTGTAATATCAATTGACTGAATATCAATGGAATATCAATGGAATCCGGGTAAACCTGTCCCGGCTCAGGCGATGTTTTTTTTCCCAGGGTCACGTGCAGAGTCGGGTTGGCATCCTGAGTTATTTCGGCTTACTCCACGGGGCATATATAGTAAACAGGCTATGGTGTCTGATCCCTTGAACCCGTTTCGCCGCTCTGGTCGGCGCA
>OZ024742.1:194213856-194246356 GCA_964016885.1 Eledone cirrhosa
CATTATATCCTAACGGATAGTACGAACTATACGCGGACACTTTACGTCTTGATGTGGTAGCTAAGTATATATTATGTTTATACCATTACTTATTTGTATAGGTAAGTATATATTAACTGTATGTTTTGTGAAGGTATGTATACATTCTCGTACGTATATTTGCTTGTATATGTTATAGGCGTATATATTATATTATATATACTGGTACAATTGCATATGGTTATGTGTATACGTGAGTTTTGCGTATGTTTGAGTATGCGGTTTCGTATGTATGTAGGGTGTATGTATACGTGTACTTTGTATTTTGGTTGACGTACATTTCGCGAACATATGTGTATTTACATGTAGGTTGTGTGTGCGCGCGTTATATATGTATTTATGTGTGTATATTTATATACACATAATGACGTATTATCTTCGTTTATTCCGTTCATTGCCAGAGAACGTCTCCACGAACCACCTAATAGAATATTAGTCTACGACTTCATTTATACCATAAACGTGGTTTCGTCTTTGCGTATTATTGTTTTCACCGCTCCAAATAATGACGTATCATCTTCGTTCTTTTCCGTTCTTTGCCAGGGAACGTTTCCTCGAACCAAAGGATCCTCTACCTATCTTCCTTCGGTTGCAACTTTTTTCGAAATATTTACTTCTGCGTTCACATATTGATTTATTTAGTTACAGAAGATCCCGTTATTTTAATAAATATATATAAATATATATATATATATATATATATATATATATATATATATATATATATATATATATATATATATATATATATATATATAACAGATTTAGGAAGTAACTACATGGTTGTGTCAAATAGGCATACACCCACTCATGCAAATGGACTGAAGAGAGTGAGGCTCAATGTGTTTAGGTATTTACAGATGCAGGGAAAGTCATTTTAAACGTGGAGGAATTGTTACATTTTTAACACAGAGCATATAAAACTAATTAAGATGAGATAATTTCGTAAATTACTTAATACTTACAATTGTTTCGACAGGCACTTTTCATTAAACGCTATATAATCCATAATGATAAGACTTGTGTTAATAATTGTTTCTACTTTTGGCACATGGCCAGCAATTAACCAGTACATTACTGGTACTTTATTTTATCGACCCCGTAAGGATGAAAGGCAAAGTTAACCTCGGCGGGATTTGAACTCAGAATGGCAAGGGCCGTAACTCTATGCGTCAAAGCATGGCGTCCAACCCTCTACCGATACTGCCAATTCACCTTAATAATAATGATTATAATTGTTTCTGCTTTTGGCACAAGGCCAGCAATTATTCCAGTGCATTACTTGTGCCTTATTTTATCGCCCACGTATGGATGAAAGGCAATCTCGGTAGGTTTTCAACTCAGCGTAAAGGGACATAAATCTATGCTTGCAAAGCATGGCGTCAGATCTACTACCGATACTGCCAAATTGCTTATAATCACAAAACAGAACAAACAAATTTCATCTAGTGCAGATATAACAAACAGCGGCCCGCGGGTTGCATGCGGCACTTCACAAGCACGCCCACAGCCCGCACAAAGGTTGTTACAGCGCGAGCATGTTTTATCTTCGTAATATAAAATATAAAATTTAGGTGTAATGTGCGCAATTAGTTGTCGTGTGTGGCCCTCAGACAACCCATACGTGACTCATGCCTGTTCTTATCTATAGAAAAGTAATTTTCTATTTGCACCTAAACAATATGCTAGGGCATCAATTGGACTATGATATGTTGAAACCCAACCCACTATCACCTGCACACCTTCATAAAGAACATATGTATAAGAAGAAATGTTGACAGAAAATGTACGTGTTGTAACTTACAGAATATTTGAACAAGACTTTTTATTTGAAATGATTGACGTACCAATTGAAACCTGTAGCATTTGACAAATTTTAAATCAATTTAATGTAACAATTATACAACTATTCATGTAACAATTATACAACTATTCATGTAACAATCATACAACTATTCATGTAACAATTATACAACTATTCATGTAACAATCATACAACTATTCATGTAACAATCATACAACTATTCATGTAACAATTATACAACTATTCATGTAACAATCATACAACTATTCATGTAACAATCATACAACTATTCATGTAACAATCATACAACTATTCATGTAACAATTATACAACTATTCATGTAACAATCATACAACTATTCATGTAACAATTATACAACTATTCATGTAACAATCATACAACTATTCATGTAACAATCATACAACTATTCATGTAACAATCATACAACTATTCATGTAACAATCATACAACTATTCATGTAACTATCATACAACTATTCATGTAAGAATTATACAACTATTCATGTAACAATCATACAACTATTCATGTAACAATTATACAACTATTCATGTAACAATCATACAACTATTCATGTAACAATCATACAACTATTCATGTAACAATCATACAACTATTCATGTAACAATCATACAACTATTCATGTAACAATCATACAACTATTCATGTAACAATCATACAACGGTTCATGTAACAATTATACAACTATTCATGTAACAATCATACAGCTATTCATGTAACAATCATACAACTATTCATGTAACAATCATACAACGGTTCATGTAACAATTATACAACTATTCATTCTCTCTGTTTAAAGAAAAATCTATAAATATACCCATGTGCTTTGTCACTTTTACTTTTTAACTATTATTTTTGATTTGTATAGATTTATACCTACTTTGTCAACTCTCTCTCTCATGTATATATATATATATATATATATATATATATATATATATATATATATATATATATATATATATATATATGTGTGTGTGTGTGTGTGTGTGTGTGTGTGTGTGTATGCTTTTCATATAAAGGTGTATATAAAAAAATCAATATGTATAAATATATGTGTATATATATATATTGATATATATACATATATATATGTACTATATATATATATATATATATATATATATATATATATATATATAACAAAGGAAATGTGGTAAGGAACCAGGTGGACCATAACGCACCAAAGTACTCAAGAGTGGGTAATAGGTACAAGTAAGACTTACTTGTTCCTATATATATGTATATATATGTGTGTTTGTTTGAGTGTGATCGTATATGTATATGTGTATATATATAGCTATAGTTATAAATATATATATATATATATATATATATATAATATAATATATATTGAAATACATATTATAAAATAAATATGAACGGAAAAAAGGAAACGAAATTTCATTTCCGAATCTTAGTACGGCTGTTACTTAAATATAAGGAAAGCATATACTTTCGGACGTTCAACTATACTGCAGGAAGGTATACGTTGCTGACGATAGCTAACAAGCTTGAAACTAGTACAGCGTTCCTTTGTCAGTGTTGAACAAACGAGAAACGGTGGTTGCTAGACACTACGGCTTAATACGGGATGTTTGTTTACAAACACACCGAGCATTATAATAAATGTTCGGTGAATCCATACATACATATATATATATGTGCATGTATGTATATATATATACATACTACTGTACGTCTGTATACATATATGTATGTACGTGTACATACTTATATTTAAGTAACAGCCGTAGTAAGAGTGGGAAATGAAATTTCGTTTCATATTTTCCTTTTATCGTTTTCGGTGCACCCGGCCGATTAACCCACTCGATATGCAATTTGGGCTACTCAGCCGTTAATATGCATAAGGAAAGTATATACTTTCGGACGTTCAACTATCTGGCAGAAAGGTATACGTTGCTGACGATAGCTAACAAGCTTGAAACTAGTACACCGTTCCTTTGTCAGTGTTGAACAAACGAGCAACGGAGGTTGCTAGACACTACAACTTAATACGAGATGTTTCTTTACAAACACACCGAGCATTATAATAAATGTTTGGTGAATCCATACATACATATATATATATGTGTGTGCATGTTTGTATATGTATATACATACTACTATACGTCTGTATACATATATATATGTACGTATACATACTTATATTAAAATAAATATTGTTTTATGAATACAGTTTCCATTTATTAATATATTGTATATATATATATATATATATATTTATATATATATATATATTCATATATATGTATATGTGTGTGCGTGTGTGTGTCTTGCTGGCTGATTACACAATAATAATACACACACGACATCTCGCGAAATAGAAACAATGCCAACAACAACATCAATAAAAATAATAATACAATTTTGATTAAGAATTATGTGATATGTTTTAATTTTCGCCTACAATATTCAATTATACGGATTCCCTGACCTATCAAAAAGACACTGGGATCGATAGCGAAAAAAGTAATTTTTAGTTTTGTTTAATTAAACAGCAACTCAATTAAAATTCTCTCGTCGTGTGACAATGCAACACAGTACAGTATCAATCATGATATATTACTGATCGAATGTGGTAGCCATTTATTTCGTTGAGGTCAATCAGGTGATGGGTCATAGTGTTGAGACAGAGACCCACCGACAGGCATGCACAACGATCACGTTACAGAGTGATAAAGATTAATAGTAAGAGAGGGATAGAGAAAAAGAGAAGATATATGATTGAGCCTTTCTCTCTCACCTACGCTCTTCGTCTTTCTTCTTCTCTCTCTCCCTCTTTTTCTACGAGCTGCGCTCATTTCTTTCTCCGCCTCTATCTCTCTCGCTCTCTCTCTCCCCTCCTTCTCCCTCTCTCTTACTCTTTCTCACTTTTTCTTCCTTACTGGTTCGAACAAACACAAGGGTAATGTTATTCATTGTGGAAAACAATGTATTTTTCTAAAGAGTAAGCATGGCCGAATATTTAAGGAATTCATTGCACAAATATTTGATCTTGAGTTCGATCCGCCTGCGTAATATCTTGAGTAAATGGCATTTACTATACCCTCGTTGACTTATTTCGTAATAGTAGTGGCATTCAGAAATATATTGGGGCGGTGGTTATAGAGATAGAGGATTATAAATGTAAAATCAAGGGA
The DNA here is from genome assembly GCA_964016885.1 of Eledone cirrhosa. NCBI lineage: Eukaryota > Metazoa > Mollusca > Cephalopoda > Octopoda > Eledonidae > Eledone > Eledone cirrhosa. The sequence goes on from OZ024742.1 coordinate 194,218,903, forward strand.
GGTAATTCGGTATGTTGTTAGAAAGAAACATGAAGATATTCTTGAGAATCGAACAGGAGCAAAGGTTCGGCGGCCTATCGTGTAGATAAATGGGAGAATACTGTGAAAGATGGAATTTTTCGAGGAGGGTCCTTGTGAAAATAATTAGGACAGATCGACAGTGAGTGCGTTGAGTCAATGGCATTCCACATTTTTATCCTGTTGTGGATGAAATTTTCCAGTTTTTAAATATAAATTTGTATTGCGGGAGTCATTGAAGAAGTCGTCTCTTGTGTTTAGAAAGTTTCAGAAGTTGTGTGCTTGTTTCAGTTTAATGCATCGTATAACACGTCATCGAATTATTCTAATATCATCGGGAACATTCTAGGATCAACCCACTCAAAGGGAAAGTGTTTGCAACTGTCTTTGACACCCAAAACGCTGGGTTTGACCGAGAGAAGAACTATACTAATGAATATATATAAAGGAAAGTATCATATGTCTGTTTCTGCTGCCTGTTTTATTATGCGTGTCAGCATGCGTTAAGGAGAGAGAGAGACTTACAGAAAGAGGAGGAGATGTGTTAAAAACCCACCATAAGTTTTCCAGTATGCACAACAGACAAGGTTTAGCTGTGAATAAATCTAATAGCGAATTAGAGCGGGACGGCGATTATTAGAAAACTATTGTACGATGAAAGTCTGTAATGAAGACATGCAAATGCATAATGTTCATTTTATTCATGACTGTGGGGATTATAGCCTCTGATATTTACTATTATCACTATGATTGTTATTGTTGTTGTAGTAGTTGTTGCTCTTCTTCTTCTTCTTCTTCTTCTCATTATTATTATTATTATTATTATACATCAATATTCATATCATCGATTCTTGTGGTGGGATTTTTACCAAGGTTCAGAACGCTTATTGTTAGCCACACAGTGCTCTCCCTCTCTCTCTCTCTCTCTCTCTCTATATATATATATATATATATATATATATATATAGATATATATATATATATATATATATATATATATATATATATATATATATATATATATATATATATATATATATATATATATATATATATATATATATATATATGTATATGTAAGTATGTATATATATATATATATATATATATATATATATATATATATATATACGTGTGTTGGGGGCGGGGTATGCGTAAATATGCATACAGCCATAATTTATTGATATATACATTTATATATCTGTTTCTTAGGTTCTTTGAAATGTTCCTATAGAGTTGTAAGTAAGACAACTATATCATTGTGGTTTAGATAATAGCACCAACAACACTGGCCTAGACATGTATTGCATCATTTCACTCTACTGCTAAGAATTCTGTGTATATATATCTGTGTGTATAGGTACCTGTGTTTGTGTGTGTATGTGTGTTTAAGCATCTGTGTTTGTGTGTGTGTGTATCTCCGTCTGAAAAGCGGGCTTTATTGCTTACGATATTCGCCTCATGCCTGCACATTTGTAAATCCGTTTACTTGTGGTGTGTTGTGCCCTTCAGCAAGACACATTACTTCCCGTTGCTGCAATCCATCCAGCAGGGCTATTGAACTGTACTCAAAATTAAAAGGACCAGCCTTGTCAGGCATTCTGTCCCGCTGAATTTACCTTAGAATAACGTGGTGTACACATGTCAGGAGAATACTCAGTCACTACATGTTGATCGAACAACATTGAAACTGATGGAGATCCATCGTTTCTCTTACTATATATATGTGTGAATATTCGCATGAGTGTGTAATGTGTGAATGTGTCTGTCTTTGTGTGTGTATGAATATCTATGTCTATGTGTTTCTTAACTTTCGAATTTATCTGTATGGATATGTGTGTGTGTGTGTGTGTGTGGAGTGTGTGGGGGGGGGGGGGGGGGGGGGTGACACGTCACAGTTTCTTTTTTATTAATAACTGTCATATTTAGTTACTACTTTTCTGTTTTGACAGTTTCAGAGTTGTAATAGTTTTTGCAGCTGCTAACCCCAGACCGACTTTGATCAAGCAGAAACCTTTGTTTAAAGTAATTCCAATCATGACCATTCCATCTTGATAACATTGATGTGTTATATGATATCGTATGTGACTTTTTCGTTTTACATTTTTATAATAGATCAACTGAAGATGTACAAATTGACATACTCAAGGACAGAGTTTGGTCCTTGGATTAGGTGTCAAGCTCTGTCTTTGAACATAGAGCATTATCTTATGTAGCTTCTGTCAAATCAACAATTTTCTTTAGAAAAGAAAAATGAGAGTGGTATGGATGTGCAAGCAAAATATATTGTGACGTATAGAAAAATATGAAAAACATAATGAAGAATAAAGAAAGAAGAAAACAATGGAAGGAATAGACAGGCGTACGTGTGTTGAACCTCCAACGGTTTCGGAGATGAGTGTTTCAGTTGTTCTATTAATGGCATCAACCTGCTCATGGCATCAACATGTTTGTGGCAGAATCCTTCCACTTAACGTAATTCTCAGCGGTATTCAAAGTGACAGTTTGTGATAAGCCTGGTCATGTACAACCACGGTTAATATATACAACTCATTTGTGTTAGCTGCGTGGAAATAAGTAATGTGAAGTAGTGTTTATCATAGGACGCAACGCGCACCCAGGAATCGAACTCACAACCTTACAATTTTGAACCGAACTATATAACCCTAAAACCAGCTGAATATCAAGGCAAAAATAAGTCGTCCGCTAGCTTCTCTTATCTTCTATTCAGTTTTAAAGTAAGTATATTTTACGTTTGTCAGAAGGGGGCATAAACGTTACACAAACTATCGAATAATGCTTCGTGTCACAATAAGGAAGCCGTCTGGAAGTTAAAAACTATAAGATTCAACAATACTAATGTTTTCACTATATTACCATTATAGATTCCATTGCAATACACATGTTATTGGCTATTTGATGGGTAACATCTAACACTCGGATCAAAATGTTAATACGACACAAATGATTGGCGCCTGTGTAACACGGGACTAATATTTGCTCTTCTTAGGTCAAGGCTACCATATCAGTAGACATTTTTTACAATTATTTAGCATTGCTATATATATATATAATTAGTTGCAACAGTGATATATACATGTGCTTAAGTTTTGTCGGATTATACACCCTAACTCATTCAGACTGTTATATAATAGGCTGAATGAATTGTGGTGTATATCCCAACGAAATGTAAATACATGTATTTGTCACTGTTGTAACTAATTATATGCAACTCGTCCTATAGACGGAGTGCTCTAATCCTTCGACTTTTCTACAAAACGAATACTGTACACACACACATACACACACACAAACACACACACTCACACACACACAATATATATATATATAATCAATGATATTAAATAAATGGATAAATGGAAACTATATTTATAAATCGTATTTATTCTATTATTTATATGTCATGGGTACCAAAATTTTGGTACGCTATCATCAGAGAAAATACGAAGTGTGTTTTATAGATTTTGACATAACCAGGGAAAATGTACCTTAACGGTTCAATTTTTCCTTGGATAGTCCATTGAAAACTATCCAAGGCGAACTTGAACCGTTAAGGTATATTTTCCTTGGTTATGTCAAAATGTATAAAACACAATTCGTATTTTATCTCATGATAGCAACTAAAATGTTGGTACCCTTGAAATATATATAATAGAATACATACGGTTTTATAAATATAGTTTCCATTTATTTAATATCATTGAATATTATACTCCAGAAAACTTGTCAAGTGCTTTGAATCAGTTACAAACATTTATATTTGTTGAATTACCAATAAATTGAATATCTCTTCTGCTTATATATATATATATATATATATATATATATATATATATATATACATATATATATATATGTATATATAAATATATATACTATCGGGAGCTTCCAACAGCAATGGTTGGATTATTTAAGGGTATGTCAATATTTATTTATAAAACTGATCTATATTATATTTTATCTGATCAAAGCACACCATAATTTAACTTGGTGTCCTTGAAATATGTATAATGAAATAAATATGGTTTTATAAATATAGTTTCCATTTGTTAATATCGTATGCCTCCGTTAATTTACTGTGATATATATATATATATATATATATGTATTATATATATATATATATATATATATATATATATATATATATATATATATATATATATATATATATATATATATATATATATATATATATATATATATATATATATATATATATATATATATATATTTATATATATATATATATATGAAAGACGTAAAATAAGCAAATTATAAAAATTAACTTAGTGATTTCTTCAATGTCTTGGAACTTAGTCCACGCTTTGCTTTTTTCCATCCACTGAATTATTTTTGTATAAGTTCCCTGTGTCCACGCATTGCCTGGAAACTTAGCTGAGAATAGACTTCCCAGATGACGAACGGATTTCTCCGTGCGTTTCTTCGGAAACCATGTTTATTCCCTTTCAGAAACTAATTAGCTGGAGTGAAATTTTAGTAAGTAAGTTAATTTTTATAATTTTCTTATTTTACGTCTTTCATATTATTGTTATGCATCCCCTTGCATTGATCCACAAAGTTACTAAGACAAAACCTATACATTTGCTAGCAGAGGTATGCATCTGTATATATATGTTAGTAGATATACTAATTCTTTATATATATATATATATATATATATATATATATATATATATATATATATATATATATATGTATATATATATATATATATATATATATATATATATATATATATATATATATGTGTATATATATATATATATATATATATATATATATGTATGTATGTCTGTATATGGTTGACTGGGTAAGCGTTTGGTTATTCGCTTCTGTGAATCTATGTTTTGTCACAATAGACTCATACGAACATAATGACTCAAGAAAGAGTCTCAGGTATATCAGACTAGAAATTGTAGTGTGATATGATAGAAACATTCATCGTTATATCCTTTTCAAGACTATGGGAGTAAATGTTGACTAATTACAAAAACATTGTCATCCGAAGGTGACAAGGCTGGTCCTTCGAAATAAAGGCACAACTCATTTTTGCCAGCTGATTTTCAGCCGAATACCCTAACCACAAAGCCAGGCTTCTTCACTATTTATAACTCATTTAATAGACCGAACATTTCGAAAAATATATGTTGTTCTTAAAAGCACTGGTTTGGTATCTAGTGGACAGGCTACATCATTTACAAGATCTTTATTTGCCATTTTCTCAATCACTGCAATATCGTGACTTCTGTGTTTGATCTCTCTATCCGTGTGAATGCTCATATTCCACAATATCCTAACACTTTAGTTCTCTGCTTCAGATTGTGGTTTGTGCTGGTACCATTTTTGAAAACCATCGATGTAATACTTCTTGCACAACATCCAATTCAGATTACCTCACACCTTGTTATGCTTTCTTGTGTATGCTTTTTTCTATTTATATTTCGTAGACACTGAAAATATGCATCACATTCTCTGCATAAATCCCACACAATCTACATTTATTTGACAGACACATTTTGCAAATAACTCTCTTTACTGAGCTAGTATTTAGAGCTTACTCTTGAGCTGTTAATAGTAAGCTTTCTGCTTACCTTTTCTAGTCTCTTTTACTTAGCCAGTTCTATTACTCAAACGATATTTTCATTTTCTGTGTCTCTTTCAAACTGGCCATGCAGCATCTTTCTTCCTGAAGTCTTTTTTTTTCATTTTCCTACTCTTGAATGTACTTCTCCTCTTTTTCAATACTATATTTTGATAGCCCTTCTTGTGCTACGATTTACAACAATATTTCACCACGATTTACCATGCCTCTAATCTACAAACAAAATATCCGCAACAAAATAAGGCAACACCTCCATCTTTTTTTTTTTTTGTCAATATACAATCTTAAAACGTCCGACTTTGGGAGAAAAGCAACACATTTCCCCAATAGTTTTCTTGCCTGCGTATCCAACTCTTGGTTGTCTTCTCCCATTCACTGAAAGTAGATCTATAACTGATAGCTGACACTGCCCATGCGTTCATCGCCAAGAATACATTCCTCGCTTTCAAGTTACTTTTCCTCAGAAAACTTTTCAGACACACTGCTTTTATTTCGCTTTTCATTTCCTTGCACAACATGCTGTCAAGTTCAAGATATTTATAATGTCTGTATCTCCTGGTGGCAATTTAACAATATTGAATAAAACCTTCTTAACCATTTTAAGTGGCACTGTTCCACATTTGGTTATACCAAATCTAATTGTTATGTTCTCTCTACATTGCCAAATAGCCTGCACCCAAGAAGCAACTTGCTTCCTGATATCCTCTTGTCCCTTTACATCAACCATAAAAAAGATGCTGAATCAACGGGCCATTTTACTCAAGCCCATAACCCATGCCCTTTTTCTCAATTGTATCAACGATTTACAGCAATCACTGAAATATACCCCTTTTGATCTTGACTGTACCCTATACCTCAACAGCATACAGAATTATTTTTCACTTACTAATACTTGATGATATGAGTTCAATGATATTTTCAACAAATTACACAATTTTCATTGATTGTATAATCTACGAATGTGAAATCATAGTAACGATATTTTTGCAGTTAATCTAGGCCATACTCAAATTCGTTCTCCTCATTCTTTATATGTTCAGGATATCTTTATCTATTGCAATTTGGCACTATTTGTTTAATAATATTATTATTTCGATTGAGGGCGGTAAATTGGCAGTATTGGTAGAGGGTCAGACATGCTTTCCAGCGGAGTTACGTCCCTTTCCGGTCTGAGTTCAAATCCCGCTGAGGCTACCTTTGCCTTTCATCCTTACCGGGTCGATAAAATAAGGTACCAGTAATACACCGGGATAATTGCTGGCCTTGTGCCAAAAGTAGAAACAATTATTATTTCGATTGACTGAATCGGTAGAGGCCGGAGAGTATGCTTCGTGGCATAGAGTTTCGGCCTTTACCTTCTGAGTTAAAATTCCGCCGAGGTTTCATCCTTATGGTGTCGATAAAATAAAGCACCCGTAATGCACTGGCGTCGATTTAATCGACTACCCGCTCCCGGTAAAATGGTTGTCCTTGTGCCTAAATAAGAAACCATTATTATAAATATTAGATATTTAGTTTTAGAGTTTATGTTCTTTTGGTTTGAAAGCCTGCCGAGTTTGAAACTGTATTCAACGTTTCAATGCTAGTATACTTGCATTGACAGTGTCATCTCCATCAACTACAGACACCATTATTGTAATTATTATTGAGAGGTGGATTGGCAAGATAAGTAGACCGTCATCAACATGATTTACGGCATAGAGTTACGTCCCTTCACGTTCTGATTTCAAAACCGCCTGTATTAGCTGTGCCTTTCATTATTGCGGTGTCGATGTAATAATGTACCAGTAATGCACCGGGGTCAATTTTATGAAACGCCCCCCCTCCCCCCCGCAAAAAAAGGAACCATTGTTATTGGCATAGGGTGCTGGATTGGCAGTGTCGGATGAGCGTCAGACACCATGTTTGTAGCATAGAGTTATGGCTCTTTGCGCTCTGAGTTCTAATCCCGCCGACGTTAATTCTGCCTTTCATCCTTACGAGGTCGATAAAATGAAGCACCAGGACAATTGCTGGCCTTGTGCCTAAAGTAGAAACAGTTATTGTTATTTGTCTGTATACAATGGATTCACTAAACTTATATATCTTGTTAATTCTGTTACCATATTTTTAATGAAATACACTGCCAAAATCTTTCAAATCAATTGGAAAAAAAGATCAAGAATTTGAAGGGAATTGTAATATAACTAGCTTTCTTCCTGTTTATCTAGTTTTCAGAACATAATTTAGTGAATGTTCTTACATAAATATTTAATGAAAAATCTTTAGATAAATATGAACAACTTAGCCGTTTGGTTACGTTATTTATAATAAAATACATTGTCTATACTTTTAAAATCATTTTTAAAATAATCAAACATCTGGAGTGATTTATTATTATAGCTGACATTCCTGTTATTAGTTTATATTTGGATCATATTTTAACAAAGATTCTTATATAGAATGATGATCGCCGTTTTATAGATAAATAAATTAGAGTAAAAAATTTGCATCATATAACCTGTGGCAGTTTTATGCGGTTTGGTATCAAAAGAGTTAATTCAATGATCATGCAAAGCTTATATGGTTTAATATGAATAGGAATAGAAAGGAGAGGAACGGATAATGTTCAGGTAGTGCAATATTAATCATATTCAATATTTCTAGATCACCGCTCACGAGATTATATATCAGAATTTTAGCAGTTAAAAAGATTGTTTTGTGCTTATCGTAAATTCTCTCTTTCAATCATATATGTTTGAGTGTCTCGACATAATACAGTGTTTATGCACCAAAGAACTGCGGAAATAGGCATGGTGCCTTGATATAAATTTTCATTGTATCATTAGCTTCATGAATTATACATCATATATATATATATATATATATGTGTGTGTGTGTGTATGTATGTGTGTGTATGCATATGTATAAAGTGTGTGTGTGTGAGTATGTGTGTATGCACATGTATATATGTGTACATGAGTGTATATATATATGTGTGTGTGTGGTGTGCATATATGTGTATATATGTATGTGTATATATATATATATAAATATATATTTTATAAGAAAATGAGTTTTTTTACAAAATGAAAAAAGCGAGGTGTCCTACACGAGTGAAAGTTTAAGGAAAAAAGATAATATTGAAAATGCAACTGGAGTCTTTTTTTTTAAATATATTTATTTGGTTCCTCTACCGGTTTCGCAGTTCTAGTGCTTTTCAAAAGTAGAATTGAGATGGAGGGTTTGGGGGTTTTCTCACACACACACACACACATATATATATATATATATATATATACTATATATATGTATGCATATATATATATATACATATATATATATATATATATATATATATGCATATATATATATACATATATATATATATGTGTGCGTATATATATATATGTGTGTGTATATATATATATATATATATATATATAATAATAATAATAAAATGTGGACGTGCTTGTGCGGCGTATATGTGAGCATGCGTGTGCTTATACTTATTTACTTTTCCCGTTTGTATAATTAGGCTTAGTAAATCTACACATACACACATACACACACACACACACGCACACACACATATATGCACACTAACAAATACATACATTAAATACATGATATAGAATAAAGAGTAACACAATATGGATGATGGTGCTAACTCAAAAGAAAATATTGCTGATGACGAAATAAATATATATCTGATGTATGTAGAATTCAGGTTCTTGGCATTGTTTTCTCATTTTCTCTTCTATTATTCCCTGTTGTTATGAACATGCGATATATGGTCATATGTGACGGACTAACGGAAACGTCAAGTGAATCTTGATGAATTCGTTTTAGTTTAATGGACTGGCATAAGCTAAATCATTCGATCACTTCCATGCTTACAATGAAGCTGTCACAGGAAAAGGAGCTTTTAATCAGATGATTTTTATATAACATTGACTTCCTTCGATGCATCAAACACACCTAATTCTCACATCTAAAACACAAATGTGTTGTGTCATATGTATTTTATGTATGTAGGGTTATGTATATGTATGTATTTATGCATATAAGTAAATATGTACGTTCGTATGTATGTATGCATGTATCCGTATATGCAGGTACGCACATATGTATGTATGAGTGTATCCTTGTATGTATGTTTGTATGTATGTACGTATGTATGTATGTATGCATGTATGTATCTATTCACGCTCGCTTGTATGGAAGTACGCAAGTATATATATTTGTATGTATACATGTATGTTTTGTCGATCTTTCTTCATTATCTATTTCCCTGTTATCGACAACATTTACGGCAACAACGTTTGCAAGAAAAGACCAAAATTGCAAGATTTTCATCTCACACAATATCAAGGTTGGCTACTTCTATTTATATAGCTTCGATTCATACATGAAAGCTGCATATATATATATATATATATATATATATATATATATATATATATATATATATATATATATATATATATATATATATATATATATATAAATATATATATATCCCTATCCCTAGTGGACTTCCAACTCAGGGTAACAGAGGAAGGCGACATCCACACCTGCTTCTATAAAAAAGCCGCCAACAGGGACCTGTTCGTACATTTAAGATCGGCCCTCCCAGTCAGTGTTAAGTTCGGATACATAAGGAATGAACTTACACGTATCCGGAACAAATGCACCGACGCAAGAGACCGAGACTCACACACTACACATTTCCTGGAAGTACTGAACAGATAAACTGAACGGATACCCGATGTCCACCGCGAACCGTGCCAGAGACAAAAGAGGACACACATCAGAGGCATTAACACCTGCTTCCTGAAGCTCCCACAGCCCTAGGAGCAACACCCCACCAGGGTGCTCTAGCCGTAAGCCTGAAGCTTGCCCCCTTCAACAGCAATGCAACACACCAGCTGTAATTTATGAAGCTGTAGTCACTTCGAATCGACCAAACGAACTACAGGAGGTCAAATCCTATGTGGACATGGCGGAGGGCCGATTTAAGGAACGTTTCCTGAACCACCAGTCTACCTTCAGGTACCCGGACAGACGTTCATCCACGAAACTCGCGAGCCACGTATGGGCCCTCAAGGACTCAAGTATAGACTACTCCATTCAATGGAAAGGCATGATTAAGTCCAAGCTATTTGCAAGGAGAAATCCGACGTGTGGCTTATGTATTGACGAACGAATAACTATTCTAAAGAGATTACGCAATAGTGATTGCCTAAACACGAGAAGTGAATTTTTCACACGTTGTCCATACGTCGCAAAACACCTATTGCATAACTACAAGGCTCCGGACTGATTCTTTGTAATTTTATTTCCATCCTAAAAACTTTTCGGACTCTCGCAGTTATCTCCCTTACACCTCTCGCACGCAGTCTAGTATTGCCTGTGCGAAGTGACCGGGTTTTTGCGCATGTGCGTTCTTACGGTTGTTCTTCCTGTTCTTATAACCATGCCCATTTAGAGCTAAGGATCAGCTAAGGTGAAACAATTGTTCTCGGTATGGTGAACTAACAGTTGTGTAACCACTTCTACCTAACTCGTCCCATGGACTGAGAGTTCTACCACTATATATGGAAGAGAGGGAGAACAAATATATAATTATGTGATTCCTCTTTCGAATAAAGTGAAATATCCTGAAAAAAAATTCACCCATCTCAGCTTATCTTTGATTTAGATGTAATAAATGTTTATATATCATAATATACAACATTCAACAATATTTGATGAAATAGCGATACGTTTTGATATTACCATGCAACATTACAGGAAAAATGAATAAACATTTTCTACAGTTGTATATTTTAAATATAGAAATAGAGAGTAGTGAATAGATCATTATCGATATATAAAACCCTGCTACCGGGAGTAAAAATATCATTGAGAAATTGTAAAAATACAAAGGAAAAATTTTGTTTCATATATGAGAAAAGATAATATATTGGAATTACGAGAATGTTTTGTGATTCACGTCAGAATAAAGACAGAGGTTTTTGGAAGTATGTATTGCCAATTTGTGACCATTAATATGTTGATATTTATTGTACACGATCTCGAGAAGAAAAAGTAACAGAACAAGATAATTTCTGTGTGTATTTACATGTATATAAGTATGGGTGTTTCTTATTATGTATTATGCGTGTTTATATATATATATATATATATATATATATATATATATATATATATATATATATATATATATATATATATATATATAAATATATATATATTATATATAGATAGATAGATAGAGAGATAGAGGAGAGAGCGAGAGCGAGAGAGAGAGACATATGTAGATATATGTATATATAGTTTATATAATATTTATATACACACAAATATATTTCACTCAGAAAATCTTGAGATGATTTCGAAACGTAAAATGTGGTTGACGGAAAGTAAATGACTACAACATTACCATTGCATATAGTTTTTGAGAAATTCAAGTAAGGTACACTCGGAGACTGAAAAACGAACGCTTACTACCTTACTCGTTACAGTCACTTGACTGCAGACATGCTGAGTTACCAGTTTGATTTCGTCTCAATCGTGTCGACACCATTACAATGAGAATGGTACTTATTTAATCGATTTCACATTTGGTTGAGTCAAAGGTTAGGGGACATAAACATAGATACACCTACACACACACTACACATTGGAACACACTCACTGGGCTTCTGCTTTTTCCGTTTTAAAAATTCCATTAAATGATTGGTTAGCATGAAGATGTAGGTGAGGACACTTTCTCATTGAATCGTTGAACTCGGATATACATGGATGTAGATCGAATTCATTAATATCCATACCTACATCCATGGATGTAGAAATAACGTTAAAACAACGTAAATAAATATAGAACATCAACGCTGGTTCTTATAGTTGAACCTAAAATTGAACCAAAAGAAATAAACATTGACAGTTCCAGAAAACATGGAAGTGTTCTGTTGAAGATGATAATCGATTGACCTACATCAACTAGAGAACGCCATTTCAATTATGTAATGACGAAGTGAAGAGGCCACACATCGCGAGCAGATTACGAGGAAATATCGGAGCAAAAACTAGAGAGAAAATCATAAACAAAATCACACACACACACACAAACACATACACACGTTCTCTCTTTCACACACACTCATATATATATATATGCGTATACGTACAAATAGTGAGAGAGATTGAATAGATAAATTGTGATTAGTGTTTGTGATAATGTGTGTGTGAAGACATTCTGAGCTACTCTCCAGTGAGCTGTAATAATTGTTTCTACTTTTGGCACAAGGCCAACAAATACCCAGTGCATTACTGGTACTTTATTTTATCGACACCGTAAGGATGAAAGGCAAAGTCGACCTCGGCGAGAATAATACTATTAAGAATGAAGTGTCACTTAGGTTTCGTAAAATATATATCGCAATGAATCTGACTCTGACATAAATCTCTGTTAACTCGTTGAATCAATTAACTTGACACGATGCTCTATGGATTTGCTGTTAGTAATAATAAGCGCCGTTGTACTATAGTACAATATTTTTTACAAATCAAAGGTTATAAGGAAAATCTAAAAAGGAAAATTATACAGAAGTGTATTTAAAGATTTTTTTTCGATAATCCAAATGATTAACCAACGTTTAATCAGCTCTTGAATAATAATGAAATTCTATAAGAATCCAGCTTCTATAACCCTCGGCAAAAGCAAAGGTGTGAGTGGTGTTGATAAACATTAACGAGCAAGAAATAGACTGTCGATGACTCCTCTTTGCTTTTACCGAGAATAAAAAAGTGACATAGTCACTACTTTAAAACTCATAGCGATTGGTTTTCTAAATATTTTTAATTAAATATACGGAATATTGACAAATATACATCGCTATTTCAGAGCACCAATACTAATATAAATATATGTATATATATATCTGTGTGTGTGTGTGTGCGTGAGTGTGTGTATGAGATTGTGTGTGTGTGTGTGTGTGTGTGTATGTGTGTGTGTGTGTGTCTCTCTGTGCGTGTGTCTGTGTGTGTGTGTGTGTGTGTGTATTGGTGAGTAAATAATAACACAGGCCAACACATATGTTGGTGCAAGCACTACTTGAGCAGGTATTTTAGTAATTTTGTGGTGTTGAATCTGAAAATAACATCCATTTGTCTTGGTTAGCTCTCATTTTCCCTGTACTGAATATGTCTATTTTCCCTAAAATCATAGATGTTGCCTTCATGTAATTCATTGTAGTGTGACATTAGGTACATGGAAGTCGGTAAAATTTCGTATACTAATGATTTAGAGAGAGCCTCGCAATCATGTAGATGACTGTTATTTTTGTGATGTTAATTTGGGAGGTCTGAATAGAAAGAAACGCAAATCTTTCAGCTATCCAAATTTGAATTAGGCTATAAGATCTGTGCTGCATTGTGAAGAAATTCCATTGCACATTTTCACATAATTTTTAGAATAAACAACTGATAAACCCAATTTTTATGATTTCGTTAAAACAGATAACAACACAGAAAAAGATGATGAGAATTATGCAAGTCCGTCAAATGTTTTACACAAGAACAACTTAATTACTTTGTCAGAGATTGAAACCTATCAATGGAATTATCTGAGTTAGTAGCTTCTCGGCTAACAGATAAAATCTCCTCCTACCAGGGAAAAAACTAAAGTTTTATCATACATGAGATGCAGAATTTGTTCTATTTTGTGACAAAAGGAATGATTTGCCAATATATTGAAGACGTTCTTTCTAAGTTAGGAATTGAAGATAATAATAAATAAGAACTTGAGGTTATTTATTGATAGCTCTAAATGAAGTTTGAAGTGCATCATGCAGCATATCACTAATGTATACACTTCCATTCCAATTGGACATTCAGTGACACAGAATGAGGGGTATGATGCTATTAAGAATTTTTAAATCTGAATAATTATCACGAGCATAACTGGGTGGTATGTGATGACTTCAAAATGGTCAATTCTCTGATAGGGCAGCAGTCAGGCTTTACTAAGTATCCTTGTTTTATCTGTTATTGGGAGAGGAGAGTCAGAGAGAACCATTGGATCAAAAAAGACTGGCAAACAAGAGAACAATTGACTGGTGGAGATAGGAATGTGATAAATGAATCTTTGGTATCCAATGAAAAGACGATATTTTCTTCCTTGCTGACTCAATGAAGCTTGTAAAAGCTTTGAACAAGGATGGTGACTGTTTCCAATACAGTATGGAAACATTGAAAAACGGCATTTTTGATGGTCCCCAAATCAGAAAACTAATGAAAGATGAAAACTTTGTAGGTTTTATGACATTGGACTAGTTAGCAGCATGGTCTGCATGTGTTGAAGTTGTAAAATAAAATTTGGAAAATCACAGCGCTTACAATTACAAAGAAATAGTGGAGATCACGCTAGAGAAATTCAAGGAGTGAAGCTGAGAATAAAAATATTTTTTTTGTACGGCCATTTAGATCGTTTCCCTGAAACATTAGAACATGTTAGTGATGTGCAGATAGAAAGATTTCACCAAGATATCAAGGTGATGGAAGATAGGTACCAAGGGAGGTGGGACATGAAAATGATGCAGGCTACTGCTGGTGTTTGAAATGTGATGAGGTACACACACAACATTCTAGAAAATCACTCAAAAGAAAATTTCTACCCTAAATTTGCCTCTGACATGATTCGTTTTTGTTTTGTAGAGATTCATACACTTTTGTGGGAGACTGTGTTCATATACATCTATAGTTGTTATTAAATGTTTTCTATGATAAGTCATTTATTTTTTTCTTTTATTGATATACTTTTATATGACACGCTATTTTTCTTAGAATAAAAGGTGTAATAATATAAGAAAATTTAAGCTAACTGTTAAAAATGAGTTTGATTTTTGGATTCAGTGGCCTGATAAACTATAAAGTCAGTCAAACCATCCCCGGCACCATTTCAATGTTTCTTCTCTGTGGACCTGTGTAATAATTGTTTCTACTTTTGGCACAAGGCCAACAATTACGCAGTAAATTACTGGTACTTTATTTTATCGACCCCGTAAGGATGAAAGGCAAAGTTGACCTCGGCGGGATTTGAACTCAGACGTGTGTAATAATTGTTTCTACTTTTTGGCACAAGGCCAGCAATTATCCCAGCGCATTACTGGTACTTTATTTTATCGACCCCGTAATGATGGAAGGCAAAGTTAACCTCGGCGGGATTTGAACTCATATCTGTGTAATAATATTATATTAATATATTATATTAATATATTATTAATATTATATTCATATATCATATTGATATATTATATTAATATATTATCAATATTCAATTTGCTTACAAGGATACAGTCTCATAAAAAACCAGATGGTAGATATACGGCTGCATCCCTTTGTTCCAGCGGTAGGTGAGATAAAATATTCGGCCAAGATTGTGTATTCTCCTGTCCTACTGTCTGCCACTTCACTGGAACTGCTGAGTATACATAGTATTCTCAAATGTATACATCGGCTGAGTAGCATCTTTTGCTTTCCGATCGATTTTACGGCCAGCTTTGTTGAACATTTTATACATATATATATATATATATTTATATGTATATATATATATATATATATATATATATATATATATATATATATATATATATATATATATATATATATATATATATTAGGATTGGTGCTCTGAAATGGCGATGAATACATCAATGTATGCATAGTATATTTGGCAATATACCGTATGTTTAATTAAAAGCATTTTGAAGAGTTTACGCTATCATTTTTAAAGTAGTGTTTATGTCACTTACTTCTTTTGGATGAAAGAAGGCAGAGAAGCTAACAGTCTGTTTCATGCTGTTTGGCAATCATCAGAGCTAGGTACTGTCCTCTTCCGCCGAAAATTATAGGAGCTGGATTCTTATAGAATTCCAGTAATAATCAGGAGCTGATTATACAGAGCGATTTCCGGTACAGTAAAAATTAAGTATTAGGATTGTTGATCTGAAAAAGCGATCTATGCATGAAAATATATATAGTGTATTTGGCAATATACCGTATGTTTAATTAAAAACATTTTGAAAACCTTGCGCTATCATTTTAATTTCTTCAAAATAATTTTAATTAAACATACGGTATATTGCCAAATATATTATGCTTACATTCATGTATGCATCGTTATTTCAGAGCACCAATCCTAATACTTAATTTTTGCTGAACCGGCATTCGCTCTGTATAATCAGCTCCTGATTATTACTCTAATTCTATAAGAATCCAGCTTCTATACTTTTCGGCGGAAGAGAGCAGTACGTAGCTCTGATGATTGCCAAGGAGCATGGAACAGACTGTTAGCTTCTCTGCCTTCTTTTGCCGAAAAGGAGTAAGTTACATAGTCACTACTTTAAAAAATGATAGCGTAAGGTCTTCAAAATTGTTTTTAATTAAACATACGGTATATTGCCAAATATATTATGCATACATTCATATATATATATATATATATATATATATATATATATATATATATATATATATAAGATGAATGATTCGAAATATTAGGGATTTAGAGTAGTATGAATATTATTTATCTTGGAACTCTGTACCTAAGAAAAGTTTAAGGGTAGGCTGACCGACAATCGACCTTGAAACTTATTGTACATAAATCGTATTACTTTCTTCTTTTGCTATTGAAAGGTTTTAAGTTTGATCGTTGGGCATCCTATCGTATAATACACACATACACACATACACACATACACACATGTGTGTGTCAGTGAACATTTTGAACACATTCTACTGTTACATATCGTGTTCTTATTCGTTACGGAGCCTTTAGTGAGATTATTTTATAATTACATAATAAATTACAGGTGAACTTCCTTCTGGAAGACTTGAATGAATGATTGAAATAATGTAAAAAGATAAAGGAAATATAGGAGTAAATGAAGGAGATGAAAATGTGTATGACGGGGAGGATATAAACAGTGGTGTAGGAGGAGGTCGAGGCAATGGAGGAGTGAAAGAAGATTAAAATGAGGCAGAGAGTGAGTAGACAAGGCAGTGGAGGAGGAGGAGGAGGGGAGCAGGAGGGGGAGGAGTATGAGAATAAGAAGGAGGAGGAGGAGGCAATAGGGAAGGAACGGGGAGAAGACGACAATGACGTTGGAGAGGAGAAGAACATATCTAAGTGCTGTAGAACGAAAATATAAAAGGGATGTATTTGAGAAGGAAAAGACAAAGGTTTAGGTGGAGGAATATAGGGAGGAGGAGGATAACCCCAAGGACAATGTCAGCTGCAAAGAATAATAGAAGATTCGAAAAGAAGAATGGAAAGAAGCAGAGATAGGGGAAGGAACCAAGCGAAGAAAGAAAAAGAAAATATGAAAATTATAAACTGAAAAAGGAAGTGTTATTGGGATTCTCAAAGAATTTTGGCAGATTTCAAATTAAGTGACATTTATGAAGGGGGATGATTTATGCGCATGAATACATCTGACCTAATATAGATGGAGATATAGCTTTGTTTGCTGAAGCAATGTACAATATAATTTGGACGTGGGATTGAAAGAGTTTTATTCGTTTGGATGGTGCTAAATAAAGCGTGAGTTAAGCTGTCCATTGTTTCCCCCCTTAATAGACTTTCATAATATATTTAGAATAAAAGAGAAATGGAAGAGGGAAACTGCATCATATTTGATGAAGAATGGCTATGGTATTTTTCAATTGAGATATCTTATATGTTGTATATGTTCAGGTTTGTTGGGTATGCCTTGTCGTACGCACACGTGAATACAGAAATACACACATTTGCACACTCGCAATTGCATACACACTCACACACATATATAGGTTGAATGTGCGTGTGTATTTTGAAAACACGACTGTGTTCCAGTTTGATAATTTTTATTACGGATTTTAAGACGTTTTAAAAGCAGAACTTACCTAAACGAAATAGACATTCTAGGAAAATGTGTTATTGAAGTATTCCAGATAATTGATCAGTAGAAAAAATGGTGTTTAGATGTAAATTATCGACTGAATATGAAAATAGCTACAACATAGATACGACTTCAATGCATTTCGCCCTACACAATCTAGTCCCTACTATTCCTCTCAGAAGGAGAGATTTTCATCTCAAAATATCAGAACAGATAAATAAATAAGGTATTCATAACATATTGCTTTGTCTTATTTTCTTGTTCGTTGATTTCGTATTGTCGTGGCTTTCAAACTTCAGATTTTATATACAATACGCAATGCTTCAAGCTAACTACAACTTCCTCTTAAACAAAATGGTTTTGCACAAACAGTTCGTCGCACGCGCAATCTACCTGGACATTACAGAATTCAAATGGTCCATGGTATTTCGGTTAGACCATATATGGGTTAAGGGTAAGAGTGTGATTGACAGAATTGTGTGATAAACCGGAGAAAAGAAATTATCGTATGTTGCATAAATAGGATTCTTCGAATATATTATAAGACGATTTTTGATCCAACGTAGATAAGCTTATCTTCAGAAGTCACATAGCGACTTCTACAAACCTTGAAGATTTAATGTACGTATATTTCCATACTGATAAGCAACATTGCCGCCCAGTTTTACCAAAGTGTCATTCTAAGAAGGATAATTGAAAAAAAACTTATCAAATTCTGTTATCTGATTCAATGAACCTAACTTTTCTATACATTAGCCAAATCAATACCACATAGTAATTTGCTACAATATCAATATATACATGTTTTCAACAAGTCCACTACACTAATACGTTTTTTCCTTTACAATTTGCGTATATATATATATTTATTCGTTTTATTTTTCTTTCCTGAAATTCAATATATAAGATCCTCATAAGATCCGTTTATATGATGAATTCATTACTTTTTATCCTTTTGGGGTTCTTTTGTCATTTATATTTTGGTTTATTTGTTCTGTTATTTGTTTTTCATTTATTTCTTATTTACACTGCATTTCGTATCCTTTGAACTGCTATGTTCCTTTTAACAATGTACAAGGCTATACACTAGAACGTTTGTAAATTTTCCCGGGTGAAGTGTGAAGTGAACAGGCTATAAGTTACACGTCAGACAGAATCATAGTTGGAGCGATGCAATTCAGCATAACGCCTGAGAAAGATACAAGAGCTAGTATAATCACAGAAATATATGTTCGAAATATAGTGATATATATATATATTTATATAAGACAAGCCGTCACCACTTGGCGACGCGGTCGGGATTTTACATACCACTAAGTATATTATTGCATATACATGTATATACTGCTATTCAGGATTTTTATTGATATCATTATTATTATATATACCTGTTATAATCTACAATATACATCTATCTCCAAACATCCCCGTATCTAATTATTTCATATGGGATGTGGAATTTTCTTCGAAACATATTCGCCGATATGCATACATTTCTAATACACATAGAGCAATTGTATATAATGCAGACCTTTGATATTAAAAGCTATGCTAGGGATATACGTGATAGAATCCAGTGTACAGGAGCCAATGATTTCTCAGTAAATGCAGGTCCAGGTAAGCGTTGAACCAAGCCTACCAAAGATATTTAGTAGACATGCACGCACACAGACACTGACACACACACACAAACATATACAAGCACGCTTACATATACATATACGTCTCTGTGTCTCTGTGTAAGTGCAATATATTATATGAACATAGATATAGGCATATATACAAGTATCCATGTAGAAATAGATATATAGGTATATGGGTATCATATATTTTATTTATCAACAAATCCTACTCATTGCACACACACACGCGCACACACACACATATATGTGTATATATATATATATATATATACATATATATATATATATATATATATATATATATATGACGTGTGTGCGTAACACATATTTTGATTCCAATTTTCGGCACATACGTGACATTTCCGTTGCTTATGTAGATTGAAAAGGCGCATAACTTACTATATGAAAAGTTTACGTGTTCCATATAATGAAATACTTATTTGTCTCATAAAAGAAAAAAGTAATATGCGGATTATTGTGATTGTCTCTACGTTAGTGGTAATGGAAGCCATTACCCCAGGTAACGATGACACGCCCACTAAACAAACTGAAAGAGAGCGGGTAGCGGAGGCAACAAGCCTCCCTACTGAAAGAATAATGATCATTAGAAACATTGAAAAAATGGAGCCTAACCCTAATAAAAAAAATGTGAAAAAAATTGACTCGGAGATATTGCCAACATTAATGGGTGCCGTTTCGACTCTTCACGGTGCCACGCCCACTAGCAAAGGTGAAAGAGAAGTAGTAGCTGTGACTACAAGTCTCTCGGATACTGAAAATATAAGTGAAATTTTTGAAGAAATGGAATCTAACCCCACCGGGAAAAAAAATGTGAACGCATTCACCAACATAAATAACACAAACACAACAAAAAATGATAATTGTAAAAACAAAAAACAAGAAAACAACCTTATTTCCACAAATCTAAACAGAGAGGGGCGAACAAAATGACGTTCGCTCAAACCATAAAAAAACCATTGTGTATGAACCTATTGACATTTCGAACATTCGGAAGGATAGACTCTACAGTAGTCTATCCATCCGAATGAAAGATAAATTGACGGCCGAAAAACATTCCCTGGCCCAAATTGTTTCCCCCTTATTTACCTTCTTCCCCACTTATTTGGGAAGAAAAACACAAAGATTGACCATGCACAGTATCGATCCAGATATTGATTTCTGGGCGGTACTGTGTGGCCTCCTCGACTTGAAAGAGGATGCAGTAATTTCGGAAGGTAAGGCTTCCAGAAACGTGTTCGGTGGAACTAGCCTGCAAGTTGTGGTGCAAATGCACCCAGAACGAATTGCTAGGATCCCCGACCGCATATTGCTGGATGGGCTTGCCTAGTTACACATCACAGTAGAGGGTAGACGACCCGCTTGTTACCTCTGTGGTGGCAGAGGTCACCTGAGGGCTGCCAGTTCCCTAGGAAACAAAAAACACCGATTTTGCCCACACCAACAACTACAACACTACCAACACAACCTCCGCCACCACCACCACAAAAACAACTAACATCACAAGTTAAAACACAACTGAAAACAATCCCCCCCATCCTCCACACAGAAAACAAATACAATAACACCCACACCACAAGCACGAGCCGAAAACGAACCCCTACTCTAGAATACAGGAAAAAGACCCCCTTTCGTCGTCAGACGAGGAGGGAGGGGGGGGGGGCACTTTCATGAAGTTAAAAGAAAAAAAAGAAAACACACCACAGGAACACAAATACAAACAACCCCCTCCGCAAGTCATAACACAAAAAAAAACACAACAACAAGCAAACAAAAACATCACATAAAAAGAAAAATATGCATATACTTACATAAATACAATAAACAAAAAACTGTTAAACGTTATTTATAATAACAACTTAATAAAATCCGAAGGTTCGAATTTCGCACAAGCAACGGGGCTTCCCCATCTAAAAATGATAAAAGCCCCAATGGACATTTACAAAACGTTAAAAGAGACTTTAACGTCAGACCCATTAACCGTGTCCTCCTAAAATCCCCCCCTCCAGACACCCACACAACTCCAACCCCCCCCCCCACATACTGATGTCCCTACACGTCCACAAACCACTACTCCACCCAAAAACCCATCCCCACTCCCATGGAAGTTGTGTGGCCCGGTCCCCGGGACGCAGAGAGGTAAGTGCCTTTTCTTTTTACCACCAACATGGCTGTGTTTAGAATAGGTTGTCTAAATGCACGTGGCCTGGGCTCACCTTGGAAGCAAGCAATGCTTCTAAATGACCTCAGGTCACGATGTATAAATGTGATGGTTATTTGCGAGGCCCAGATCAGCAGCCTTCGTCTAACTGGTCCCCACCTTTGAAGACTTTGAGATGCACGCATCTCTCTGTCAGCCAGGAGGTGGGTGTGGGGTTGTCGTTCTGCTGCAAAAACATCTGGGTCTCGCTACATAGACGGTACACTTGGACCCGGAGGGTTAACTGGTCGTTCTGGACCTCAGCAGTGGTGAAGGCGAAGCTTTTAGGCCGCTCGCCGTCTACGGCCCTTTTGGGTCAACACGGCCGGACTTCTTCCATCGTCTGGAGACTTTTCTAGGGACGTCCCGCTCCTTGTTTTTAGTGGAGGACTGGAATGGTATCCTAGATGCAAGTTGGGACTATGTACAGGCATGTCCTGATAGAGGAGGTTGTAACAGCCTCAAGGGGTTAATCGGCCGATTCGATCTGGCCGATAGATATCGACTAGATTTTCCGACTGTGCCAACCTGGACTTGGAGAAACGACAGCGGTCAATCTAGATCGTACCTAGATAGGTTCTTAGTTAGAAATAAGGATAGGGACTTTTTAAGTTGTCCAAAAATGCTCATGGCTGGCTATTTAGACCACAAGTTAGTGACCTCCATGGTCAACCTTGACAGAACGCATTGACAGGGACCCGATTACTGGAAGCTGAACTTGTCCTTATCGGCAAGCAAAGCTTACAGGAACCGAATTAGTACATTAGTTAAGGAGCGGTTGACGGGCGACATCGGCAACAGCAGGTGGTGGGGCTCTATCAAAAGAGAGATTAGAGTAGCTTCAATAGGAGTTAGTAACGAGTTAGCCTCAGATAGAAAGATGAAGGAAAGGGAGTTGGTAGATAGTGTAGAAGAGGCAATTAGAAGCGGCGACGTAGCCAGAGAGCTAGCGTCGAGAACGGCCTTGGGCCAGTTCTTCGACGCGAAACACGAAGGCTGCGTTGTCCGAAGTAAAATACGTGCTCTGGGAAACGAGGGGTCCAAAGCTGTTAGCTGGGCCTGCGTTACAGAAGCCAAAAGTGGGACTAGATCCACTATCCGGTCTTTGCGAGACCAGGATGGACGGGTGATCCTTGAAACTAAGCAGATGTGCGAGGCCTTTCAAAGGCACGTTGCCCGATTGTTCGGAAGGGACGAGGGGCCGGTTGGGGATGTGGACGTCGGTCCATACCTCGACGGATTGTTGCGTCTTTCGGACGAGGAGGCGAAGTCCTGCGAGAGGCCGATCTCAGCTGCTGTAATAGGGGACGTGCTGAGCCAGTGCGGCAGACGCAAATCTCCGGGCCTCGATGATCTTCCATACGAACTGTATTTAAGTATGCCGGACTTGATCTTCGATCTCCTCAAAGCGGTCTACTGCAACAGGCAACAGAACGGGAGACTTCCCTGTTCTGTGACCAAGGGCATAGTCGCGCTAGTGAAGAAGGACGAGAACAAGGGGGATGAAATAAGTAATTTTAGGCCCATAACACTGCTAAATACAGAGTTAAAGATTTTGGCCAAGGTGTTGCAAAGAGGTTGGCGTTTGTCGTTGGCAACCTGGTGGGAGATGCGCAGACATGCGCCATCCCGTCCAGGTCCATTCACGACAGCCTCCATCTCATGCGATACATCATAGAGGGAGTTGGGAACTAACTCGGCTTTGATGGGCCCTGATCAATTTGGATCAATCTAAGGCGTTCGATAGGGTCGACCATCGTTACCTGGATGCGGTGCTAGTGGCGGCAGGTTTCGGGCCCGTTTTCAGGGGCTGGATCACTGCCATGCACAGCAGCCGCATCTGCTCTAGGGTCAAAGTGAACGGCTACCTCCGGAGCCGTTCGATATCAAGCGGTCCATCCAATAGGGATGCCCTCTCTCCTCCCTGCTCTATGTATTGGCCCTAGATCCACTGCTGCGGAAGTTGGAGTTGTTACAGAGCATCCCTTTGGAACCGGGATTGTGGAAAGCGGTGTCGGCCTACGCCGATGACGTGACAGTATTGATGTCAACCGTCTTGGAAATTGGAGTGATCGGCACCTTACTGGAGGAATACGAAACGTTTACAGGCGCTAATCTGAACCGGGACAAGTCAGTCGGTTTGCAAATCGGTGAATGGAGGGACAAACCGATGGCCTCCAAGCGCGTCGTCGGATGTTGGACGGAGTGCCCGGTGAAGTTGCTCGGAGTCTGGTTAGTGCGAGACCTCCAGTTGGAGAAGAACTGGGGTGAGGTATCGAACAGGGTGTTTGCGCTGTCGCGGAAGTGGGCAGAGAACAAACTATCCCTGAAAGGTCGGGCGGAGGTGGCGAACGCTTATATAGCGTCCGTCATCTATTACCGCCTGACCGTCGTGCCTTGCCCAAGGAAAACGCTCACCAAAATGGACGGCATACCCTTCTAATTCCTTTGGAAGAAGCGGGTTCCTTTGTTGAGGAGATCCATCTGATGTCAACACCCTTCGAAAGGAGGGCTGGGGTGCCGTGGCTGCTGATGCGTAAACACGCATTAAGCTACGGCACCTCCAGGTAGTCCTTACCGGTCAACCGGTGTGGGCCCCGTTTATGAGGCGAGCCTTTCAGAGACTCGCCTCGCTCACCGAGCTGCAGTCCTGGGTCAAGCAAAGTCCGAGAAAACTGGGCGCATGGCACACCGAGTGTGCCCAGGCGCTCAAGGCTCTCTGGCAGGCGGACCCGGCTATCGGTGGAGACTCCACCTCGTCATTCTATAGAGGGCTGGTGGTTAGTAGGTGCGACGACGCCCTCGGACAAGCTCTAGGCATGGAAGAAGGCGAACTGGCCAGCCTTTTCGGGAGGACATTTGTCCCGGGACCTATGGACAACTTCCAGAGGTCCATGGCCAGGCAATGCTACCGAGGAGAGCTGTCCGTTCGAGAAAAGCTCTACAGACACGGGCGTCCGAGTAGAGACCCCTCGAAAAAAATCTGACCGAGATGCGTGCGCGACGAGGAAACCGTTGCGCACGCATTGGTACACTGCTTGGGCGTTGCCGATCTGTGGGGCTATGTCGAACGACTGCTGTCACGGGTGGGACCAATCCGGTTGACCACTGAATCCAGTGTAACGATCGAGCCGCCTCCCTCTTCAAAAATGAAGGAGAGGCGGTCTTCCTCTGGGTAATAGCCATTGTGAAAGAGGTGGCATGGTGGACACGTTTGAAAGGGCTGAGGTCGGACACCTTTATCTCCGGCCAACAACTGATCCTTTTCTTTAAATACCGACAGACTTATCCGGCAGCGTCGTTGGAGGCAAACCGACAGACTTGTCCGGCAGCGTCGTTGGACGCTGGACGGACGGACCGGTGAAATTGCTCGGGGTCTGGTTCGGTTCAGACCTCCAGGTGGAGAAAAACTGGAACGAGGTCACGGCCAAGGCGTTTGCACTCACCCAGAAGTGGGCAGAGTGCAAACTGTCCCTGAAAGGTCGAGCGGAGGTGGCGAACACTTTCATAGCGTCCGTCATCTACTACCGCTTTACTGTCATGCCTTGTCCCCGTGAAGACCTCGCCAAGATGGAACGCATGCTCTTCCAGTTTCTATGGAAGAAGCAGGCTCCGCTGGTGCGGAGATCCGTCTGCTGTCAGCATCCTTCCAACGGAGGGCTGGGAATGCCGTGCCTGATGATGCGCAAATATGCGCTGAGGCTGCGGCATCTCCAGGCATTCCTCTCCAGACAACAATTGATTCCCTTCTTTAAGTATCACTTTAGAAGGAGACTCAGGGTGGAGAGAGAGGCACTACACCCCAGTAAACTTACTGAAAGGTGGGTGAATGAAGCGAAATTGGCCCGAGTGTTTGGGCCTTCGCTGTTTATAAGCCTGTAGGTTGAGGAAGAGAGCAAAAGGAAGAAAGGGGCACTTGCACAACACGCTCCTGGAGTTGAGGGTTGTTCTATCGGCGGGGTATTAAACAACCAATTTGTGGCGCCTCCCCCCTATTGGGGATTTCGATTGTTGTAATTGTTTGTTTTTATATTTTTTACACGACTGTATGTAAAATCCCCGGCATGTCTTTGTATTGTCCCCTTTTCTTGTGCGCCCTTGTGGCTAATAAAGAAATATATCTATCTCTCTCTCTCTATATCTATATATATATGTGTGTGTGCATGTGTGTGTGTGTGTGTGTGCGTGTGTGTGTGTGAGTATGTATGTGTGTGTGTATGTATGTGTGTATATATGTATAGGTATATTATCATCCGCAACTAACAATATCATAAAGTAAGAATAACCGTTAAAAACCTTACTTTTCTCTAAGAAAATCTTTATGGTTTTTTTATGCTTTCTATGTTTTATTTCTAACTGACTGAAGAGGTCATAGCTGTTGAATTGTGGCTATCACCGAAATACATCTAACGGTAACAGAAAAAGTAAATTATGAAATCTTGACTTATACCTCTTGTTTATCTTTCTCTCTCTCTCTCTATATATATATATATGTATATAGGAAAATAGTCAGGACCCTGACGGCGGGGCTTCGGCCGTTTCGACAGCTATGCAGTTGTAGTTCAGATCTAGCTGTCGAAACGACTGGAGCTCAGCCGTCGGTTCTTGAGTCTTTTCCTATTGCCCACTGTACTACCCCAAGTATCGAGTACTCTGGTGCCTTATGGTCCACTTGGTTCCTTACCACACTTCCTTCGTCTTATATATAATGTGTGTAAAAGGTAAAGAGAAATAACAATCAATCGATAGTGTAAGTTATACTTCGGTTTAACGCTTAAGATAACAGGAAATAATTTTAAATGATATAGAATGAGAAGAGAAATTGGCGGGAAAAGAAATGAGAAAATGGGGAAATAAAATACACGTGCGTTTTCAGTCAGCCAGTTTGGAAATATGCTGGTCAAGGTGTATCTTACACGTTAGGAAGGGAGGCTGTCCGTCTATATTTAGGATGGGCATGTGTGTATGAAACAGAAAGATAAAGAAGAACGGAATGTGT
>OZ024742.1:194256356-194318856 GCA_964016885.1 Eledone cirrhosa
AAAATTCCACCGATGTCGGTTTGTTTTCCTTTCATCCTTTAGTGGTTCGACGAAATATAACGAGATACTTTGACTGGATTATTAGCGTGTTAGACTAGATGATTTGTGGTAATTGTACTCCTATTCTGAGATCTCATTTCAAACTTTACTGTACCTAATTTAGGTGAGGGAATAGAAAGGTATTCTGTCACCTGATATATTGCTGCCACCTGGCCACCGAGTCCACTTTGTTGCAAGCGCTTAGGCCAGGTCCGTAGTTTGAGGATATTTTCCTTTAAGAAAAGGAGACAATGCTGACCTTATGTAAAGATTTGTAAAGAAACACAACATATTGTGTAGAATAAGCAACAGAAATTCAGCTGCTACTTATGGTCTGCTTTGAGAGAATTGACTTGCTTATGTTTCGGTTATGCGTGTTCCAGTTAATTGATCAATGGAACTGCCTGTTCGTGAAATTACATTGCAAATCGCTGAGTATTTGAAGGAGAGGTCTATATGTCTATGTATTTCCTAGGGAGATCCAGTATATTAGTGTGTGTGACAAGGCTGGCCTTGTTATTAACTGGAACAATCCATGTAACGGTTTTCCTTGTAGTTTCTGTCTACATAATTTCAGTCGCAAGGTACGGCTCAACCAGAAGCTATTGTAACTAACATTTGCGTCTATAGCCATGTATAATGAGCTATAATATAGCCACAAGGCCAAAGGCAAAGTTGATCATGGCGATATTTGAGGTCAGAAACTTAACAGGCTCAACAAATACTGTGAAACGTCGAACATCGAAAGTAATGTCAGAAATATTACTAGAAGCTTCAGTGGACATTATAGATACATTTTAGAAATTATAGTGGATAGAGACAGACTGAATGAAGTGCACAGCAGGTATTATAACATTGAAGACTGTTGTCAATCTAGCAGGTAGTTCAAATCTGACATTAACTGAAAACAAACTTCTTTGCTTCGTTATAACTATGCAACACACACACACACACACACACACACACACACACACACACACACACACACACGCACACACGCACACACACGCGCACGCACACGCACACACACACACACACACACACACACACACACATACACACACACACACACACAAACGAAAACAATATTGAAATAGACAGTGGATTGGTAGACACCATGTTCGCAGCATAGAGTTACGGTCCTTTACGTTCTGAGTTCACATCCCACCGATGTTAACTTAGCCTTTCATCCTTAAGGGATCGATAAAATAAAGCACAAGTAATGCACTGGGGTATTTGCTAACCTTGTGCCAGAAGTAGAAACAAATATTGTAACAGCAGATGGTCTCTATAAATAAATGATTTAATATTTTGGTTAAATATGGCTACGAGCCAAAAGGAGGATTAGAAGCTGCTACGAATAATCGAACTCTAAATCCCTCGAATTCTAATTAAGTGCGATCTACCATTTGTTATCACAATTGGCAGTATCGGTAGAGGGTCAGACACCATGCTTTCCAGACTAGTTATG
The DNA here is from genome assembly GCA_964016885.1 of Eledone cirrhosa. Taxonomy (NCBI): domain Eukaryota; kingdom Metazoa; phylum Mollusca; class Cephalopoda; order Octopoda; family Eledonidae; genus Eledone; species Eledone cirrhosa. Next base: position 194,257,867 of record OZ024742.1, read on the forward strand.
TCCCTTTACGATCTGAGTTCAAATCCCGCCGAGGTTGACTTTGCCTTTCATCCTTACGGGGTCGATAAAATAATGTACCAGTAATGCACTGGGTAATTGCTGGCCTTGTGCCTAAAGTAGAAACAGTTATTACAATTATTTTTAGCGTTTGGGATTTCATATTATTCAAAGCTGTTTAACGTCTTTACAAGCATATTCATATCCGAAGTTGTTTTTGTAGCTACCTACTTCTAGCAGAATGTCATCAGAGGAAGCTTAAATTTATATTTCAACCAATGCTTTGAAGAGAAAATATATTTCATTTTTATTTATACAATTTCAACATATCTGTGATGGTTCAACAAAGCCTGTTGGTAATCCACTAAGGTTCTTCGGAAAGTTGTCTTAGAAAAGGCTTAGTGAACTCCCGGCTTGCTTTCCTGGAACATCAACTATAAGTTGAAAGAAATTGTGTATATGTTGTTTGCATGTTAGCATAACACATCCTGTTTCAACGCAGGTTAAATAGTTAAACAGGTGTGGCAAACATATATATATATATATATATATATATATATATATATATATATAAATGTGTGTGTGTGTGCTTTTATGTGTGTACATGTGTGTGTGTATGCTTGCGTATCCATACATATATACATACATACATACATATACATTAGCGTGTTTGTGTGGTTATGAATATCACTTTCCAACTATGTGGTTTCGGCTTAAATTCTTAATTCTGCGATGAAGCTCTCTGCTCTGTATATATATATATATATATATATATATATATATATATATATATATATATATATATATATATATATATATATATATATATATATATATATATATATATATATATATACGTATATATATATATATATATATATATATATACGTATATATATATATATATATATATATACGTATATATATATATATACGTATATATATATATATATATATATATATATATATATATATATATATATATATATACGTATATATATATATATATATATATATATATATATATATACGTATATATATATATATATATATATATATATACGTATATATATATATATATATATATATATATATATATATATATATATATATATATATATATACGTATATATATATATATATATATATATGTAGGAGGTGAGTTTTATTGTAGTACAATAAAGCAATGCAGATATCGGATAAGAAGCACTCTACAGTTTGTGGGACTGGAGTATGCATAATATAAGATCAAAAGATGGTTAAAGGAGTTCAATATATTTTATATGCGCATTTCAAAAAAATGTTGATTTAAAACTGCACTATCAACAAGTGTTTTTTTTTTTTTTTTTTTTTTTTTTTTTAGCCTTCATATCATGTTCTCCTGTTTTATCTGATGAAAACACAAATATTATTGTTTGATGATGTTTGTTTTTGAAATGCGCATAATAAAATATATTGAACTCCTTTAACCATCTTTTGATCTTATATTATATATATATATATATATATATATATATATATATATATATACGTATATATATATATATATATATATATATATATATATATATACATATATATATATATATATATATATATATATATATATATACGTATATATATATATATATACGTATATATATATATATATATATATATATATATATATATATATATATATATATATATATATATATGTATATATATATATATACGTATATATATGTCTATATACGTATATATATATATGTCTATATACGTATATATATATATGTCTATATACGTATATATATATATGTCTATATACGTATATATATGTCTATATACGTATATATATATGTCTATATACGTATATATATATATGTCTATATAAGTATATATATATATATATGTCTATATACGTATATATATATATGTCTATATAAGTATATATATATATATATATGTCTATATACGTATATATATATATATGTCTATATACGTATATATATATATATATGTCTATATACGTATATATATATGCCTATATACGTATATATATATATGTCTATATACGTATATATATATATGTCTATATACGTATATATATATATGTCTATATTCGTATATAAATATATGTCTATATACGTATATAAATATATGTCTATATACATATATCTCTCTATCTATCTAAGGCGGGTAAAATTCCCGAGATCCATGGACGAGTTCTCTCCAGCGGTCTCTGTCCCCCATTATCGCTGCCACGTCGTGCATCTCCAACAGACCAGTGTCTGTCCTTAGTGCATCAACATACGTTAACCTTGGTCTTCCTGTTCTAGTGTGTCCATGTAGGGGCTCCCAAAGGAGTACTGAGTGCAATGTCAACTCTGGATGTCGGTGAGCATGTCCGGCTAACCTCAGTCTCCTCTGTGTCACTTTTGAGCTGACTTTTGGGATGCTCCCATACAGCTCAGAGATTTTCATCCTCAGTGTATACTGATTAATGTTCAGAGCCATCCTCAGCATTCTCGTGTAGCACCCATCCACCAGCTGAGTGAGTTTCTTGGTCAGTGTCCAAGTCTCAAACCCATACAGCCGCACATATTCCACTACAACAATGAAGAGGCGGATTTTCAGGTCTCTACGAAGGTCCGACTTCCACACCGATCTCAAGCTGTGGCACGCCGCCCAGGCCTTGCTCTTCCTCTCAACCACATCATCTTCCGTATTCGCAATTTTGCTCCCAAATACAGGAAGTCCTCAACCAATTCCAGTGGCTTCCCGCCTACATTAGAGATCCCCTCTGGCTTCTCAACATTCTCTACCAGATGTTTTGTTTTAGTCTCATTCATTCTCAGCCCCACACTCATCGACACAGTCTCAACCTCCCGCATCAAATCATCTGCCTCCTTCACTGTATTTTCACCAAAGCTATGTCGTCGGCAAATTCAGCATCCGATACCTTTTTCGCCATAACTCTCCTGCTTTGAGCCGGTGCTACAGTAAAGCCAGGGTCCTGGTGTTTCTCCAGTGCAAGGCGCATACAATAGTCCACTACGATGATAAAAAGGTAGGAAGCCAATGTATCTCTCTGGAGCACTCCAGCCAGTATCTCAAAGAACTCTGTCATCCCATCAGGTGTAATGACTTGGGCTTTGGTGTTGATGTAGAGCAGTGATATCAGGTCCACTATCTTCTTGGGGATTCCATAAGCCTGTAAGATCTTCATCAGGCATTAACGGTCCACAGAATCAATATATATACATATATATACATATATATATATACATATATATATATATATATATATATATGTATTCCTTTACATGTATACATATATGTATACATATATGTATACATATATGTATACATATATGTATACATATATGTATACATATATGTATACATATATGTATATATATATATATACATATATATATATATATATATATATACATATATATATACATATATATATATACATATATGCATACATATATGTATACATATATATACACGTATATGTATACATATATATATGTATACATATATATATACATATATATATATATATACATATATATATATATATATATATATATATATATATCGTTTCTGAATTTGTTTAGCAAGATTCTTTATCTGAAATCGTGTGTTGAAACCGATATTGTTATACTTTGGGAGGGTCATGTTGCCAATAAGAAACACACGCACCAGTTGCTTTCACTTCAATTTAATTTAATATATATTTATAAATTTACAAATTTATAAATTTCTGGTTGGTTGGTTGGTTCCACAACCAGATAGTTGTTTATATATATATAGTCATAGTTCTTTCGTCACACACTCTGTGACCTCTTCAGTGACTGGGGATTTCTTTCTTCGTTTCTGTGCCTTTCCTTTCTTCTATCCTACGCCATTTTGTTTGTGTGTGGGTTGCGTGCTCAGTTTGCGCATGCGCCACATCCGGGTGTCTGTGTGTGTTTGTGTTCATTTTTCTATTTTTATATTTATATTTGTTTGTTTATTTATTTATTTATTGTTGGTTGGTTGTTTGTTCTATGTGTGTGTGTGTTTTCATTTTGTCTTGTGTGTGTTTTCATTTTGTGTGTGTTTTCAATTGTAAGTTGTTTATATATGTGTGTGTGTGTTTTCATTTTGTCCTTAATTGTAAGTTGTGATGTTGCTGTTCCACTCATATTTTCTATTTAATTTTGGTTTTAATTCTTTTATGCTTACTGCCTCTGTAATTTGCCTAAACATTGCGTCTTTCTTGTGTGTGGATTCTATTTTTATTTCTATGCTCTCTAATTTACCCCTGTGTTCTATCTTAGCATGTTGGTAGAGCACAGATGATTCTTTACTATCTTGGAGGTCTCGCCAGTGTTCATTTATTCGTTCCCCTATACTACGAGCTGTCTCACCTATGTACACTATATTTTTGTTTCTACATTGTCCCTCAGTACATCTTATGCTATATACTACATTTCTAGTTTTACAGTTAATATGGGGGCTTATTTTACAGGTTATACATTTCTTATCTATACATGAGGGTCTTTGGAACGGGTATGTCTTGCTAATAAGTGTTTTTACGGAGGTACCAGGTCTTTCTACTATCTTAATATTGAGATTATGTTTCTTTAGGGCCCTTCTAAATTTCACCTAGAGGTGAACTAGCCTACAAATATATATATATAGCTGACGTATCTCGCTTCGCTTGGATAAACAAGCGATAAGCCGTCTGTTTCATATAGTATTACTGTTGAAAATATATAGTATAGTATTACTGTTGAAAATATATAGTATAGTATAATATTACTGTTGAAAAGATATAGTATAGTATAGTATTACTGTTGAAAATATATAGTATAGTAGAGTATTACAGTTGAAAATATATAGTATAGTACAGTATAACTGTTAAAATATATAGTATACTATAGTATACTATAGTATTACTGTTGAAAATATATAGTATAGTATAGTATCACTGGTAAATATATATATATATCACTGGTAAAAATATATAGTATAGTATTACTATTGAAAATATATAGTATAGTATCACTGGTAAAAATATATAGTATAGTATTACTATTGAAAATATATAGTATAGTATCACTGGTAAAAATATATAGTATAGTATTACTGTTGAAAATATATAGTACAGTATTACTGTTGAAAATATATAGTATAGTATAATATTACTGTTGAAAATATATAGTATAGTATAGTATTACTGTTGAAAATATATAGTATAGTAGAGTATTACAGTTGAAAATATATAGTATAGTACAGTATTACTGTTAAAAATATATAGTATACTATAGTATACTATAGTGTTACTGTTGAAAATATATAGTATAGTATAGTATCACTGGTAAATATATATATATATCACTGTTAAAAATATATAGTATAGTATTACTGTTGAAAATATATAGTATAGTATAGTATCACTGGTAAAAATATATAGTATAGTATTACTGTTGAAAATATATAGTACAGTATTACTGTTGAAAATGTATAGTATAGTACTACTGTAGAAAATATGTACACGAATATATAATTATATATATAAATATATATATAATTAATTAAAAGCTGGTTAGAAGCTAAGTCAATACAGTCAGTCAGGCATACAGACAGCAGATAGTATAAGCGTGCGACGTTATAGCTATGTATCTATCTAAAACGACAGAGTAAGAAAGAGAGAGGAATGTCGTATTATATAAATAATATATTATAAAGTACCAGTAATTTAGTCAGCTTTATTAACATAGAGAGAGATTGACAATATACACAGAAATGTAATCCATGATACATAAAGACGATATTATATATAAACTGCAAATATATGAATGTTTATTTAAGCGATCGCTAACCGGAAGTGTTGACATTTGAAAATGTTAAAGAAGCGAATCTTTAGATAAATAATAAAATATCTTTAATCAATAATAATGAAATTTAGTAGACAAAAAGACCCCCACTTTCTTTCTTGGAAAAAGTTACATCTATGATGCAAATTTCGTGCTTTTGGTCCAGCCGTTTTGCCAAAAGTTTGTTACATCGTCAGCTTTATTAATATAGATACGCCTCAATAGGGCTAATATGGATTAAATAACAACAAACAAAAAAGTCAAATTAAATGACGTAGTCTTAATACCCTAGTACATATTTTATTACAAATATCTAGAAATATTAGCCGAAGCTCTATGCAATTCACAGGAGTAAACAGCTTGCCTTCATACACTATGTCTTCGTAGATAGGAAACGTAGGGATGAAATTAATTAGTTATCTGCATACCGTATTAAAACTAAATTTACTATTCCTTTTATATTTTTCTGTTCATAAAGATATTTATAGAGACTTATACTTATTCGATACAGTGGGGTACGAAATCGATTGCTATATTGCACTACTAATGCACCAGTAATTTATATGCAGGCAGGGTGTTTTCATTTGTCTATACACACAGTGTTGGCTAATATTGATACATATATTCTGTGGTACATAATATCACTGCAAAAAATCCACCTATAATGCATCAGCTATTTATAATTAGACAAGATGTTTACATCTGTTTATGCATAGTGTTTTTTAAAAGTTACAGCTACATTCGTCAGTACCACTTAATATTTTATAGTACACCATATTCGGGAGTACAACATAACATTGAAATTACACATTATTAATCAAACGGTAAATATGTGTTTAAATCTCTCTATACATGCAATGTTCGCTATAGTGTACAGGTATATTCTTTAAATCTCTCTATTACATAGTTTTAGCTAAAATATATACATATATTCTGTAGTAAATACTACAATTACGTGCATAGCAAAATCGCTACTAACGCGCCAGTAATTTAGTTATTCAGCTAGATACAATATGTCTGAAAAAATAAGAAAAGAAAGCAAGGTAAAATGTTCTCAGCAAGAATGCTTTCCGTCTGGTCTAATTGACCAGAGTTGACATTTTGCTAATAACAATATCAACTGATAATTTACTCTGAACTTCTAACGTTTTAATAGATATATTGACGATCAATTTGGAGTAGATATAATTAGCTTGCAATTTACAGTAGCTGTATATCTATTATTTTGTGTCTCATATGATTGCTTGCTTATAATGTCTAATAAGCTTTATTTTCAAAATATTAGTTGCAGTTAATTCAATTCAAATCAAATGCTGTACTTAATTCGATCATAATGGTTATCAAATATTGTAGTTACTATAACTAACTATATGACATTACCTAAATAGATATATTGAAGCAGGAATTGATCTAACGTTAATTAATGCTATTATGGTACAAAAGAATAATTTAATTCGTTTTCAATGGAGTGATTTTGAAAATGTGCCAATTACTTGAACGTTTATTTACTACGAAGATGAATTTCGTTGCATGGGTGCATCATCATCATCATCTCTCTCTCTCTCTCTCTCTCTCTATATATATATATATATATATATATATATATATATATATCCCTCTCTCTCTCTCTATGTATATATATATATATATATACATATATATATATATATATATATATATATATATATATATATATATATATATATAGCTCTGATACTGGTTCAGTCTAATCCATTCGGATTGGTTTGTCCCAGTTATTCATAGAGCAACATCGGTTAAGGTTGGCACCATTAACTCAAGGATTATTCCACATATATATAAAAATCATGTTTTTCCACATATATATAAACATTTGGATATATATATTAAAAACGTTTGGAGATTTAAAAAATAAAAAATATAAATTTAGACAGTGTAAGTATATCTAAATGAGAGAAGAACTGAGAATAGCGTGGAAGAATAATATATAATGCAGGATTCATTACGTTTTATTTATAATACTTATAATAATAATTAAATATAACCTCTGCATATATATATATATATATATATATATATATATATAGTTTTCATTTTATCAAAGCTAAATTGTGAGTCTTGTTACTCTGGAGCTTCCTATTTGAACTCTAATTCGGTACTTCGGTATTCAGGTATTGAGTACACTTTTCCCTCATCCATCAACCACATACGGATATATATATATATATATATATATATATATATATATATATATATATATATATATATATATATATATAAACGTTTGAATATGTATAATAAGGCCAAAACAATGCAGGTATGGACATAGAGAAAAGAAGAATGCAATTGCAAAAGATATTGTTGACAATTCGTCTTTTACCTTAGATTTATTTTAAACGTCCTTAATTTTTGAGATAATATCTCTTCTTCAGAGGGAAATAAAGGTCTCAAACCAGCGTTCTAAATATCTTGCCAAGCCATGCTGACAGGAAATAGTATAGAGTATCTGTTCTATCTCTAATGTCAAAGAGTTAAAATTAGGTGGATAAAGAGTAGTCTCCCTTTAAAAGGGGTTTGTTTAGGGTTTTTTATTTTTTATTTTTTTTTTTATATACATGCCTGTTTAAGTGTGTGTGAGAATGCATGAAGGTGTAAGTATGTGAGTGTGTGTGTGTGAGTGTGAGAAGATAAGTCTATTCGTAAATGTGGGGGATAGGTGTTATCTGGTGTTAGAACTGGTTTGGTGTGTGTATGTGTGAGAGAGAATAAGTGGAGGTGTAAGCGTGTGTGTGTGTGTATGGGGTGTGTAAATATGGGGCTAGAAGCCCTATCAGGTTATAAATTGGGTGTTGAGTTCTAGTCTATTATTGATAGGTGGTTGTGTTTTATCTATAATTAGTGCTTCCTTAATTCTAAGATTGCCGAGGTTTCTTTCCTTAGTTTCTATCCTAACTGTTATGGTTTTGTCGGTGTTTTTGCATTTAACTAGGTGTTTCTTAAATGAGGAAGCGTTAGTATTGAGGTGTTCTTTTATTCTTATGTGGAATGGTCTTGTGGTGCTACCTACGTAGAAGTTGTTGCATTTGTCACACTCTAGTCTGTATACGACGTAAGCCTGGTGGCATAGGTCTGTGTCGTTGATGGGGCAGTTGGCTAGTCTGCAGCAGTTGTCATGTCTGGTGGAGTGTCTTTTAGCTAACTGTCCGCGCAGAGAAGGACCTGAGTGGGCCAGTTGGATATCTAGTCCTTCTCGTCTGATGGCTCTGCGGATGGCTGTTGTTGTTTCTTCACTGAAGTGTGGGAGCTTCAGGAAGCAAGTGTTAGTGCCTTGGGTGTGGTGTCCTCTGTTCTTTCTGGCACGGTTTGTGGTGGATGTCGTGTATCCGTTCAGTTTGAGTACTTCCAGGAAATGTGTGGAGTGTGTGTCTCGGTCTCTGGCGTCGGTGCATTTGTTCCGGATACGTGCCAGTTCGTTCCTTATGTATCCGAACTTGGCACCAAGTGGGAGGGCCGATCTGAAATGTACGAACAGGTCCCTGCTGACGGCTTTTTTATAGAAGCAGGTGTGGATGTTGCCTTCCTCTGTTACCCTGAGTTGGAAGTCCAGTAGGGATAGGGATCCGCGGTCATCGGGGTGTTCCATGCTGAAATTTATACTGGCGTCCATGCTGGAGAATGTTGTGTACATTTTATCCGCCTCCCCACGGGATGATGTGAGGATGCGTATGTCATCTACATATCGGGTGAAGAAGGCATGGGAATGGCAGGTGTTGAGGGCTCGGCATTCTAGCTGGTTCATGTATATATATATATATATATATATATATATATATATATATATATATATATATATATATATATATATATATATATATACAGTATAAATACATATAGATTAAATATAAGTTTACCGATGTGTAAGTGTTCGGTATAAGCTTGGCCATACAACCACTCACATAATTGTAGTTCTGGTACCAGATACCGATTTTCTTCGGCGCATCAAGTTATATTTGTTGTTGACCAAGAGAGTTAGCTGACTGTTATGCGCTGTGATTGTCTTTTTTTAATTGCCTCAAATACCAACGCATGAAGATATTTACGTACGATAAATGTCCATTGGTTTCAACAATATGTCTCAGTCGTTCTACAACTGGAACAGATTGCCCAGGAAAGAAATGTGACAGTTACTGATCACTCCTCAGACAAGTGTACATATATATATATATATATATATATATATATATATATATATATATATATATATATATATACAAAACTGAAAAGGTATGTATATATATATATAGATATATATATATACAAAACTGAAAAGGTGGTCAAGAAAGCATTAACCACCCAAGCCAAAAACTAAAACAAGCTAAACAGGTCAAAACAAAATAAATGATAAAAAATAAGTGATATATATATGTATATTAATTGTTTCTACTTTTGGCACAAGGCCGGAAATTATCCAGTGTATTACTGGCACTTTATTTTATCGACCCCGTAAGGATGAAAGGCAAAGTTAACCTCGGCGGGATATATATTAATAATAATAAATTTGAAATTTGAAGACTAAAATTCAAAGAGGGCTCGATAAGGATATATATATATATATATATATATATATATACAATATTAAATAAATGGAAACTATATTTATAAAACCATATTTATTTCATTATATATATTTCGGGGATATCATATTAACAATATGCTATGCCTTCCTCAGACAAAATACAATATAAACAGTTTTATAGATAAATAGATTCGACATACCGTTATAACACCGACTTGCATTTGAAGAGGTTAAGCTGGCAGTATTGTATTTTGTCTGAGGAAGGCATAGCATATTGTTAATATGATATCCCCGAAATATATATAATGAAATAAATATGGTTTTATAAATATAGTTTCCATCTCAGGATACCGTTCTCATAACATCAACAAATGCACGAAGGATTTCTCGAATGATTAAACGGTCTATGTAACCTCAGCATCTTATTTTGTTATTCTTATATATATATATATATATATATATATATATAAATATTTATATACTAGCTGTCCCGTCCGGCTGGCGCCCGCTAGGTATGCCGGCGTTTTATATTTTCAGGATTCGCCCCTACATTCTGGTGCAAAGATACTGCACGCCATCTCAAGTAAGCGAGGCGGGGGTGGTTGTTAACTTGCTCTGATGTTGGGTTTGAATAGTTTTTAGGATTCCCCAGTTCAACAGCCACTATGTTAAAGAAAATTGATAGTTACAACAATAAAGGCTGAACAGAGAACAGTGTTTTTAACAAACAGTAATTTGTACAACCATAATGGAAATTTCAAGTAACAGAAAATATTTAAATTACATTGTTAGAGTCTCAGAGTATACAATATTTTTTGTTCGTCCCTCCGGAGCAAAGATGAAGAGATTGTTTTGTGAGCTCACCCTAGAGCATCCAACATACAATTGACCATGGGAGAATCACTGATCTCGTAGCTCGTCTCGCGGAGAAGCTCTGTAGACATTGACCTCTGGACGCTCCTGTCAGGAGCAGGTAAGCTGTAGTGACTTAGAAGCCTACCACCAATCCCCAGGACACTGTTTTCAAGACAAATGAGCGACTCATTGAAAACGACATCGTTTGTTACGTTAGGATTGTGTCTGTATGTGCAGTGGAGGATGTCCTCAGCTACACTTTCGCGGTGGTTGTTCCACATTGCGAGAAGGTCGGCCAGATCGCAGTTGTGCAGCATAATAGCAAAATGTTTTCGTAGCTGAGAAGGGACGTTAGAAGTTGCTGCTTCTTGCAGGGTGTCATCGTGTAACATACCACGCATCTGGCAAGCCAAACGGTAAGTGGAACATTGATGGCCATTGATGGTTCTCAGATCTTGGAAAGACTGGTCCTCCAACCTCGAACAGTAACAATGACGATAAGCCGTCTGTGCTTTCGTGAAATAAATAGATTTTTGTTTTTGCATATGTAAAAATATCTGTACACGAATATATATATCAAAATAACAGATTAGAGTTTAAGCACAGAAGTGCTGCTTTCACCCTTAACGGGACATTCTGAAACTAAAAAAATTATTTTGTGAATGCAAAAACGTTATCTAATGCAGACAGCCAGACATACAGACTAAGAAAAAGAGGGAATGTTGTGCGACGTCATAAGAAAAAAGTGAGGAATGACGTATAACCGAAAGTGTTGACATTTGAAATTTTAAAGAAGTGAATATTTAAATAATTGTTTCTACGTTAGGCACAAGGCCAGCAATTATTTTATCGACCCCGTAAGGATGAAAGGCAAAGTTAACCTCGGCCGGTTATTTAAATGTGAATATTTAAATAATGTCTTTAATCTTTTAACAAAATGTAGTAGACAAAAATGCCTCACTTTTTTACTTGGAAAAAGTTACATCTATGGTGTAAATTTGGTGCTGTTTGGTCCAGCCGTTTGACGGAAAGTTTGTTACCTACATACGGCCGTCAGCTTTATAGTACAGATATATATATACACACATATATATACATATATATCTACACACATATATATATATATATATATATATATATATATATATATATATATATATATATATATATATATATATATATATATATATATTTATATATATATATATATATATTTAAATATATATATATATAAATATATATATATATATATAACCATATACATATGCTTGCATGAATAGATAACACAATAACAGTTCCACGAACATAACAATATTGTTGTTCCTTGTCTCGAGGTGGTGGTGAGGTAGTGGTGGTGGGTGGTAATGGTGAGGGTGTCATTAGTGAAGATGTCGGAGGTGGTGCTGGTGGCAATGGTGTTGTTGGTGGTGTTGGTGGAGGAGGACCATGTGGTACCTGATGAATTTTTCTTTTTTTTTCTTGAACATCATTTTTTAAATTCTCCGCCCGCATCGTCAAACTTCTGTACCCCAGCATTAACTTATATTAAAAATAATAATATATCGTTTGTATATTACCGCGGAAGTTATCTTAGAAATAATATTGATCATAACAAGATTTATGTAGATAAATACATACATTTTTCTCGACATATAAGTAAGTATAATGTTTTTGGGATAAAATTATGTTGTTTTTCTTTTGTTTGTTTGTAATAATTGGTTGACAATTTTATAACTCATAATAATACTGAATGGTGAATGGCAATATTCAACATTATTATGTTTTATAACAACGGGATAAAAGCCAGTTCCAATTCATGAAGTACTTTCGCACAAATAAAACAATTTCGAATGCTTTGATATATGATCAACTATATGATCAACTATAAGAACTAGAACTTTACGGGTACTTGACGAGTGAGAATTACAATATTTCATAAAAGATGTAGCTATTAATTTATAATTTCATAATTCTTAATACAAAATGATATGAAATAGAAAATAAGATGAGTCAAGCGATCATAGTAAATTGTTTTCAAATATATATATGTATGTGTGTGTGTATCTGTGTGTGTGTATGTGTGTGTGTGTGTGTGTGTATGTATGTATGCATCTATGTATGTATGTATGTATGTATGTATGCATGAATGTATGTATATATGGGTAAGGACAGATTTTACGGGCAAAGCCAACTGGCAGTAGACCCAAAGGTGTACCCAGAACAAGAGGGTTGGATAATATCTATGAGCTACCCTGGCTTTGTTTGGGAAACCAGCCGGATCAGTTGGGTATGGTTGCTTCAATGATCGTCTCAGGAATAAGTGGACGAAGAAGAAAATATATATATATATATTTTATCTTTATTCTTATTTTCACTTTTATCCTCCTTTATATTTTACCTTATTCTTACTTTTATACCTTATTATAGTGTAATCTTCCCCATGCCTTATTATACATTATTAATTATAGATTATCCCGCCGAGGTTAACTTTGCCTTTCATCCTTACGGGGTCGATAAAATAAAGTACCAGTAATGCACTGGGTAATTGCTGGCCTTGTGCCTAACGTAGAAACAATTAATTATAGATTATTATTATTACGCTTTTTCCATTTCTAATTACCTCATGTACTTTCTCCTCCGTTATATATATATATATTGTATGCCCTTTGTGTTTGTGTAGCCTCTGCACACCCTCTGCACCCTACTATCGACGCCACCCCATCTATGGTTCAGCTAACCACTCGACTCCCGGGAATGAATATGACCGCAGCTAGTAAACAAGGACCCACACCCCACCCTCCCGCACCAAAATTAGACTTATCGTCCCCTACTTTTGCTCTTTACTCTCTTTACTCTTTGTCCTTAATGTTTGGTTGGTAGAGTCCATAACACCAATCAAACCCCTTTTATAGCTCTGACGAATCCTACGGTTACGTAAGGAAGAAACATTGTAAGCCAATAAAAATCTTTTGATGTTGTAGACGCTCTTGTGTTCTTTATCATATATAAATATATGTATGTGTGTGTTTATGTGTGATAAATCCATACCTGTATCTACACCGACAAGAGTGAACAGAAACTGCGATATGTTCACCAATCCTAATGAGGTTAATATAAACAGTATCAATGATGTTAAACTTCAACACTTCCTATCTGACTTAGCCTTTGGCCCCCTCATGTCTTAGCATCAATAATGAACATTATGTACAACTCAACAATAGGTACCTCGAGTTTCCTGAAGGGGTATCGACATTAAATAGCATCCTCTCCCGACAATATATGGAGAAACACACTGGGTATAGATTATATCACGGAATATTTTTAATCCCATTCTGCCATCAACGTTTTCAAAAGGGCAAACATGTCCCTTGCAGTGAATAACTGCCCGATCTCATTCATTTCTCAGATCATTAATATATATGAGCGCCCGATGGGATAGGGAATGCTCAATCCCTCAGAAGTAAAAATCATCTGATTTCCAGCCAGCTTGGTTCCAGCGATGGTAGGGACAGATTAACGCAGCCTGTGGATCACGTGGATAGCACCCTAAGGGTTTTGGGAGAGGGATCCACATCTGATGTTACTTAACTGTTTTCAGTAAGTTCAATACACTCATAAACAACATAGTTGAGACTGCCCACAATATCTCCTCCAAGATTCTGCAACTGTCCGGTTAAGATATATTCATACCATTATCTATCTCTACGCTACATTTACTCTGTCTCCCCTTATACACTGTTGCGCCTGTAGCCTCCCCCTATTTCACCTCAACTGAACCTTTTTTTTTATTTCGTACGAAACTACATCAAGACAGAAAATATCTCATAAAAGGCAAAAGGGTGCTGATCAAATTACACTAAGAATTTCCGGATACACCTTCAGGCCCGCATATTTTCTCCGGAGAGCATAATTATTTGCAGGAGTGAGTCGTAGTATATGAAAAACAACAGACGTGGGAAGCATGATTTGAAACAGTTCGCCAGGTCATGCTATACTGTTAGACATCGTCTGGGCCATTAAATTATAAAAGTAAAATATATATATTTTTTATTTTATTTATGTATATATATACACACACACACACACACACACACACACACACACACACACACACATACGCACACACCCACACACCCACACACCCACCCACCCCACACACACACACACATACACACATATATATACATATATAAATATATATATATATATATATATATATATATATATATATATATATATATATACGGGGTAACAAATTATTGTTATAGGTGGTCCACTTAAGTGTAGTCCAGTTATGGTACTCCGGGTAGTGGAAGATATCAACGCTTGGCCAAGTTTGACTCAACAAGGCGTTTCCATAGTGATGTTGCGAGTACGCTGTAATTCCTATGTTGTAAACACTTGGTGTAACGATAAATCAAGAAAGAAGAGTGACACGGTTTGCTATACAAAAAATGTTTTTAATCTCATTGCTGACAATTGTTTCTCTGAACTGGTAGGTTTATATATATATATATATATATATATATATATATATATATATATATATATATATATATATATATATATATACAATATATAGAGAAACACACAGATACATGCGGACACATACATATACATGAATATATCCACATCCATCCCTGAGTTAATGGTGCCAACCTTAAAAGATGTTGCTCTATGAATAACTGGGACAAACCAATCCGAATGGATTAGACTGAACCAGTATCAGAGCTATAAAGTACATTATGAAGAGAGAAGAAACATTAGATATAATTAGTAATAAGATGTATCATATCTAAACTGCTTCTAAATTCCTCGACTACGTAGTTTCGTGGCATAAGCTAAAACAATACATCACAGAGATATAGAATGTTTACGTGTTTTGAAACCCTTAATGAGGTATCCTCTTGATAAGTCGGCAGACCTCACAAAAATTCTATATCTCTGTGATGTATTCTTTTTCCTTATGCCACGAAACTACGTAGTCGAGGAATTTAGAAGCAGTTTAGGTATGATACATCTTATTACTAATTATATCTAATGTTTCTTCTCTCTTCATAATGTACTATATATATATATATATGTATATATTGACACTAAATATAATTGTGTGTATAAAATTGAAATATGTCATAGTGTCCGCCTCTCGATCTCTTCTTGAATTAGCTATTCTTCCTAGAGCGTCAACATTACCCATATAACATGATTAAATGTAACATAGTATTGACATAATTATAATTAGGTGCAAAAATCGATCACATAAGGACTTATACGTGGCACTTCTTTTCTCCTTGTCAAAAAGAAATATCAATGTATTGATTCGCTTTGCTTTGTTGTCATTTGCTATGGGCTGTGTGAGAATACGTATGTTTTAAATAGAAGTTATCTAATGCATTTTCAATTCAATTAAAATATACATATCAGTTGAATATATCTAGCATCTATTGTCTCTCCGTTGTGAAGAAATTAAGTGCCGTCAGATTGTACAATTACATGGCTTGTTGTTCTAGTTCAGTGCACACTCAGATCAAATCCCACCGAAGTCAACTTTGTCTTTCCATTCTGTCATAGCCTAACTTATGTAGAGGACGGTGAATTGGTGCAATTTTTATAGAGTCTGACGTGATGATTTCCATTATCTACTCCGTTCTGAATTCCAATTCCACCTCATTCTGCAAGAAGTGTAACCCACAGATTGTATCAGCAGTATAGCGACTAATTGAATGAGTGTTTCTATTGTCGAATTTGACAATAAAATATTTTTATTTCTAAGGAAAATTATTATTAAATTTAATGACTCCTTGTCAGTTTTCAAAACGATTTTGGGATGTCAATTTCAAGGAAACAAGGATGCGCTTTGTAAAATTGAGGTTTCTACTTCATAAAGGGATTTTCTTATATCTTAACCGAAAAAATTCGCTAAATTCATTGAATTTTTAATTTTTAATATGATGGAATGTAAGGTATATTGTTAAAGACCAATACAAATATGCTTTCACGTAGTGTATGTATTGTAAGAGTGATACGGAGAAGTGGGGTTTAATCCTTCAATAATATGAGCAGAGGTAACGTAGGCGGCTGGTATTCACAAGATACATATTTAAAGTAGATATAACAGTATATATATCAAGGGTAAATATTCAGGTATATAAAGATATATGCCTATATAATTCCAATGTAATTGGAATCGAAAAGATATTGTGATAGAACATGTTGAGAAGAATATAATTAATTAATATTTAATGTTTGCCTTGTTTTCTGCATTGTGTATGAATGTATTCATATATGCGTTTGCGTGTGTATGGATGTGTGTATTGTGTGTGTATGTGTGTATGTGTGTGTGTGTGTATGTTTATGTGTGTGTGAATAAAACTTATACGGAATCACAATTTCGTTCTCCAAAATCAATGGTGATATTAAGATGCATTATATTATATTTAATAGGTCCTACTAATAATATGCATTCCGCCTCCACATGAATAATTCTGATATTAACTGTGTATTTATCTCAAACGAAAACAACTTTACTGCTTAAGAGCTTACGTTATCTACCATCAGTTATGAAACAGAGGACTTACTAAAGCGTTTATTTTGTATAGGTGAAGGACAGTGGTTTAATGTGAACGCTGTTCAGTTCATGATGGTAAGACCGCTATTCCGGACAGGCTAAAGCATTGTGTCCTTTTCAAGTTGCTTTAGTCCGCTCAACTAGAGAAAATGAGTTGTATCACTAATTCAAGGGGTCTGCCTTGTTACCCACGTGTCACGTTGCATCTTCTTAAGAGCTACGTTACATGTGCACATTTCACGGGAATATTTAGCTACTTAAACGTGAATATTTAGCTACTTTCACGAAGAGGCTGTTCTGTCGTTCGAGGAATTGTAGTACTCGACGCCGAAACAGATATAGACCCGGTTATTTTCTATTGATTAAAAACAGTAGGAAATGAAAACTCTGCAATTATTTACGATGCCTATATGGCAATTTCGTTGATTTATATTCAAAACTATAAGATGATAAATTGAGTGGCGAGTTTCATTTTCTTATGAATTTTGATTATTTCAAACTTTAGGATATATTTTTTATTGATAATAATTTGACATTAAGTAGATAAGAACTTAAAAGGAGAGAATATTATTTATTTACAATGTATAAGAAAATCATGTCAATAATCAAACAAATATTCTATGAAGTTTATTTTCCATGAGTAAATATGATAACCCTAGATTTTTTTTATCATTGATTATACATTCAAATCTGCGGCTACTACTGCATATATTTATGAACCAATTGAGTGTTATTGTTTTATGCGCCGGATGAGACCTAGTTCCGTAGTAAAATAAATCTAATGAACAGCACATGATGTTTTTGTTTTTGCATTTTAAAGATTTTGAATATATAATACTAAGATTTCTTCGATAAAAAAACATGTGCATGATCTTTTTGTCGCATAGCCAAGTGCATAAGGGGTTCGCTTTGCAAGCATTATATCCTAAGTTTGATTCTACTGTTTGGTATATTGACCAAGCGTGGTTAAACATACTCTGCAGTCGACCCATGATTTCTAGGTGAAATTGTGTAGACGGAAACTGTTTGGAAGCCAGGGTGAATGTACTGTACCAGCAATCCAAAGAGCCAGATTTTTCACACACACAGTGTCACTCTAAGCCTGCCTCATAGTCACGTTAAGGGTAGACTGGTCTCTGAAATGCTCAGTAACTTACATGACAATTTCAAGAGCAGGCTGCTCCGGTGATCAAAATACTGGAACAATCTTCGTTGAAACCGACGGTGATTCATTCCATGTGTACATGAGCAGTGAGATGATATGCAGAATACGATATTGTTTCAATATCGCTTTTCCTTTTAAATAAAGTGATATGTTGATCAAATAATCCTAAGAGGGCATGGAATGAAGCTAGATAATATGTTTGAGTAGAGCGCTTATACAGACCTAAAATGCGTTCCAGCAGAGTATTGGTTTTTTTGTTACCATTCCACAATCCCCTCTATTCATTAAAATGCCACCGGGGCTTAAGCACATCACATTATTTAGAATCCGGCCATGATCTATTAGCATTAGTAATAACATACCGTTTTATGTTTAAACGATACACAGACGATCCTCTCCAGTTGATGTTTATTTGCTTTATATGCAAGTGAAAATATTCAACCAATGTTCCGGTCGAAAAAATATATAAAAGCTATATGGTTTTGATTTCTCGATAATGAGTGATGGAACGTCACCGATGATGGATAAAAATACAGACACATGTGTCTGGGGCTCTCACACGTCTTCAGATATAATGAGAGATGATCACAGCTAAAAGCTTTCATAACTAGATATTTCAATGTGAATTGTGCGTAAAAATATCTTATATGGCTTCCTATTAGTTAATCGTAACTTGCCAACCTCGCACCATATGTGAATAGGCATCACCAACCAATGTTCGGTTTGTAAAATATTCAAATGAGAACGCACATCTGGTGTTTCATTGGCAAGAGTGCAAATGAGATATAGTTTATACTTTTCTCATTACCCAATGTAAAACAGCACCAATTACGGAAAAATAATCTAAAACAAGCATGCTAGATGCTCTAAACACGGCTACTGAGATGGCAGAAATCAGGATTACAGCTTAAAATATCCGTAGCTTCTCTAGTTAATATTCATTGACATACAATATATGCATTCATACTCATTTCCATTATATATGCATATATATATATATATATATATATATATATATATATATATATATATATATATATATATAACTTTATCCCGGGTTCAATCGGGGGTAACCACAGTAAGTAAGGTACTCAATACTTAGCAGAGTATAAATAGTTAATATAGAAATGGCTTCTACAGGACCGTTCTACTAGAACCGTTTCATTCAGGAGAAATCATCAGAAGGCCGACTGTCCAAGTAATATGGTGGTATTTATAGCTTTTCTGGTGGTAGAAGAGGGTGGTGATTGGGATGGGTGGTGGTCAATGGTTGATGGATTTAAAGAAAAAGGAATTCTTTAAAAAATATATTTAGATTAACAAAGGCAGAAAAAATTCAAGCTAAGTGTCTGTAGACGGGTTCAAACTGGGGGTGGGGTCACTCCTGATTGTTAAGGCTTGTTTAAGCAAACAATGGCTATTCATTGGTAAGTCTGCCTACCAATGAATGACCATATGAAAATCAGCAGTGAGACCCCGTGTAAAGCTGTCTACAGACACTTAGCTTGAATTTGTTCTGCCTTTGTTAATCTAAATATAGTTTTTAAAGAATTCCCTTTACTTTAAATCCATCAACCAATGACCTCCACCCATCCCAATTACCATTATACCACCAGAAAGGGTATAAATACTACCATATTACTTGGACAGTCGGCTTCCTAATTATTTCTCCTGAATGAAACAGTTCTAGTCCTGTAGAAACCATATCTATATTATATATATATATATATATATATATATATATATATATATATATATATATATATATATATATATATATATATATATATATATATATATATATATATATAATGAACCATGTATATATATAACGAACCATGTGGTAAGGAACCATATGGACCATAACGCACCAACGTACTCAATACTTAGGGTAGTAGAGTGGGTAATAGGAAAAAGTATGACCCAGACGGCCGAGCTCAAGCCTATTCGACGGCTAATTCTGGACTTCTAATTGTCGACGTCCAGAATTAGCCGTCGAAACGGCTTGAGCTCGGCAATCGGGGTCATACTTGTTCCTATATATATATATATATATATATATATATATATATATATATATATATAATACATTATGAAGAGAGAAGAAACATTAGATATAATTAATAATAAGATATACCATACCCAAATTCCTTCTTTACTCCTCAACTACGTAGTTTCGTGGCATATTATGCAAAAACACTACATCACAGAGGTATAGAATTTTTATGAGGTCTGCCGACTTATCAAGAGGATGCCTCATGAAGAGTTTCAAAACTCGTCGGAGGACGCGAGATAGAATCCCGAAAGGCGGAGGGGGAGTCAATCACGTGATACAGCGGTCAAGAAACAGAGATAAGCCTCTTATAACCATGAAAAAAATACCACGGAGGCGGAGAGGGTACTTATATCATAGCCGTAGAAGAGGTGGCTAAGTGGGCGAGAAGTATGAGTAATGATAGCTTTCCAGCTGTCACTACACTTCAATGGTTATTCTACAAAAGGGAGTTATAAACAATATATAGAAACACACATATACATGCGGACACATTCATATACATGAATATAACCATATATATCTCTGAATTAGTGGTGCCAACCTCAGCCGATGTTGCTCTATCAATAACTGGGACAAAATAATCCGAATGGATTAGATTGATTCAGTATCAGAGCTATATAATACATTATTAAGAGAGAAGAAACATTAAATATAATTAATAATAAGATATATCATACCCAAATTCCTTCTTTACTCCTCGACTATGTAGTTTCGTGGCATATTATGTGAAAACAATACATCACAGAGATATAGAATTTTTGTGAGGTCTGCCGACTTATCAAGACGATACCTCATTAAGTGTGTTTCTATATATTGTTTATAACTCCCTTTGGTCGAGTAACCTTTGAAGTGTAGTGACTGCTGGAAAGCTATCATTACTCATACTTCTCGCCACCCTAGCCACCTCTTCTACGGCTTTGATATAAGTACCCCCTGCGCCTCCGTGGTATTTTTTTCATGGTTATAAGAGGCTTAGCTCTGTTTCTTGACCACTGTATCAAGTGATTGACTCCCCTTCCGCCTTTCGGGATTCTATCTCGCGTCCTCCGACGAGTTTTGAAACTCTTCATGAGGCATCCTCTTGATAAGTCGGTAGACCTCACAAAAATTCTATACCTCTGTGATGTAGTGTTTTTGCATAATATGCCACGAAGCTACGTAGTCGAGGAATAAAGAAGGAATTTGGGTATGGTATATCTTATTATTAATTATATCTAATGTTTCTTCTCTCTTCATAATGTATTATATAGCTCTGATACTGAATCAATCTAATCCATTCGGATTATTTTGTCCCAGTTATTCATAGAGCAATATCGGTTGAGATTGGCACCACTAATTCAAAGATATATGTGGATATATTCATGTATATGTATGTGTACGCATGTATCTGTGTGTTTCTATATATTGTATATATATATATATACATATATATGTGTGTGCGTGTGTGTTTATGTGTGCCTGTGTGTGTGTGTGTTAAGTCACTTCCCCTACAATATCAACCGTAAAACTAATAATATATCTCTTCATTGTACTGTGTCGTTTGCTTTATTATTTATGTTTGCCTAGTATATATATATATATATATATATATATATATATATATATACGCTAAATATCAACGTAAACCTGTTCTATCCATTCACTAGATTGCCATAAAGTGTGCTTAATGGCTTAATTACACAAGGGGACGATATAAAAATGGATATGTGCACACACATATCCATATTCATAAGCTAAACAATGTTAATGGACTATTAATTATTGCTACGCATACGTAGGATACGAGTACACAGAACTTATACATTTCTGTTGTACATACTGTATCATTCTGCCCAACCAAAAATGACATTCAAGTGAATACTGAATTCAAGAGATGTCAAGATGAATGGAGCTGTTATTTTTATCTAAATACATTTTTTTCGAATTCTAACCTGAATCTCCTTTCAATCTATCTTATTTCTTATTATTTCTTCCGATGAAGGACTGGCGTCCGAAACGTTATAACCCTCGTCCTTCTATTTCAAGTTTTAACCTAATATATTCCTTCCATACACTGTACCGATTGTGTTGTTATTTCTGTTCAACTCTTACACACACGCAGACACACATATTCTTGAACCTGTCGGTGTTTGTTGTTTTTATTATTCGATGATTACATTCTTGTTATTACTTTATTATATAAATTGCCATATTATTGGCAGCACTGTGAACATCGTAAAGTTCAGAGTATTTTGTTTTATTGACACAAACTGGCATATAGTCATATCAAAGAAATAAATTAGTGTAACCATTCAAACGTTCCTACGTAATTGTTGTTCTCTGCGGTATTTAACATTGGATAAATATTGAAACTATTTCATCCGAAAACAATTACGTTCTCATAAATATTATTCCATAATTAACACATGTTGACATAGACTATTGTCATGCTCATAGTTTCTTTTTAAGGAATGTTATCTCTATTTAGAAGTGAAGGTTACAGTGCTGAGCACACGATCCCAAAGCCTAGTGTTTTAATTCCAGACCGGCTGATTCATTGTTTTCCAGCAAAGCATTTTATATCACCTTATTCTAGGTCATTCACCGGCAAAAGAATATGCGATAGCTGGTGGTTATTTCCGCTACGACGTTAACTTTTCCTCTCGATACCGTAACTCCCATGAAACCGAGATTAGTTCCAGGCCTCATTCAGCCCATGCAATGTGCAAAAACAAAAGAAAAACAAGCATAAATCAATAACTCATCGTTAATTATAGTAAGTTGTTGTAGTTCCTTCAATCGTTTTGATTTTAACACCTTTCTTGCCTTATTTCTAATGAAGCCATTCATTATCTATGATATTCAATTGCCTTTAAAAGAAATTCAGAATTTTGGGGATTTAGTAAAATAATTAAATATTTCATCATTATATTTTTAAGAACATCAGTTAAAAGTTTCTTACAAAAATATTATAATGTGCATTAAGGTGTTCGCTCCAATATAGCTGTATACATATAAGTATGTGTATTTTGATATTTATCTATATACGGTGTGTTTACGAATACACATTTGAAAGCCTTTAGGTATTAATTTTGTTACCTTATGGCGTAGTCATTATTCGTAAAAATAATGTATACAGCTAGATATACAAAATATATACTTATATTTTGAGTTACAAATTTAAAGATGGACACATTAAATCAAGTGGGTTTTTTTTTCAGAACTAGAGAGTTGTAAGGTGGTTTCTTATGAAAAGAGTTTAAATGGCATTTGTCACTTGTATATGACCTTTATACTCGTATATCTAAGTAATTTGTTAAAATTGCATTCAATTGTTCGTGCTTCGGTTCTCGTTAATTTAAAAGATAGTCCAATATTTTCTGAGATAATCGTAAATTTATTCATCAGGAGATACCAATTTGTAAATCTTGCTTGACTCTGTACGGTATATCCAAACAACTGTTCCCTCGTGTGTAAATATTACATCAATCGTTCTTTTCTCCTACATGTGTTTAGTTTGACTCATGTCTAATTTAAATGTCTCTTGTGAATATCAGCCGCCTCCGATTATATTGTTAAAGGATTACAACCATCTTATCCGTATCACTGAAAAGTAATCTGTGTCCTCAAAATATACGGTTCATCGTTATCGGTGTTGCTGTTGATTTAATTAGCATTATCTAACGTAATACTGATAAGTTTACTTATAATAAACATTTTGTCTCTTTGTGAGTATTTTAAACTCAGATAATATTACAGTAACCTCAGCTTCAGAATAAAAGGTTTGGATACATACTTCACAGTTGTTAATGTACATAAGCACTCGCTTATTTACGCGCAGATGCTCAGTTATGAAAGACAGTATCATCGTATAGATTTTGTAAACATACATAATCGATGTTAGTGATGTCACAAATAATTACTGGACGGTCAAGCTTATGAGAATACAAGACTTATCTCAACCTATATACATTTTGTTTATGTATAATAATGAAACAGTCCTCACTGTGAGGAGATAAGCCGTAATCATGTCGCAGTTACATCAGTAGTCGGATTTTCACTATTGCTCCAGTTGGACAACATTCACGTTGTTATGTCTAACACAATTAAATATGTT
Organism: Eledone cirrhosa; assembly: GCA_964016885.1. Lineage (NCBI taxonomy): Eukaryota > Metazoa > Mollusca > Cephalopoda > Octopoda > Eledonidae > Eledone > Eledone cirrhosa. The sequence goes on from OZ024742.1 coordinate 194,283,014, forward strand.
TATGCATAATATCCATATATTTAGACTAGTTGTGTGTATTTAAGATCTAATCGTGATATATCTATTTCAATACCAGTGTAACAGCCAAGGAAACAGTTCTCTGTCATTATTTATATGACTATTGCTTAAATTAATTACAACAAAACTAAATGAACGCTTGTTATATGCAAATATTTAAAAGTGTCCCTTAAAAATATCAACATCAATCCCAATAACTGGGAATCACTTGTCCTTGATCTCCAAACCTCGCGAAGCAAAATCTTTGAAGGATCATTTACCACCGAATCACCCCCTTCGACTGAAGCTCTTATCCATATATTATGACCCACATATATGTATGATTGTATGACCCCGGTTAGCTTTACCATTCACCTCCTGACCCAGAGCTAAAAACCCTTTATTCAACATTGAAGTCGTTGTCGTCTTCTACTCTGAAGTTACAACAATAATATATATTGTAAATGGATATATATAAACCATTATTTTCAATGTGGTGTGTAACAAATTATTCCATTTCAATAATATTTCAGAATTTAAAATGGCTCTTAAATTCCTATGCTCTTACTTACAACATACATTATATACCTGGACATGAACAAAAAGGCCTTATTTCCTTTCATGTCACATTTCTGATTTAGTATTCTTTAAAGAGCTTTTCTTGAATATCTTCAACTATTTGATCTATCTCCTTGACGTCTCTCAATTTTACCGCGTTACGTTTCTCAGCTTTCAAGATTCATCCGTTTCTCACATTTAATTGTTGAATGTCCACATACCCGTTACTTGCATTTAAAATGCACTGAATCTTTGATAAACTAATTTAATCTTTCTTTCATCTTCCAATTTTCGGTTAAGTGATAATGGAAATGTGACAGCTGTCACAATAATCCCACGTTTGCTTTGATTATCTATATCATTCAGTGAAGCGCTATTCTCGTATCTCCAATTTGTGTCAGTTTTCTAAGCCTTTCTCTCTTATACCTGATTCCAACTCATATAATCTTTATGTTAAATCATTATTACTCATTATAAATGACGCAAGAGAAATTTATTATTCGGCGGCTATTACTTCATTTTCCTGGGGTTTGATGACAAGACTATTTGCTGCCAAATCTCTGTATATAGTATAGCCATCAAGGAAACCCTGTAACAAATATTTAGTGGCAAAACATGAACAAGACCAGAATTTCAGATGGTTGATGATCTGATGAAAACAGTTTGGCTATAGGATCTAGGAAAGATTAGGAATAGTTCGAGGTACGGAAATTGGTATATCATAAGTGATAAGAGTCAGGATATACGGGTATTGTTGATGACTTGGTTGAAAGTCGTATGCAATGTCTGAAGTTAGTGAAGAAAGGACGCAGAAGCAACACGTCGGGAGACGAAAAATTGAAGTCTGTTCGTGAATATATCTTTGCAATTCATTATGACATTCGTATCATGACAGTCTACGATATTTATATGTAGTGTAAATATTATCCTCAATTGATGTTTCACTTGTAAATTATAGGGTAAAAATAGGCAAGGGCATCGCATACAATTTGCAAAGTGCATGGTCCAAATCTGAAACTGGATGATTTTTGAAAGCAGCACGGGATAAATTGCAGGTATGTATATATGTATATATATATATATATATAAACAAACATAAGTTATCGAGATTCGCATTTCGGCCCACGAAATAACGAAAAACAACCTCCGAGATGTGTGGCAAGTGCTCAATGATTCAGATGAACCAGAGCTATAACAAACGTTAAAGGCCAAACACACTGAGACGATGGTTAAACAATCATTCGCATAGCCAAAAGAACGAACAAGTAATTGGGGTATTGAAAATTTTCCCGGACCCCTGGAAGGTTGGTAAAATCCAGTATATGGGTTTCTGCGGCTCCTAAATCAAGTACCGTCCGCTTACATAAATAATTTCAGGCTTCTGGTAAGATGATTGAACCAGGAAGCCACTTTCTCAACAGGATTTAGTTCAATGTTAATACAAGGACTGACTATTACTGACCCCACGTGAAGATCGGCAAAGGAGGCAACCCTTATATCAGGCGAATGAATTCAGTTGTGTATATTTTGGCAAGAATGCAAAAACATCACAAATCGAATAGAGTTCTCAACAGAAGGGTTAAAATTAACATAAGCTATTCATCAGTCAATAGAATCAACTAAAAATCAAGAAAATTAACTGGTCAATAGCTAGAGTCTGGAGAATAATACAAACATAAATTATCGAGATTCGCATTTCGGCCCACGAAATAACGAAAGATAACCTCCGAGATGTGCGGCAAGTGCTCAATGATTCAGATGAACCAGAGCTATAACAAACGTTATATATATATATATTAGAAAGTGAGGTTTTTTTACAAAATGAAAAAAAAAACGAGGTGTCCTACATGAGTAGGAAAAGAGATGAAATCGAAAATGCAACTCGAGTCTTTTTTTATAAAAATATATATTTATTTAGTTCTTTTACCGGTTTCGCAGTTCTTCTGCTTTTCAAAAGTAGAATTGGGATGGAAGATTTGTAGTTTTTCTCACACGTGAACCAAATAAAGGAACCAAATAAATATATATTTTTATAAAAAAAGACTCCAGTTTCATTTTCGATTTCATCTTTTTTCCTTATATATATGTATATACATATATATATATATATATATATATATATATATATATATATATGTGTGTTTGTAAAGAAAGAGAAAGACACTTACTAATAAACACACATTTAGAAACACACATTCGTACAATCTATTCGTCATCATGTATATTCTGTCTCCTGCTATTTCACCTTTTGGAAGTAAATTATGTTATTTCACATATATTTTCATGTAAAATGTAATACCCACATAGACAAACAACGTACATATAGGAAGTTAATATAAATAAACACCCATACACACCATCACGAACAATACACGAATGCAACAGAACGTACGCACATACACATAATAATGAATTAAATACAATGCACATACACATGCTCGTCCACCCTTTCTATCCCCTTGTAATCCGTAAACCACATATTTGCGTGTCTTCTACTCCTGATGAACGCCACCGTCCAATACGTTGAACATTACGCTTCTTCTATTTCAATCGTGAAGCTAATAAACTGCTGTTATTGTATCTCTGGGTTTGTCCCTATTTATCTACACACACACACAAACATCTATCTATATATATATATATATATATATACATATAGTGAAAGAGTGAAGAATAACATGGTCAACAGTTCAAAAAGGGTTTTATTTACAGTATTAACTTTTGTTTCATTGGCTAAGTTGTCTTAAAATTGGTAATTACTTAATGTTAACTGCATAGCTGAAGTGGCACATAGGAAGGTCTCAAATTGTAACTGTTACTTACCGGATAAGTGCCCACTACAAAATAGATGCCTTGAATCTAATATAGTGTACCTACGTACTATAAATTCAGGCAACTTAGCATGGCACTACATAGGTTCTACGGCGGTGGGAGTTGAAAAAACGTTGGTACGTCCACAGACATTCTATAAAGAAACGTAAATTAATGAAAACAACAGCGTTCGCCAATAAATTCTGGCAGCTTAAAGACACAAACCAACAATACAGGATTAACTGGTCTAAATTGTCAGGGGCAATGGCATACGAAATAGGTATGTTCCACTGTAGACTTTGTAATATGGAATTATTCCATATTTTAAAATATGAAAAAATGCTGCTTAACAACAAAATTGAACGGTCAATTAGCAGCAAATAAATTCAAACAAATAATTTCAAACAAACTTGATTTTACCCAACAATTGCATAATTCAAATTATACCACCTGAGTCTATTATAATAACCCATTATCATCATTGTTGTTATTATTGTTATTAACTGTCAATGAATCAATATCATAATCTATTATATTTTCTCTCTTTCATTTGCTATCTTCCAATTTCTTTCCCTAAATATATTTCATCTCTTACATAATAACCTATCGTATTATCTTCCCTTCTAATATAACTTGCAAATTATTAATTTATTAATTTAATTAATACATATATGAATATATTTAATACTTTCATGTTTATACCATCATATCTTTATATTTTAACCACCAACACCACTACTATTTTCAACAATCAGATTATGTTCATTTTCCTCGCACAAATATAAACATTTTTTAATTATTTATTATCATCTTCGCTATAACTTATTTATTATTATTCATTTATTATCATTACTTTTATTTTTTCTCTCTATTTTTCTCTCTATTTTTCTTTTTCTTTATCTTTTTTCTTTATTCTTTTTTTCTTCTTTGTTTGTTTGTTTCTTTATTATTTATTTATTTATTTCTCTTTTTATCTCTCTACCTTTTTCTTTTTCTTCTTTTTCTATTTCTTTCTTTATTAATGATGTTGCAATTTGAATTTGTAAACGTTGTGTATAATTTGTTTCAGTTATCTGATGATTTGGTTAAGCATACATCGTATTTTAAGTTGAGTGACACAACTTCAAGTGATAAGCAATTTTAAGACAACTTAACCAAAGAAACAATTGTTAATACTGTAAATAAAACCTTTTTTGAACTGTTCACCATGTTATTCTTCACTCTTTCACTATTATTACTCCATGATTAACTTGCATAGGAACTCCTGAGAACTCATATACTCGCTACCTACAGAAACCTCTTAGCCGTACGCTAAAACTATCCACAATGGGGAGTATTCACAACCTCTAACTGGATTACCTATAACGATAACTTGTTATCCCTTATATATATATATATATATATATATATATATATATAATGCCCGAAACGTCGAAAACGTCGAAACTCTCAAAAGCCTGAACCTAATAAACTACCATTTGTAATGCCTCTTTGTTTTTTGTTCGTGTCTAATATTTAAATTTATATATAGTTAGAGAAATCCTTCTCTTAATGCTTACCTGTGTTTTCTCTTTTATATATATACTTTTTCTCAACCTGTTAGTTCTTTCGTTACTTTGGTATTGTGTGTTAGATTTTGCCTACCATAATGTTCTATTTGTCAAGCTATTTAAACGTATGTTATTACTCTAAGGACCTGCCTTGTCGAGTGCTTTGCTAACTTATTCATATAGTAGGTCGAATTTGCTTGCACACCGCCAAAGATTCGATTTTACTAAGCCTCCAATTGTATATATATATATATATATACAGAGAGAGAGAGAGAGAAAGGGAGAGAGAGAGAGAGAGAGAGAAAGAGTGTATGTGTGTGTGTGAGAGAGAGAGAGAGAGAGAGAGTGAGAGAGTGTCTGTGTGTGTGAGAGCGAGAGAGATTGAGAGGTGTGTGTGTCTGTTTATATATGTCTGTATACGTATGTAAATCTGTTCGGATTGACTTAAATGGTATCGAAAGATAAATAGCCGACACTAGCTTATATGATCGACCAAAATCGATTGAAGGTTGTGGCCCATTATCGCTGTAGATTATTGTGTGAACCCAATATCGAAATATTACAGAGAACTATAATTCACTGTCCTAGAACAAAATAACATGGAAAACAATTTAGAAGAAGAATTTTTGTCATAATATTCGTTTTCAAACCATAATAGATACTTTCTTAGTTTCTAAAGTGCATTAATTAATTTAATCATTCCTCTTCATACTTTATATACTTTTGTTGCTAATCATCCAATATCAATAAATTATATTTTCTTCTGAAATTTAAATAAAATCTAATATACAACATGACGGATGCATAATATACAACATGACGAATGCATAAATAAATATATATATATATATATATATATATATATATATATATATATATATATATATATATATATATATTTATGCATTCGTCATGTTGTATATTAGATTTTATCTTTGGATTTTAGTCTTCAAATTTATTATTATTACTATATATATATATATATATATATATATATATATAGTAATGATAATAAATTTGAAGACTAAAATCCAAAGAGGGCTCTATAAGGATAAATATATTATCAAATATATAAGAACCGTATAGAAAATATTTGTTAAAATAACACATTAAAGTTTAAGCAAAGGATCGCCGCTTTCACCCTTAACGGGATCTTAAGGGTGAAAGCAGCGATGATTTACATAAACTTTAATCTGTTATTTTAATATATATATATATATATATATATATATATATATATATATATATTGTATATATATATATATATTGTATATATAGAGAGATAGATAGAGAGTGAGAGAGGGGGGGGAGAAGGCGAGAGACTTATAATAGTCGAAGACAGTGTTGCATAAAATATACAAACTGTATTTGCATATTACAATTGTTTCGATATCGATCAACACAAGGTATAATTAAGGTGAAGCTGTCCGACTCCTTTTCGACATCTCGTCAGTTATGCAAGCTTACACATATCTAACCCCCCCCCCCCCACCCAAACACATATATATATATATATATATATATATATATATATATATTTATATACATGTGTGTGTGGATGTGTGTGTGTGTGTGTGTAGATCCCTAGTGGTATCGGTTGGTAACCACAGTTAAAAAGAATCTCAATACCTTACTGCTGATTATATATGAATGAACCAATTCTAGTCCCGTAGAAGTCATAATATATATATATATATATATATATATATATATATATATATATATATTTCGTTTCTGAATTTGTTTAGCAAGATTCTTTATCTGAAAACCTGTGTTGAAACCGATATTTTCATACTTTGGGCGGGTCATGTTGCCAATAAGAAACACACGCACCAGTCGCTTTCACTCCAATTTATTATAAATTAAAAAATGTTTTAAATTGTTTTAATAAAAATTGTTTTACAAATTTTCGGTTGGTTCGTGTTTCCACAACCGGACGGTTGTTCATATATTGTCAAAGTTCTTTCGTCACACATTATGTGACCTCTTCAGTGACTGGTGATTATTTTATTTGTTTTGTGCCTCTCCTTTGTTCTGTGTTACGCCATCTTGTGTGTGTGTGTGTCTGTTGTTTGCTTAGTTTGCGCATGCGATACATCCGGGTGTCTGTGTGTGTTTTTATTTGTTTATTTATTTGTTTATTTACATATTACTGGCTGGTTGTTTGTTCTATGTGTGTGTGTTTTCATTTTGTCCTTAATTGTAAGTTGGGATGATGCTATTCCATTCATGTTTTCTATTTAATTTTGGTTGGAGTTCATTTATGTTTATTGCCTCCGTGATTTGTCTAAACATTGCGTCTTTTCTGTGTGTAGATTTTATTTTTATTACTAGGTTCTCTAATTTACCCTTATGTTCTATTGTAGCATGTAGGTGGAGTATTAATGATTCTTTTCTATCTTGAAGCTCTCGCCAGTGTTTATTTAACCGTTCTCCTATACTACGAGCTGTCTCTCCTATGTATACTATAGTCTTATCTTTACATTGTCCTTCAGTACATCTTACGCTATATAATATGTTTCTAGTTTTACAGTTAGTATGGGGGCTTAGTTTACAGATTATGCATTTCTTATCTATACAGGGGGATCTTTGAAAAGGGTATGTATTACTAATAAGTGTTTTTATGGAGGTACATGGTCTTTCTACTATCTTAATATTAAGTTTAAGTTTATCTTGGGCCCTTCTAAATGTGTAAGCTAATTCAACTCTACGGGTTGTATTGATGAACATTACACTCTGGTATTTATTGCTATCATACCATGAGTTTATTCTATTAACCTTATTCCCAGTTCTTTCTATTATATTCCAAAATTTGCTCCTATATAAGGGGCAGGTCCCATTTGTATCATTATTTACAATTTTTTCCCATTTGGTTCAGGTTCCTCTATATATTCTGATTGTGTCTCTCTGATTGTAACTAGAGAACTGCATACGGTGGATGAAGTGTTGTATGTGTCTCTCTATTTCTTTGGGGTTGCACATGTGAGACACATTTCTCATCACTCGTACTAAATCCGCAATCAGTATGGTGATTTTGGTGTGATCCGAAACAGTTGAGTTTCGGTGGATCAGATAGTTGGAAGTCATTAGTATATCGCATAAGATGTACTGAACGACAATGTAAAGATAAGAATATAGTGTACATAGGCGAGACAGCTCGTATAATAGGAGAACGGCTAAATGAACACTGGCGAGAGCTTCAAGATAGAAAAGAAGCATCAATACTCCACTAGAGAACATAGAAATAAAAATAAAATCTACACACAGAAAAGAAACAATATTTAGGCAAATCACAGAGGCATAAAGGAACTCCAACCAAAATTAAATAGAAAAAGTGAATGGAATAGCAACATCACAACTTACAATTAAGTACAAAATGAAAACACACACACATAGAACAAACAACCAACCAGTAAAATGTAAATAAACAAATAAATAAACTAATAAAAACACACACAGACACCCGGATGTAACACATGCGCAAATTAAGCACACAACACACACACAAAAAAGATGGTGTAGGACAGAACAAAGGAGAGGCACAAAACAAAGAAAAGAATCACCAGTCGCTGAAAAAGTCACATAGTGTGTGACGAAAGAACTTTGACAATCTATGAACAACCGTGCGGTTGTGGAACCAATCAACCAACCGGAAATTTATAAAACAATTTTTATAAAAAATAAAAAAATGTTTTTTTTTAATTTATAATAAATTGGAGTGAAAGGACTGATGCGTGTGTTTCTTATTGGCAACATGACCCTCCCATAGTATAACAATATATATATATATATATATATATATATATATATATATATATATATATATATATATATATATTTATATTATATATACATATATATATATATATATATATATATATATATATATATATATATATATATAGGGGGTGTTTGTGTGTGTGTGTGTCTGTGTGTGTATACATCAATAGATATATATTTCCTTAATTGTCATTTGGTTTCGCTCCTTTTTTCTGCCTAACAGGTCTGTGTTTTGTCTTATGTCTAGCACACAATGTTATATAAGACCTTTGATAACTTATAACCCAACCAACAACGTAATAATGAGAAAATTAGTTACATTACTGAATCCCTCTAAATTCTTGATTATTTCTTGATTATTTTCAACATTCTAAGGAGAGGTTTCACATACTCAATCGATTAATCATTATAACTGTTTGACAAGCTGTCGTTCTGTTCTAATGAGCGACGAATAAGTAGATCCTTTAGAATGTTGGATAAAATGCATTGCGGTATTTATTCCGACTCTCTGCGTTCTGAGTTCAGCTTTGCCTTTCATTCTTTCTAGCTCGATCCAAAATATACCAGACTAATGTTGACGTTGAACCTTCTATATTTTTCTATCTCATTTCCTTTGTAATTCTTAATCCCTCTCCCCTTCTATGTAAGAAATCAGCTATGTTCTGACCTTAAGAGCGATGCATTGAGTTAGGCTTAAAGTGCCCGAGACTTATCGTATATCACTACTGTACCGCTACGAGGGCATAATTAGTTACAAGTCTATGGATATTTACAGTTGCTGATGAAATGTTATTATCCTCTTCGTTTAATAGACTAAAAATATTCGCTACTATCTCTATTGTTTCATTGTTTTCAAGTCTTTTCGCTATCATCTCTTCGAATAGAATATATCTTTCTACTCTCCTAGTTATGGCTGTAATTCGTACGATATATACTCCACTAAAATGTTAGCAATATGCTTCCGTGTAGTTTTATCTTTATACTATGTCGGCTTTAGCTACTCTGCGATCTTTTCAATTTCGTTTTTTTTTTTTTTTCAATTTCACGGATCCCAAGATATCTTTACATGTCACCTTCCTTGTTCTCTATTTAGATTAATCTCAGAAAATGTTCTATACAAAGTCTTATCATGTATTTATCATAGCATTACAATTTCTGGAATGAACTATTATCATTATCATCATCATCATCATCATCATTATTATTATTATTTGTTTTTTTTATACGCAGAAATGCCCATTTGCACCGTCCTCTATTGCCATGTACTGTCCTTAATGTCTAATTTGTGTAAACCCTTGTGGTTAATAAAGAAATCATTATTATTATTATTATTTTTATTATTATTATTATTATTATTATTATTATTATTATTATGTGAATTCACAGTATCGGTAGAGTGTTGGACGCCATGCTTTACGGTCTGAGTTCAAATCCCGTCGAGGTTAACTTTACCTTCCCCCTTGCGGGGTCGATAAAATAAAGTACCAGTAATATACTGGATAATTGCTGGCCTTGTGCCAAAAGTAGAAACAATTATTATTATTGTTATTATTATTGTTATTTGAGTCTCAGTCATTGATGTTATTTAACTGGAAAGTTTGTTGAAATGAATATCAAGCCCCTACATGCAGCCTCAGATATTCAGGACGTATCGGAGGTTCTTGCTGTTCGCAGCAAGCATGCCTTTTGAAGTGTTCCAAAAAGCGGAGCTGGACTAATCTTCTTTAACCATCCTTGGAAACTCTTTGAGATAGTACCTAGAGCGCCTATGACAATCGGGACGACCTTGAATTCATGGCAATTCCAAATCCTTTTTTACTCCCACTTTAAATACTGGTATCGGTTAATTTTCTCCCTCTCCTTTTCTTGCACTCTCGTGTCGAATGGGCAGGCTACATCTACAATCAGGCACGATCCTTTTTCCTTGTCCAAAACCACCAGGTCTGGGCTATTGTCTTCTAATTTCTTGTCCGTCTGTATCCTAAAATCCCATAGCAGCTTCACCTAATCGTTTTCTATCACCGACTCTGGCTTTTGCTCATACCACTTCTCAGAGTGTGGTAAATTGTTTACTTTGCATAGGTGCCAGTGGATCACCCTGCCCATCATGTCATGTCAGCCTTTATAGTGAGTCTGGGCAAGGTGTTTACACTCGGATACAATGCGAGCCACAATCTCCTCTCTCTCTCCACAGATCCTACAGAGTGGACTAGCCTCCTCCTTGTAAATATGGTGTTTCACCCACTTCGTCTATCAACATCACTCCTCTTGTGGAACATGTAGATAGTCATTAGCTTCCTAATCTTCTTATCCATTTCTTTCTCTTCAGCAACATTCCATCTCAGAATTCCCGCACTGTATCTAATAATAGACACAGCTCGGGAATTTACTGCACTTGTGGCATTCCTACTATTTAGATGTGATTTTAATACGCTCCTTACTCTACTAATGCACTCAGATCATATCAATTCCTTTATTTTTTTTTGTTCTTGATGTCATCAGCCTCCAGAACAGCTAAATATTTGTATGCTTCTATAGTGTCAATTTCCTTTATCATCTCACCTGTTGGATTCCGTTGCTACTGCTTAATTTACCCCTCTTCATCACTTGGACTCCACAATTATTAATACCAAATTGCATACATATATCATTGCTGAAAATACGGACAGTGTCAACAAGCACATCCAACTCCTTCTCACTCTTGCCAAAGAGTTTAAGATCGTCCATGAAGAGGAGGTGATTGATGGTAAGCTCTCCTTTTACCAACTTGCATCCTGCTCTCACATTTCGCAGTATAATGGTCAGGGGTATCAGGGCAAGGACAAACAACAGAGGGGACAAACTATCTCCCTGGAAGATACCTCTCTTGATCTTCACGCCTCCCAAGGATTATCCACCCGATGTAAACTCTGTTTCCCAGGACTTCATATTTTTGCTCAACAACTGTCTGATGTTATCTGCCACCTTGAAGATCTCTAGGCTTTTGGTTATCCAAGAATGAGGTACATTGTCGAATGCCTTTTTGTAGTCTATCCATCCCATGGCAAGACCAGTTTGTCTCCTCTTGCAATTCCTCATTACCATCTTATCAATAAGTAACTGGTCCTTTGAACCACGGGACTTCTTTCGGCATCCTTTCTGTTCGTCCGGTAACAAGTTGTTTGTGTGGAGGTGATGGTAAATTTCTTCAGGCACAATGCTTCTCAACAGTTTCCATATTACGGACAGACATGTGATAGGTCTATAGTTGGTAATATCATTACCCTTGATTCGGTATTTCATTACCAGAACTGTGGTACCTTTTGTCAACCACTCTGGAACCTCACCTGACATCAAGCAGTCATTGAACATTGTTGTCAATTTCGAGTGGAGGGATGTTATATTTTTAATCCAATACTCCTGCACACCATCTTGGCCTGGTGATATCTAGTTGGTTACTTTTTTTGGCCTGCCCCTTAAGATTTTCAACTGTGATACTCAAATCAGTTTGTTGGTGTGCCTGTTCACTAATCTCCTTTTGTACTGTCTCAATCCACACTGCCTGATCATTATGTTTAACATCCTGTTCCCATATTCCTCTCCAGAATGTCTTAGTCTGTTCCGCCTCAGGGATCAAGTCGTTGCCTCTTTCTTTCTCCTCAAGCTGTCCAAACAACATCTTGTTGTTGTCAAACTACATGTTTTCTAGTGTACCATTCAGTAGGGACTCAAGCTTTACAATGTCATTTCTCATTTCCCTGATTTGACCATTCAGTCGTTTCTTCCACCAAGGTTCTGATCTTTGTTGTTTGTTGTTTCCTCTCGCTTTTATGCCCAGTAATTTCCTCACCGCGTTTGCTGTTGCTTTGAGGATATTGTTGCATTGGTGAAGGTTCCTCGTCTCAAGGTATGGGATGACTTTGTTTACCTTAGCTGTTGTTTCTTTTAACTTTTTCCTGTCTACAAATCTTAAGTTCATAGGTTTCCCACTATCATTGTTCATTTCATCTACCACTAAGTTTAGGATATCAACCAAATCTTGTCCTAGCCCGTCAGCATTCATTTCTTCAGTGGCCGTATATTTGTTCCAGGTATTATTTATTTCAGCATTCAGATCATTGTCTGCTTTGGGTGCTTCCTCCGTTCTCTCAACCTCTTCACCTTCATTTCCCACTGGCTCGTTTGCCTGGCATACTCCACTCTCCATTTCCAACCTAATCTCTCTGCTCAGTTCCTTCAGTTCCAGCTCGCTTATCCATCCATTAGTTCTTATTACACGAGCCTGTCCGGCCAATTTTTGTTCATCTAATTTAAATAGACCAAACTCGTTCCAGATGTTATGCATCCGTTTCCTATAGCCTTTTTCATTGGGTTTACTCTTCAGGTAACATTGCATAACAGTTCTATTCAATTCTTTCGTCCAGTTGGTTCTGGTCCCTTTCCTTTCTTCCTACCAGCAGTATTTGGATGACAATCAGGTCCCTGCTGCTGGTCCAGGGAGCACCTGCTGGGTGGGAGTCTGTCACATGACGTTCAGTCTCCACTTCACCGTTATTCGAACTGTTTAATTCGACATTTAAACACTCATATTGAGGATTGGTGAATGTATGGTTACATAGCCACCAGTGATTCATCACCCCCAGTGGTTTGATCACCCCCGGTGATTTTAGCGTGGCACTATCAGGCTGTAGACGAACATAAAAAAATAAACAAATAAATAGTTAAAAACTTTAAAAAATAAACAAAAGTTTCATTGTAATGTTTGAATGTCTGACTTAGTTTTTTTGGTTTGTTTTTTTTTTTTTTCGTTTTTTTTTCCTTCTCTTTACGGTTTTCGTTGCTGCTGTGCTGTTTTGATTTTAGCTTCATGCGATGTAGGGCTGTTGCGTTCAAAACTTTTGAAATTTGTTTCAACTTGTTGCTTATCATTATTATTATTATCAGCCAAGGTTAACCTTTCCCTCCATCCCCAAGGGGTCGATAAAACAAAGCACCAGCAATGCACTGGGCAATTGCTGGCCCTGCGCCTCAAAAAATAGGAACAATTATAAATATTATATTATACTTTAAGTTTGACATCGTTTAAACTAAACACTTTGAGAGAGTTTTAGAGATACAGCAGCAATAATGTTGTTGGTGTCGTTGTTGTTGTTGCTTCTGACCGGGTCACCAAATCAGTCTATTTATATCTTTTGTTACCTTCCTCACTTAGTGGGACTACTACTACTATCCCTCTGTCTTAAGAGGAGGTAGTGGGAGAGAATAATGGTAGCGATAATGATCCAGTGGTGGTGGTGGTGATGTGATAGTAGTACTGTAGTGATGGTGTTGAGGTAAACATTGGTTTGGCTTGATTTTTGGCGTGTGGTAGTGTTGATGGTGACAGCGGAGGTGGTGGTGTTGGTGGTGAAACTACTTGCCTGTTGTTTGTAGCCATGTAGCCAATTTTTTTGTTTTTACTATAACATTTCTGATACAAAATTAAATATTAAATATTGGGGCCCTATGCCATAATGTGATGCGTTGTCACTTCATGAGAGTAAAACTGTAATCTTATGTTCTATTTCTAATAAGAATTATTCTATCACAATTGTTTTAAGTACGTAAAAATCAAAAACTTACAGTTTCTGTTTCAGTTCTTTATTTGCAGTTACTTTTACCTGCTTTGCTTTTTCTGTGTTTTCCATTTCAGCAGTAAATGGGACTTCTGAAATTTGTAGTCCATTACTGTATCTTTGTGCATCTTTTGTAATGGAATATGATCTTTTGATGCTTTCGTGTTTCAAAACGAGTTTGATCATCCAATCATGTGATTCCCTTAGATATGTAGATAATCCAATTGTTGCAGTTTTCAACGCAATGTCTAACTGGATTAACCCACGTCCTCCTTCTTTCCTAGGGAGATATATTCTATCTATATCTGCCTTAGGGTGATGCATTCTGTGCATGGTTAATTATTTTCGAATTTTGGTATCGAGCCTACGGATCTCTGTGGTTGACCAGTTGATGACATTGTAACTGTAGGTTATTACTGGTATGGCAAGCGTGTTTATGGCATCGATCCTATTCCTTGCATTCAATTCCGTTCTTAAGATTGCTCTTACTCTGCGGAAACATTCCTTCCTTATCCTTTCCTTCATTGTCGAGTGCTTGATTCCGTCTCCTTCACAAACACCTAGATATTTGTAAGTTTTTTCTTGATCAAGTTCTCTTATCACGTTCCCCCGATCAAGATTAATGTCTGAACTCTTCAGCAGCTTTCCTCTGGTAAACGTTGCTTTGGCGCATTTATCTAGTGCAAACTCCATTTTAATGTCATCACTGAACTGCTCCACAGTGGATAATAGCCCTTGCAATTGTTCATCATTTTTTTGCAAATAGTTTCAGGTCATCCATGTAGAACAGGTGGTTAATGGTTTTGTCATAGACTTTATATCCATGTTTTCTATCATTGAGCATTTTACTTAATGGTATAAGCGCGATGCAGAATAAAAGCGGTGATAAATAGTCACCTATCGAATGCTTTTTTATAATCTATCCAAGCAATCGATAGATTTTTGTGTCTATTATGACAATCTTCCAGTATCATTTTGTTAACCAGAAGCTGATCCTTACAGCCATATGAGCCTCGTTTACACCCTTTCTGCTTAATGGGAAATAGGTCATTTGTTATCAGGTGGTCATATGTGTATTCAGTTAGGACTGATGTTAAAATGTTATACATTGTGGTCAAGCAAGTTATCGGTCTGTCATTTTTGGGATTGTTTGTCTCATCATTCTTCGGAAGCAGGAATGTAATGCCGTTAACTAGCCATGATGGTATCTTTTCTGGCTCCTTAACTATTTCATTGTAAAGATGGGCTAACAGCACATGAGACTCTGTGAAGGCATTTATCCAACAGTTTTGTATTTTGTCTTTTCCTAGGAATTAACATTTGCTGGTTTTTCTTAGAGCCAAGCGCAACTGTTCAACTGTTATATTTTCCCATATTTGTTCCTCAAGGTGAGCTGTATCTTTCATTTGTCTGTCTATCCATGGGGCATGTATGTTATGAACTTTTTCTTCGGCCCAGATCTTTTACCAGAATTCTTGCACTTCCTCCTTGGGTGGTATTGATTTAGCAGTTATTGTTGACTTACCAATTTTTCTGTAGAAGTTTCTTTGGTTGTTTTTGAATATATTATTGTCCTTATAGAATCTAGATCGTTTTTCAAAGCGTATTATTATTATTATTATTATTATTATTATTATTATTATTATTATTATTATTATTATTATTATTGTTCTTTGAGTCTCAGTCATTGATGTTAGTTAATTGGAAAGTTTGTTGAAATGAATATCAAGCCACTACGTGCAGCCTCAGATATTCAGGACCTATCGGAGGGTTCTTGCTGTTCCCTGCAAGCATGCCTTTTGAAGCGTTCCAAAAAGCGTGAAGAGGCCAATTTTCTTTAGCCATCGCTGGAAACTTTTTTGAGATAGTACCTAGTGCGCCTATGACAATCGGGACCACTTTGACTTCATGGCAGTTCCAAATTCTTTTTAGCTCCCACTTTAAGTCCTGGTATCGATTAATTTTCTCCCTCTCCTTCTATTGCACTCTCGTGTCGAATGGGCAGGCCACATCCACAATCAGGCACGATCTTTTTTCTTTGTCCAAAACCACCAGGTCAGGTCTATTGTGTTCCAGTTTCTTGTCCGTCTGTATCCTAAAATCCACAGCACCTTCAGCTGATCTTTTTCTATCACCGACTCTGGATTATGCTCATACCACTTCTAAGAATGTGGTCAATTGTTTACTTTACATAGGTGCCAGTGGATCACCCTGCCCATGGCATCATGTCTACAGTCCTTATAGTGAGCCTGGGCTAGGTGTTTACACTCGGATACAATGTGAGCCACAGTCTCCTCTCTCCACAAATCATGCACAGTGGGCTAGCCTCCTCCTTGTAAATATGGTGTTTCAACCACTTCGTTTTGAGGGCCTGCTCTTGAGCAGCCATTAACATTCCTTCTGTAGCCTTTTTAAGGTCTCCTCTTTTCAACCAGTTCCATGTCTGTGGATCTCTGAATTTAGTTTTCTCAAAGAAGGTACTATGAAGGGATTTTTCCTGAAGGCTGCTCTTTCTCCTTGTTGTTATTTCCTCCTTGAACATCCCCTGGTCTATTGTCCTCTCCTTCAGTACAGTTCTGAGCATTGGCTCCTTACAATCAGTCACGTATTTGTGTAGGTTGTTTTTCTCCATCTGATCACACTCCTCTATGCTGATAAGACCTCTTCCACCTTCAGCTCTCCTTAAGTAGAGTCTATCGACATCACTCCTCTTGTGCAACATGTTGTAGATAGTCAATAGCTTCCTACTCTTCCTATCCATTTCTTTTTGTTCAGCAACATTCCATCTCAGAATTCCCGCACTGTACCTAATAATAGACACAGCTCGGGAATTTACTGCACGTATGGCATTCCTACTGTTCAGATGTGACTTTAATACGCTCCTTACTCTCCGAATGTATTCAGTTCTTATCAATTCCTTCATTTTTTTGTTCTTGATGTCATCAGCCTCCAGAACAGCTAAATACTTGTATCCTTCTTCAGTGTCAATTTCCTATATCATCTCACTTGTTGGTACCTGGATTCCGTTGCTTCTGCTCAATTTACCCCTCTTCATCACAAGGAATCCACACTTACTAATACCAAATTGCATACATATATCTTTACTGAAAATACGGACAGTGTCAACAAGCACATCCAACTCCTTCTCACTCTTCCCGAAGAGCTTAAGATCGTCCATGAAGAGGAGGTGATTGATGGTAAGCTCTCCCTTTTCCAACTTGTATCTTGCTCTCACTTTTCGCAGTATAATGGTCAGGGCATCAGGGCAAGGACAAACAACAGAGCGGAGAGACTATCTCCCTGGAAGATACCTCTCTTGATCTTTACTATTATTATTTTTATTATTATTGTTATTGTTATTCCTTGAATCTCAGTCATTGATGTTGGTTAACTGGAAAGTCCGTTGGATTGAATATCAAGCCACTACCTGCAGCCTCAGATATTCAGGACGTATCGGAGGGTTCTTGCTGTTCCAAGCAAGCATGCCTTTTGGAGCGTTCCAAAAAGCGTGAAGGGGCCGATTTTCTTTAACCATCCCTGGAAACCTTTGGAGATAGTCCCCAGTGCGCCTATGACAATCGGGATCACTTTGACTTCATGGCAGTTCCAAATCCTTTTCACCTCCCACTTTAGATCCTGGTATCGGTTAATTTTCTCCCTCTCCTCCTCTTGCACTCTCGTGTCGAACGGGCAGGCCACATCCACAATCAGGCACGATCTTTTTTCTTTGTCCACAACCACCAGGTCAGGTCTATTGTGTTCCAGTTTTTTGTCCGTCTGTATCCTAAAATCCCACAGCACCTTCACCTGACTGTTCTCCATCACCGCCTCTGGCCTATGCTCATACCATTTCTCAGAATGTGGTAGATTGTTTACTTTGCACAGGTGCCAGTGGATCACCCTGCCCATCACATCGTGTCTCCAGCCCTTATAGTGGGTCTGGGCTAGGTGTTTACACTCGGACACAATGTGAGCCACAGTCTCCTCTCTCTCTCCACAGATCCTGCACAGTGGGCTAGCCTCCTCCTTGTAGATATGGTGCTTCAACCACTTCGTTTTGAGGGCCTGCTCCTGCGCAGCCATTAGCATTCCTTCTGTAGCCTTTTTGAGGTCTCCTCTTCTCAACCAGTTCCATGTCTGTGGATCTCTAAATTCAGTTTTCTCAAAGAAGGTACTATGAAGGGATTTTCCCTTAAGGCTGCTCTTCCTCCTTGATGTTATTTCCTCCTTGGATATCCCCTGGCCTACTGTCCCCTCCTTCAGTACAGCTCTGAGCATTGGCTCCTTACTATAGGTCACGTATTTGTATAGGTTGTTTTTCTCCATCTGAACACAGTCCTCTATGCTGATAAGACCTCTTCCACCCTCAGATCTCCTTAGGTAGAGTCTATCGACATCACTCCTCTTGTGGAACATGTTGTAGATAGTGAATAGCTTCCTAGTCTTCCTATCCATTTCTTTTTGTTCAGCAACATTCCATCTCAGAATTCCCGCACTGTACCTAATAATAGACACAGCTCGGGAATTTACTGCGCTTATGGCATTTCTGCTGTTCAGATGTGACTTCAATACGCTCCTTACTCTCCGAATGTATTCAGTTCTTAACAATTCCTTCATTTTTTTGTTCTTTATGCCATCAGCCTCCAGAACGCCCAAATACTTGTATCCTTCCTCAGAGTCAATTTCCTTTATCATCTCACCTGTTGGTATCTGGATCCCGTTACTTCTGCTCAACCTACCCCTCTTCATCACAATGACTCCACATTTACCAATACCAAACTGCATACATATATCACTGCTGAAAATACGGACAGTGTCAACAAGCACATCCAACTCCTTCTCACTTTTCCCGAAGAGCTTAAGATCGTCCATGAAGAGGAGGTGATTGATGGTAAGCTCTCCCCTTCCCAACTTGTATCCTGCTCTCACTTTTCGCAGCATAATGGTCAAGGGCATCAGGGCAAGGACAAACAACAGAGGGGACAGGCTATCTCCCTGGAAGATACCTCTCTTGATCTTCACGCTTCCCAAGGATACTCCAGTTGATGTCAACTCTGTCTCCCAGGACCCCATACTCCTGCCCAGCAACTGTCTGATGTTATCTGCCACCCTGAAGACCTCCAGGGTTTTGGTGATCCAGGAATGAGGCACCATGTCAAATGCCTTTCTGTAGTCTATCCATCCCATGGCAAGATCAGTGTGTCTCCTCCTGCAATTCCCCATTACCATCTTATCAATAAGCAACTGGTCCTTTGTACCACGTGACTTCTTTCGGCATCCTTTCTGTTCGTCCGGTAACAAGTTGTTTGTGTGGAGGTGATGGTAGATTTCCTCAGACACAATGCTCGTCAACAGTTTCCACATTACGGGCAGACATGTGATAGGTCTATAGTTGGTAACATCATTACCCTTGATTCGGTCTTTCATTATCAGAACTGTGGTACCTTTTGTCAACCACTCTGGCACCTCACCCGACACCAAGCAGTCATTGAACATGGCCGTCAGCTTCGGGTGGAGGGATGTTAAATGTTTAATCCAATACCCCTGCACACCATCTGGGCCTGGTGATTTCCAGTTGGTTAGTTTTTTGGCTTGCCCCTTAAGAGTTTCAACTGTGATACTCAAATCAGTCTGTTGTTGTGCCTTCTCACCGATCTCCCTCTGTACTGTCTCAATCCACCCTGCCTGGGCATTGTGTCTAACATCCTGCTCCCATATTCCTCTCCAGAATGTTTTAGCTTGTTCCGCCCCAGGGATCAAGTCGTTGCCTCTTTCTTTCCCCTCAAGCTGTCCAAACAGCATCTTCTAGTTGTTGTCGAACATGCGGTTCTGTTTATACTGACTGACTCTGTTCTCGTATCGCCTGATTTTGGCACTCTTTGCTACAATGCGTTGCTTCAATTCCTCTATGATAATATTTAGCTTTTTACTCCTAGTTTTGTATTTTATTTCCAGTCTATTTTTAGTGCCTATGTTTTTTAGTGTCCCATTCAGTAGTGACTCAAGCTTTCCTATGTCATTTCTCATTTCCCCGATTTGCCCACTCAGTCGCTTCTTCCACCACGGCTCTGCTCTTTCTTGTCTGTTGTTTCCTCTCGCTTTTATACCAAGTAGTTTCCTCACCGTATTTGCTGTTGCTTTGAGGATATTGTTGCACTGGTCAAGACTCCTCGCCTCAAGGTATGGGATGACTTTGTTTACCTTAGCTGTTGTTTCTTTTAACTTTTTCCTGTCTACAAATCTTAGGTTCATAGGTCTCCCACTATCATTGTTCAATTCATCTACCACTAGATTTAGGATGTCAACCGAATCTTGTCCTAGCCCGTCAGCATTCATCTCCTCAGTGGCCGTATCTCTGTTCCAGGTATTATTTATCTCAGTATTCAGATCATTGTCTGCTTCGGGTGGTTCCTCCGTTCTCAGGACCTCCTCACCTTCATTTCCCACCGGCTCGCTTGTCTGGCATACTACACCCGCCATCTCCAAGCCATTCTCTCTGCTCAGTTCCTCCAGTTCCAGCTCGCTTATCCACCCATTAGTTCTTATTACCCGAGCCTGCCCGGCCAATTTTTGTTCATCTAATTTAAATAAACCAATCTCGTTCCAGATGTTATGCATCCGTCTCCTGTAGCCCCTCTCCTTGGGGTTACTTTTCAGGTAGCATTGCATAACAGTTCTATTCAATTCTTTCGTCCAGTTGGTTCTGGCCCCTTTCCTTCTTCTTCTTCCTCCAACATCAGCAGTATTTGGTTGACAGTCAGGTTCCTGCTGCTGAGCCAGGGGGCACCTGTTGGGTGAGAGTCTATCACATGACGTTCTAGTCTCCATTTCACCGTTATTCGAACTGTTTATGTTCGATATTTAAACACTCTTATTGAGGATTGGCGAATTTATGTTTACATAGCCATCTGTGGATCCGCCATCCCACTTGGCCCTTGTGTGGCATTATCACCACGCTGTATACGAACACACATAAACAAACAAACACACGGGCAGAAAGGGCCCCAAAAATGAATAAGCATAAGTTTCATTGTAATGTAGTATTCGAATGTCTGACTTAGTTTTTGTTTTTTAAGTTTTACTTTTTCCCCCTTCTTCTCTGTCCGTCCGCCTGCTTCTCTCTTCATTCTTATTTTCTTTACGTTTTTGGGGTTTCTTTTTTTGTTTTTGTTTTTCTCTGTTTGTTTTTCTCGTTTTTTGCTGTTGTTGCTGTACTGCTTTGGTTTTGTTGTTTGTTTTTTCTTTTTTCTTTTGAGTCTATCTATATATTTTGATGCCTTCCTCTTTGTTAGTAGTAGGGATTCTATAATGTGGAAGTAGTAGCAGCCAGCAGGGAGAAGTGGGAGATTGGCGGCGTTGGCGATACTGAGACAGTGGTGGTGGTGATGTCGATACCGAGGCAGTGGTGGCGGTGATGCGACCGTATTACTGTAGTGATGGTGCAGTAGCGGTAGCAGCAGCAGTGAAGGAGTCAAGGGGTGGTGGCGGCGGTGATGGGATAGTGGTGGTAATGATGGCCGTAGTGAGCGGTGGCGGTGAAGGTGAAAATGCTGTTGTGTTTAGTGTACACAGATGATGGGGTGGGTGGTGTATCTAGTTTCTGGTGTTGGTGAGTTTAGCTGTCCTATATAGTGTAGCCAGAGGAGAGGAGGGGGGGGGGTTCTTCTTCTTCCATTTATAGCCATTTTTTTTTTTGGATATACAGTGTACAATACAAAGTTGAATATTTGAATATTTGAGCCTTATAACAATATATTTTGGGTCCGAATTTTTTGGGGCTCAAGCCGGGTGCTTTACGTAGCATTTGTACTAAGAGTTGTTATTTCACAAATGATTTAAATATGTTAAAAATTCAAGGAGCGATTTCATGACCTCCGTCACCTCGTGCGTCTTCTTCCCATATTTTTATTATTATTATTATTATTATTATTATTATTATTATTATTATTATTGGCGACCTACGTAGTAAATCGTATCATCGTGAGCTCCGCAATGGTTTGTTATTTCCGTTTCTTAAAAATTGACATTTATGGAAAATTTTATTGTTAACTGTTTATAAGCGCACATACATTGTTTTCCGAAAAGGACACCCAAAAAGATTGGGGCCTTGTGCCCAAAATTTAAACTTTTATGATTATCAAAAATTTCTTTGAAAAAAAATGGCTAATCCACCTCTGCACCAAGCAGCTGAGAGCCTTCCTCACACCGACACCACCATTGTAAATATTACTACGTTGGCCAACACAAAAAATTTAAGCAGTAGCAATATTTTAAATTTGTCTCAGGCAAACATTCATTTCCCGCCATTACCAATGCGACAACCACCACCCCCACCACTACTGCGACAACAGAAACAAAAGGAAAAAATAAATCAACTCGTGATGTCGAAATGTTTTCAACCAAAATGGACTCTTCCACGCCGAACACCACTGACGTCACCACCACCACAACTGAAACTAAAATTAATAATAACAAAAATAACGGTAAAGAAAGATATGGTAAAGAAAGATGGGTACAGGGTCAGCCCCCACCCCCACACACACACACCTAATTATATGGAGCATCGGCGCCTATGCACCGTGTCGTATCGAACAATTAATGTAAAATCGCGCCAAGTGGAACGGGCATCCGAGTCCCAAATCCAAAAAGCTTTGGGACATGTGTGGGCAAGAAAAAACCCACATCAGACGTGGGCAGATGTATGGAACCGTGGACGTGTTCTTTGAAACACCAGAGGAGGCTAGAGAACACTCCATGGCCCCATTAAGAAGTGACGACTTCACACTCGTCCCAAAATATTGTGGCCAGAGACTCGTAAAGATCAGGGTGACCCACGTTCCACCGGCCATCGAAATTCCCTGGCTAATAGCGGCCGTCCTCGCCGGCATCGAAGCCAACACAAAGATAATAGCAATAGCAAAAGAAAAGCAGGAGAAATGGTCCGGATCTGGGATGGAGCTCCTGATCCAAGCGGACCAAAAAAGCATTGAGGAGATCCCAGACGTAATAGACCTCACTGACCGCAGCCACCTCACCGTAATTGTCGAGGGCAGAAGGACTCGGTGTGTCGTTTGTGGTGAAGGAACCCACCTAAGGGCTTTCTGCCCTCAGGCTAAAAGGTTGAGGCCACCTCTCCTACCCACCCCAGTGACTCAACCATCAACACCACCAGTAGCAGAGATGGCAGCAACAACTGTAGCAGCAACAACAGAAGCATCTATAACAGCAACAACCCCAGCAACAGTAGCAAAACCAACACCACCACTATCAGCAAAACCAACACCACCACCACTCAACGCTTCAGAACTAGCACCAGCGCCTACACCATCCACCACGCCACAACCAAAACTAACGCCTGTGGAGGATTTTCCACTCCTCGGCCTATCACAACTGGAGACAGATTGTGACGACGAGGAGTGGGAAACGGTATCAGGAAAAAAAAAAGAAACCAAAAAAGAAAAAAATCTCTTCCTTCCCCCTCCAAAAACAAAATACAGAGGGAAACAAATAAATTAACAAACAAAAAAGTTAGGACAGATATGCCACCATCCATACCAGCATCACAAACCCCATCACCCCAAACACCAACACCATCACCATCATTAACCCGAACACCACCATCACCTACACCACAAAAGTCACCAGAATGCGAAACAGAAACAAACGCACAACAAACTCAAACAAAACAAAACAACCAAAACGATACACACTACACAGCATTAAATTTGAACAACAACATCCCCGTAAGGATGAAAGGCAAAGTCAACCCGCCGAGGTTGACTTTGCCTTTCATCCTTACGGGGTCGATAAAATAAAGTACCAGTAATGCACTGGGTAATTGCTGGCCTTGTGCCTAAAGTAGAAACAATTAAATTTGAACAACAAGCAATTATTACACTACATCCAACACAACACCAGCATCACAGAAAAAGACTACACAACAACCCAAATTTCACACCACCTCCACACATACAAATCACTCGAATCACACAGAAAAAGTACATGACACTAAAACAAAAATTCCCCAAAGACATTGGAGACTTCCGACAAGCACTCTCCAGAAGGATTTATAAGGACATCCTTCCTGAGGAGGCCACAGGCAGTGAAAAGGATGGAAAAACCGTCCTTCCTCTACGAGAAGTAAGGGTAAGTGGTCTTTCCCATCTTTTCCACTTCTTTTCAACATGACCTCACTCAGAATAGGCAGCATAAATGCGCGTGGCTTGGGGTAGGTCATGGAAGCAGGGCCACCTGCTCAACGACCTCAGGTCACTAAACATAGATGTAGTGGCCATCAGCGAGACCAGAATCTCCGAAGCACGGGCCTTCGCACCGTTCCTCGGCGGCTACGATGTGTACACATCTCCCAGCTGTCCTGGATAAGGGGGAGGTGTTGCTGTGCTTTTTCGGAGAGGTTTGGATCTTGCCATACGGGCCATCTTCCTGGACCCAGAAGGTAAGTTGGTGGTGCTGGACGTGACCAGCGGTGACAGGCAAGCTTTGAGGTTAGTGCCGTCTATGCCCCGACAGGAGCAGCGCGGCCTGATTTCTTCCGGCGTCTGGAGACCTTTCTTGGAACGTCCCGCTCTTTGGTGTAAGTGGGCGACTAGAACGGGATCTTAGATGCACGCTGGAATTGTGTGGGATTAATGGATAGGGGAGGAGGGTGCTAGAGTCTCACCAACCTGCTCAGGCGTTTTGAACTGTCTGACAGGTACCGATTGGATTTCCCGAATGTACCAATGTGGACTTGGACGAATCGAATAGGGTCATCCAGATCATATCTAGATAGAGTATTTTGTAGGGAAATAGATAGGTCTAGCATAGGTGTCTACAATTCAAGATAGTCAGCTACACGGACCACAAATTCGTGATATGTGTGCTTGACTTAGATAGGCTTCATAGACGAGGACCCGGCTACTGGAAGCTAAACGCGTCCTTACCAGTGCGCAAGGCCTACAGAGATCGGATTAGCGAACTAGTTAAGCGGGCGTTGACGGGGGCCATCGCCAACAACAAGTGGTGGTTTGCTCTGAAAAGAGCAATTAGAATAAAGTTCATTAGGTTTAGTAAGGCTTTAACAATAGAGAAAAATAGAGCAGAGGGAGAATTAGTCAGAAAATTAGACGAGGTGCTTTGAAAAGGCATCGCAACCGACGTACTTGCGGCGGAATTGGCCCTTGACCAATTATTCAATGCAAAGGACGAAGGCTGCATTGTCAGAGCTAGGGTCCGTGCTCTCAGACACGAGGGGACGAAAGCCGTTCAATGCGCCCGAGTGGCGGAGGCGCGTCGTGGCAACAAAGCCACGATCCGGACTTTGGTGGACCACGACGGGCGCATGCAACTCGATCCCGGGAAAATGTGTGAAGGTTTTCAGCGACACTTCGCTCAACTGTTCGGGGGCAGTGGCGGGCCGGGTCGAGGGATGGACTTTAGTGTCTACCTCGACGGACTGCCGCGTCTCTCGGCCACTGAGGCGGAGTGTTGCGAAAAGCCGATAACAGCCGCTGAAGTACGGGAGGCAATGACTGGCTGCACAATGGGTAAATCGCTAGGTTTGGATGGTCTGGCCTATGAACTTTACGTACAAATGCCAGACTCGTTCGGAGGCCTCTTGGCGGATGTCTACTCCAACTGGCAACAGAACGGGAGAATTTCCAGCTCTGTGAGCCGTGCAGCGGTGGCGCAGCTGAGAAAGGATCCGAACAAAGGGGATAACATAGATAATTTTAGGCCCATAACTCTGCTAAACACAGAGTTCAAGATGTTGGCCAAGTGTTAGCAAAGAGGTTGGCGCTTGTCGTTGGTGGTCTGGTGGGAGAGGCGCAGACAGGCTCCATTCCCGACAGATCCACCCACGACAACCTCCACCTCGTGCGATACATCGTAGAGAGTGTAGCTAGGGAACCTGGCACGGGTGGGTCTTTGATAAATTTAGATCAGTCGAAAACCTTCGATAGGGTCGACCATCGTTACCTAGCGGCAGTCCTGAGGGCGGCTGGCTTTGGGCCCGTCATCAGAGGCTGGATCGCTGCCATGCACAGCGACATCTGCTCCGTGGTGAGAGTGAACGGTCACCTTTCGGAACCGTTCAACATCAAGCGCTCGGTCCGCCAAGGATGTCCCTGCTCGTCCCTCTTGTACGTATTGACTCTCGAGCCATTACTGCACAAACTGGAGACGTTGATGGGGGTCCCGCGCGAACTAGGATGCGGAAGATCCGTGTCAGCATATGCGGACGATGTCACCGTAGTGGTGTCGAACGCCAAACACATTGAGGCGATCGGCACTACACTAAGAGAATACGAAGCGGTGACAGGAGCAATGATCAACAAGGAAAAGTCAGTGGGCCTGCAGCTCGGCACCTGGAGAGGCAGGTCCATGCCGTCCAACAGCGTCGTCGGGCGCTGGACGGACGGACCGGTTAAATTGCTAGGGGTCTGGTTCGGTCCGGACCTCCAGACGGACAAAAGCTGGGACGAGGTGACGAGCAGGGTGGCTTCTCTCACCCAGAAATGGGCGGAGAGGAAGCTATCCCTGAAAGGTCGAGCGGAGGTGGCTAACGCGTACATCGCGTCCGTCATCTACTACCGCCTGACCGTCGTACCTTGTCCTAAGCCACGCTTGACTGCGCTGGAGCGTTTGCTCTTTCGCTTTTTGTGGAAGGGACGCGCTCCGATGGTCGGGCGGTCCATCTGCTGTCAACACCCGCTACGTGTAGGGCTGGGCATGCCGTGGCTGATGATGCGCAGACGCGCGCTCAGGCTACGATATCTCCACCTCTTCCTCGACGGTGATCAGGTGTGGTCGCCGTTTGCTAGACACGTCTTTCCCCAGCTCGACTCCTTGACGGAGCTGCAGTCCTGGGTCAAGCGAAGACCGAGAGGGAGCGCTTGGAGACTGGAATGTCTTCAAGCGCTCACAGCCCTCGACCAATCGGGCAATGTGATCGGTCGAAACTCCACCTTGGCGTTCGATAGAGGATTAGTGGAGGGGAAGAGCGATGACGTACTTGGAGAAACTCTAGGCGTCGACGAAAATCAACTAGCCAATCTCTTCGGAAGGACTTTCGGGCCGGGGTCTATGGACAACATCCAGAAATACCTGGCCTGGCAGTGCTACCAGGGAGTTTTGCCAGTTCTGGATAAACTCTACAGGCATGGGGGTGCCGTCAGCCGGGCATGTCTGAGATGCGCGCAGGGCGACGAAACCGTCCTGCACGCACTCGTCCAGTGTCCGAGCATTGCTGACTTGTGGGTTTATGTCGAACACCTGCTGTCACGTGTAGGACGGATCCAGCTATCAGCTGAGTCCATCGTGAGGATTGCACCGCCCTCTTCCTTTAGCCGGGAACGGCAGGCAGTTTAATTGTCTGGTGGCCATGGCGAAAGAGATAGTATGGTGGACACGTTTGAAAGGGCTGAAGACGAGCACTTACTTCTTCGGTGATGTCCTGATTAACTTTTTCAAATTTCATTTGAAAAGGAAAATCAGGGTAGAGAGGGAAGTGCTCTCTTCCCAGCATTTTGTTGAAAGATGGGTGAGAGAAGCAAGTATGGCCCGAGTAAATGGGCCTACTCTGAGTATGTGTCTGTAAATTAAAGGTGGAAAACTGGGAGAGGGCACTTGCCCTGGTGGTCAGGGTCACTGTGGTCTTTTAATGGTCTTTCTCCATAAATGTCCCTCGGAAGTCTCCCCACTACTGGGGAATTTTTCTTTGTTATTTTATTACATCCTCTGTTTTTTTTACACGCAGAAATGCCCATTTGTACCGTCCTCTATTGTCCTGTACTGTCCTTAATGTCTACTTTATGTAAACCCTTGTGATTAATAAAGAAAACATTATTATTATTATTATAATTATTACTATTATTATTAATATTATCTTTTTTATTGACTTCCGGCGGAGAAGACATGTTTTAGTAAACAGTGTGAAGTTTTAGAAAATGTTAGTATTTTTTAGCTATTTTGGGATTGTTTGTTCAAGTATTAGTCACGACACAAACATACGGAATTATTAGTACACACGACAATCTAACTCAACTCTAGAACGCTGTCCCTTTTGGGGAGCTGTAGTTACAAACTTTTCTTTTTGAATCAACACATTGGATTTTGAAAAAAATATAGAGAGATAGTTTTTCAACATTGATAATGTTCGTTGGCGCACGCCTCAAGTGAGAAAGAGAAAAACTAAGGAAGCGTCAAACAGAAACAGTAAAAGGGAAAGGGAAACATAGAAAATGTGTGTTTATGTGTGTGTGCAGATATGTGTGCATATATGTGTGCATATGTGTGTGTTTGTTTGTGTGTGTGTGTGTGTATGCGTGCGTGGTTGATGCACGGGACAGAGAGAAAGCTGATAATGTTGATTTGCACTGTAATAAATAAACAAAACAATGTTTTAAAGTGTTGCAAGATTACAACGATGGCAACAACTTTAACATTAACTAAAGTTACTACTACTACAGCAACATCAATAACAACGACAAAAACAAAAACGACAACAACGACTACAACACAGATTATAGCGATAATCGAAACAACAATGTTAAACTAAATGAGTAAAATCGCCAACAACGACTGTAAAATCGATGACAGCGATAATAGATCCAACTTTAACAGAAACCAAAAGAGTAAGATCGGCAAGAGCAAACACATCCATGACATTAAGAGAGTCAATAGCAGCAAGAAAACAACGACGACAACAGCAAGCCTAACAAGGTTCTGCCTCGACGATGGGATGTGAGATCCTTTCTGTGCCTAGCATTGCAGTTAGGTGCAACAACAATATGAATGTTTTGTAATACGTGGGGAAATCAGTTCTTTTTTAGTTGTGACAAAATCAAAATAGCAAATGTGTTTGTCTGCAAAACATGAAAGGTTGGTGAGAGACTTGGCCAACACAAACTGGCCGGGAGATTTATAATTTACAACTGTTTGTTGACGGGGAGTAGAACAATACGAATCCGAATTTGAAAAGTGTCTGAAAGACATCTGGGTCAATAAAGATGTTTTTCAACAGAGCCAGCCAATGTAGCAGTTTCAAGTTGAGATTATTTACCAAGCAACAATGAACCGATGATTGTAGGAGTAAAAGATATAATTTCACAGTTATGCAAAAGGACAAACAAAGATAAAGGTATATATATATATATATATATATATATATGTGTGTGTGTGTGTGTGTGTGTGTGTGTGTGTGTGTGTGTGTGTGTGTGTGTGTGTGTGTGTGTGTGAAATGTTCATGGTATGGACACCATTTATGTAAAAGATTTGCTATAGTAATTAGTAAACCCACTGGGCAGGGCCTATCTCGTTTCAACTGGCTTGCAAGTAAACAGTTCAGAGTCAATTCGCTTGTAACCCAGTCGAAATGGCATGGGAAACTCACCCCTCCCATGAGACTATACCAATTAATATATATATATATATATATATATATCATGTTTAATATAGAAATGGCTTCTTCAAGACTAGAACTGATTCATTGGAAGGAAATCGTCAGAAAAGCCAACTGTTTTACAAAGACAGTTGGCTTCCCTGATGAGTTCTGGAATGAAACAGTTCTAGTATTGTAGAAGCATTTTCTATATTAAACATGATGTTTACATGCTACTAATGTATTGAATACCTTACTTACTGTGACTACTCCCGATTGAACACTGGACTCACAAACACTAACTTACACACACACGCACAACACACACACACACACACACACACACACACACACACACACACACACACACACACACACACACACACACACACACACACACACACATATATATATATATATATATATATATATATATATATATAAAGCTTGCCCACAGATAATCACCAAAGCTACTTATTTTGTCATTCTCATTATTTTCTTTCCCAAGAGAAATCCTACGATTATTTCTTTCGCAATATTCATAGCATTTGTTATAAAATTGGCATCTTAAATAATTCCACGTAATTGGGTTTGGTTTTCGAAAAGACGAAAGTATACAACTATCGCAAAATTCATCGGCACCATTAACCGCCATATAAATCGATAACATTCACCTCATGGAATAAAAACAGCATCACGCATTTTATGGAAGTAGCAGTATGCTACTTGCATATTAAGCAAACATATCACTCAGGAAAGAAATAAAAAAAAAACATATTAATTATAATAAATTTCTCACATTCTATAAATATCCTATAATATAGAAATTACTTTGGAAATAGCTAATGATATTTGAAAGTCATAAAAAAGGTTTTAAAATCTGCCTTAATCTCTTTCACATATTTTTCAAATGATATAGGCACTATTTTGCAATTACTGTTTCGATAACTTCTTATAGGTTCGATAACTTCTTACCTTTCATGATGCCATTTTTTTTTATCTTCTGTAATAAAGTATATGTTGGGATAGAAAATGTCATTCTGTAGTAGCTAGATCTAATCCAAGCCAATTAATATGGAGATATATAGACATTCATTAAAATGCTTAAAATAAATCAAACGAAAATCTGATATAAGTTCATTTGAATCTATGAAAACTACCTGCAATATTGAAAACTACCTGCAATACTGAAGTGATTCCTGCGAATATTACAGCACATCACATCTAATGACAATTTGTTCATGGTTACTTGATCTGCCAGAGATAGCATCTAAATGGAACCTCGACGATGACTGTTCCTTTTATTGCATGAGCAGAACGACCTGCCAATTAAATTAACGTCTACGATGCTTGGAATTCCATATATTCGTAAACGCCTTAACGTAATTCTGAAGGAGATATAGTGTGATATGTGTCTGACAAGTCAGGCAATTTTAATTGCTTGTGCATCATTTTCTACATCTAATTTAATTATTATCATCATTAGCAGATTTAGAAACAGCAGCAAGTCTAGATTTTAATTATCTTCATCATCTTCAAGTATTTTGTACCTCAACCATTGTAAGCATTTAAACATAAAAGCAAACTATTCACCATGAAAACTAGCATCTTCACACACTGAGAACTGCTTATAATATCTTGTTTAATTGCTCCATCTCATAAGAATACACACCCAACAATGTATGTTACTATTTTTTTAGCAAATGGTGGCGGGCATCACGGAATTGGGGGTGATGGACACTGCTATAAAGGAATATAATGCCGTGGTAGGAGCAAATTTCAACTGAGAGAAGTCAGTGGACTTGCGATTCGGCAATAGGAGAGTCATGTCCTTGCCGTCAGACAGCGTTGTTCATCGGTGGACAGAGTGACCTGTTAAATTGCTTGGAGTCGGGTTCGATCCCGACCTGCAGTTGGAAGGAACTGCGATTAGACTACAAGCAGGATTGTAGTGTGGGGAAGCTATTCCTGGTGTGTAGAGCTGAAGGGCCCAATGCTTACATCACCTACGTCGTCATTTATCCCCTGACTATCGTGACTTGTCCCAGTGCTCTTCTAACCAAACTGGAAAGTTCTTTTCTGATGGAAAGGTCATGTCTCACAGATCAGATTCTCACTACACACATTAGTACCTGTTGATACCGCATTTGTAGATATCCCTAGACAGGGAGAGGGTGAACTGGACTTTTCTCAGACGCGCTTTTCCACAACTGATTTCCTTCAGTGAGTTTCGTTCTCGGCTGAAGAAAAGGCAACGGAAGTGCGGCAGACATATAGAATGTTGTTAGCGCTCCTACCAATGGGAAAATGGAATTAGTGGAAGTTTCATATTGTCCATCTATAGAGGATTACTGGTGGGTAAGTGTGACGACGATCTCGTGGAAGTTCTTGATATAAATGAGAATGAACTGGCTGGTTTGTTGCAGGGAGAATGGCACAGTTTCAGAAATGTCGGGCCTGTCAGTTTTACCTGCGGCATTGCCAGTTCTGCATAAACTCTCCAGGAATGGCAGTGCTGTCAGATGAACTTGTCTAAGATGTGCATAGAGCGACAAAACTCTTCTGTCCGTATATTGCTGACCTGTAGTGTGAAGTATATGTTAATTTAAGAGTGTGCAAAGCTGTAGTATTTTCCACTGCGTGGCACTGGATGGTCTTTTGCGGTAGTTCCAAGTGTCCCAGTGTGTGTTCAACATAACAGCAAACTGAAGACGCGCAATATATGCTCATTCTATCTGAGAAACTAGCCTCTCTCAGTTCGGAGACTGACATGCTGAAAAGCCACATCATACACGAGGTACCTCTGATATGGATATCATAGGATAGTTTAGCTGAACAGGTCGGATCTAAAGGAGTAAGCTTTGAAAAAAATCTTGCTTGTCTCATAGTAAGTAGTAGCTCATGCAATGTTCATCAGTCTAATTATATGACCTCGGCGTCGTGAACACCAGTGGCTTCGCAGATGATAAAGTATTAATTCGACAATCGGTTGACACAACTGCTCCTGTTAACGGAGAAATCTACAAGAATGCAGATGTATACAGTGTATACATGTTATTCTTTTTACTTTGACTATTTCTTCCCATTTCTATGTAAAGGCCCAACGTAATGTAACCTGTTTTTGTCTCGTCTCTTTTATCTGATGTCAGTGAAGCGCATTTGGCAGTATCGTTAAAGGGTCGGACGCCATGGTTTGCAGCATGGAGTTACGGGCCTTTACGATCTGAGTTCAAATCCCGCCGAGGTTAACTTTGCCTTTCATCCTTACGGGGTCGATAAAATAAAGTACCAGTAATGCACTGATATGATGGCTGGTCTTGTGCCAAAAGTAGAAGCAATTATTATTGTTATTTTTAATATTGTTGTTGCTGATGTTGCATCATAGTCTATGAACAGATAGCTCCGTGATTTTTTTTTTTATTTCTATGTTCCTAAAACATACATTTTGGCATTAAAAGCTAAACCTTCATTTATTTTGAAAATACACACCCAAAATTCTTATTGGCAGAGGAAAAGTTTAGGCTGAAAACACCAGCCAAAAATATTCTCGGCTTCTACGTGCTATAGCTGCATTTCAACTGACTGCATGTCTTTCCAATATTAATATAGGCATGTATATGATAGAGACAAATTATATATATGAAATCTATATTTGGTAGGGTTCGTTGGTTCTTATTCAGCACACCCTCCACTCTGTTTCGTTAGATTCACCACTTTAATTTTGTTTGCGATATTTTTTCATTTGTTTCACATATTGCAAGGATATACTTTATAGTCGTCCATGGTGTTATCTGCATCCATTGCTGAGGTTAACTTTGCCTTTCATCCTTACGGGGTTGTTAAAATATAGTACCAGTAATGTACTGGGTAATTGCTGTCCTTGTGCCAAAAGTAGAAACAATTATTATAAGGGCATGGAATTGACTGAGTGGTTAAAGCGTCGGACAAATGATTTGAGATGTTTATTCGAAATGTTCGAGTTCAGCATTCAAATCACGCTGAGAAATCCTTTCTGTCGTCGAGGAAATAGTGTACTGTTCATGAACTGGTGTGGATGTTATCGCCTTTCTCCGCATCCCATAGTGTTGTCCTTTTTACGTAAACTAGAAGTTATCATTATTACCGGTCATGTACTGGGTAATTGCTGGCCTTGTGCCAAAAGTAGAAACAATTATAACTATACTTATTATTTGCCTAGTGAGGGCGGTAGATCGTCGAACAGCATGCTTTGTGGCACATAGTAATGGCCGTTTACATTGTGAATTCAAATTACGGGGTCGATAAAATAAACTACCAATAATGCACTGGTGTCGATTTTCCCCTTCTCCCCAAATTGTTGGCCTTGTCCCGAAATGAGAAAACATTATTATTATTATTATTGAAGTTTTACCTAATTAAATATGATATCTACTCGATCTACTGTAACACAGGTCTCAACAATGGCCTTTTACAGACAATACTTTCCCGAACACCTGAACAGTATTTTGTAGAAGAGCAAATTGTGATTCCATGTTTATTTGCATAATATACACACTCAGCGTTATATTGATGCTGTAACGTGGTATTAACCGAGTAATTCCCATCTTAAAGTCAGTGTATCTTTTAATTTTTTGGGTTCTGTAATATATTTCAAAATTACATTGTTCTCTAAGTTGCAGGGAGCAGCAAGTTTCTGTTAATATCATTACAACTATTACTACTACTACTACTACTACTACTACTACTAATACTAATACTACTACTACTACTACTAATAATAATAATAATAATAATAATAATAATAATAATATCGATACCACTCAGAGAGGAACCAGACTGGGTCGAAAAATCAGCTAATGGTTCAAACCTTCCCATCACTTCGGAGATGGAGACCTCCCATAACCGGATTACTCCTAATGTTGGCCCTCCATGCTCACCACCAAGAAATCCAAAGAAGAAGAGAGAAAAATAGTCAACGGAAGATAATAAAGAAGTCCTTGAGGCTTTCTAGACTGCCATGTACTACCCATCAAATACATCGAATACAGAACAGACATATATCAACTGGAAAAAGAAACATCCCGAAAACAGAGGCTATATTGACAGTAACAAACTAACCAATATACGAAGAAATATTGTTAAAAAAAAGTTACTAACTGATATAGAAATTGATCAGATCAAGCTATTAGCACAAAGTCAGCGAAGGGATAATCAAACATGTGTCAGTGAAAACGAGGCAAATTGTAACACTTCGAATCCCAGGGTTGGGGCGGAATCACTGACAACAGAACAAATTAAAGAAAGGATCGAAAAAGTGGAGGGAGTGCATGCTCAAGATGAAACTCAAAATGAAAACAATGAGATCGTAAATGATAAAGAAATGAACGAGAATGAACTTGCCAACTTGAAGGATGAAATTATGATCGAATGGATGAAAATGAAAGAATCTGATATGGGGCAACGAGACACCCTCCCTAAGATCCAGAATTTCAAACAGAACTAACAGATAATACACAAGACTAACATAATTCTCAAAAACATTATCATCACAAACAAACTAATCATTACTGATTTAAATCATCTCTATTATGCATCGGCTAAAGTCACCACTCACTTATGTGGAGTGAAAATAAAAAAACAAAGGAATTCCTACGATAAATCTACTTGGCAAGAGAACATCAATCGCCAAATAAACCTTCTCCGATCTGACATAGAAATTTTAACAAACTACAAAGTAGGTGAACATGTTAAACAAACTAAACTTAGAATATTGAAAAGAAAATACAGTATAAAATCAACAAGCGACATAGACATGCTGATAGAAATAATCAAGCAAAAAGTGTCGGCCAAAGCTGCTCGTATAAGGCGCTTTGAAAAACAATCTAGATTCTATAATGACAATAATATGTTCAAAAACAACCAAAGAAACTTCTGCAGAAAAATTGGCAAGTCAACAATAACTGCTAAATCAATACCACCCAAGGAGGAAGTGCAAGAATTCTGGGAAATGATCTGTGCCGAAGAAAAAGTTCATAATATACATGCCCCATGGATAGACAGATAAATGAAAGATACAGCTCAATTTGAGGAAAAAATATGGGAAAATATAACATTTGAACAGATGCGTTTGGCTTTTAGAAAAACCAGCAAATGGAAATCCCCAGGAAAAGACAAAATACCAAATTTTTGGAT
>OZ024742.1:194326356-194386356 GCA_964016885.1 Eledone cirrhosa
AATATCTCTGAAGAAGTGACAACTGATTATACATTTGCTATCGAATACTTGCTAACATTATATGATTACGCAAGCAGTATGAACGCCCTACGTATGTACGCCGAGCAGCGGTTGTGTTAATTCCGCGATGACCCCATTTGTCGCACCTTTGTTGCTGTGTAAACGCAGTGCAATCAGTGTCGCCCAGCGTTTGCGCTAATTGCACTATGACCCTCTTCTACTGCAGCTGCGTTGACACGCTGTTTTCGTCATATCAATATCCTTACTTAAACGTACATCCCTACTTGGTTTTCACAAAATGAATACGTCGCTCCTTCAGACTGAAGTGCGTTCCCCATCCGTGACGTAATTCGTGAACAGACTTACGATATATATCGCCCCACACCACTTACTCCTTTCGAAGACAGGATTTCCGCAATCAGTTCATTGACACAGCTACTACTGGATTCGACCTGCTGGTGTTCTACGTTTCCAGTAGCTAACAATCATTCTCTGAGAATAAGGGAATTCAAAAAGTACACAGCTACATTCCTCAATATTTGCATATGCGTGTTGCTATTTCACTTTTCCAACCCCAACGCCGGGTCCTGCAACTAGTATATATATATATATATATATATATATATATATATATATATATATATATATATATATATATATATATATATATATATATATATATATATATATATATATATATATATATATATATTAGAGAGAGAGAGGGAGAGAGAGAGTGCTTCCAATCTACTGTAAAACTCATTCTTTGATATACTCATTGAATATTGTTTAACTCTTTTATATATATATATATATATATATATATATAGTTAGGGAAGCAGAAAATTGCTTTTTGTGATCAGGTTCGTGGTTAAGATAGACACTTTCATGGATGGTTTCAACGTACGGTTAGGGGTAATTCCACAAGTTTGTAAGAATTCCGTTCAATCTTGGAGTATATAGTATAAAAGAGAAAACACTGGTAAGCATTAAGAGAAGGATTTTATCCAGGTATTTACGACCGTTTCATTGGTAAGTGCAACCTTATATTGCTATACTGCAAATAGCAGCCACTCAATTATAATTGTTGTTCAGAGTCCAAATTTTCAAAATAGTATATATATATATATACACACATACATATCCATTATAGTTTGTGCGTGAGCTTTTCTATATGTACGTCTGTAATATGACGTGTGCTTCAGCGATTTTCTTTCAAATTCTCTTTCAAAATAGTCTAGACTGTGAATCACATAACACCGTAATAACATTTTATTTTTTTCTATGAAAAATTGAACTATTGTTCCAAAAGATCAATAAGCCAAAGATTGTCACACATAATAATTGATTCTCTGAAAATTAAGTTTTAGTTTAAAACATTATGTTAGCACTCATTTCTTATTGTACAAGTGGCATTCAATTGGAAATAACGATACAAGAAAAACAATATTAAAAGACGGATAAACGTCATAAATTCCGTGATCTATTAATTCATAGCAAATTTAAATTAAAGTTGTTAAAAATTCAAACAATGTTGATATTTTATTTCCTGCCCGACAGAAAACAATTGAGAACGATATTAAAGAAACAGATGGATAATTATGAATTAATTAAATGATTAGATTAATGTTCTCCGATATTAGTCAAACGAATTCATGACAAAGTAGAACAGGAATAGAATCTACGACCGTCACTCGCAGCGCTATTTTCATTAATTAAATTCTTCTTCTTGTTTTTCCCTTTCTCTCTCTTTTTGTTATATATTTAAATCATTTTTTAAATATTTTTTATTATTGTATACTTCTGTTGAATAGTAAATTCTGATGTTAGGACCTACTAGAGTTTCGCTAATGATTTTCGATGTCCATGTGGTTACGAACAGACACAGACACTTTAACACTATCAAACTTGACATATTTTAACATCAATCAGTTGCAGCTACATTGAGAAAGAGAGTTACAGTGAGATAAATATAGAAAAAATGACATAAAGACAGAGAGACAAAGTTGGTGAAGAAAGAGAGAGAGAGAGAGAGAAAGATAGATGGATGTATATATATATATATATATATATATATATATATATATATATATATATATATATATATATATAAATAAATGAGATGAGCGGAACAAGCAAGCATTAAACAATCTTTTAAATAAATTAAAAGACGATTTAAATATTCACCTGTTCCAAATGCTGTTACCGACGGTTTCGCTTCACAAAAGATTGGAAATTCAGAGAATTTCTAACGGAAATACAGGCCGTTAGTAGAAGCAAGAATATTATAGACTTGTGGTCTGTCACGCTACTAAAGAATAGCAGCAAGATACAACATTTTCTTCTCTTATATTGAGTCTTAGTTGTATGAACAATACATGAGAAATAGTATTCATGGTTAGGTGGGAGACAAGTAAATATAATTCACTCGTCATGGCTTGTTTTCATCAAAACATATTGAAGTATTACATATAAACAAAATCGAGAAAAATATAAAAACTGAAAAGTATATAGACCTAGAGAAGATAAAATACAATATAAGAAATATGCCATAATCTTATCTATTAATACATTTTGTGTAGTTTAACATTAACTGCCAATAATAACTGAAATCAGCATTTTACTACTACTACTACTACTACTACTACTACTACTACTACTACTACTACTACTACTACTACTACTACTACTACTAATAATAATAATAATAATAATAATAATAATACTAATACTACTACTGTTGCTGCTGCTGTTACTTCTATTGTTAGTACTGCTACTGCCGCTACTACTAATATTCTAATACTACTACCGCTGCCTGCTTCTACAACTACTATTCATACTACTACAGGCACCACCATCGCTAATTCGCGTGTGTGTGCGCTGGGCCACCAACAGTTCCTGATCATAAAATTAACGTGCCTATATATATATATATATATATATATATATATATATATATATATATATATATATATATATATATATAGCTGAATATTTCATTGACACCTGTACCAATTGCGGTAGTTCTCAGGGAGATGTAGGACCACAAAGTGTGTGACATGGGTGTTCATTTCAAATAGAGGTACAGTTAATTATTAGCAGTTTGAGTAGTGGAGCAACGTGAAACAAAATGTGTTGCTCAAGGAGAAAAATTGTCCCAACCGGGCCGGGAATCGAATTCAGGTCTTTACAATCTTTAGGCGAATATCTTAACAAAACAAAACGCGTACCTTCAAGTGTATGATATGGGTGGCCATTTGAATTAAAGTCATAGATCACTGTTACCAGATGAGTAAAGTAACGTGATATAAAATACATTGCTTAAGTTCACAGTACGTTGCCAACTTTCGAGCTCACCATCCTAATAAATAAGATGCTTTCACTCAAAGCGAACATAATTTAGGCATAAGGACATCAAATTTAGAGGAAGGGCAACGTTGATACTAATATAATATCTTATCTAATATTCTACCAATTATGCCAACCCTCCATTCTTAATAACTGTTTCTAGTTTAGGCACAAGGCCTGCAATTTGAAGGAGAGGGGGAAAGTTGTTGAGCCCGTAAGGATGAAAGTCAAAGCTAACCTCGGCGGGATTTGAACTCAGAACGTAACTCTGTGCTGCAAAGCATGGTGTCTGATGCTCTACCGATACTGGCAACCACCACTCTTAATGGCACAAGTTCAGCAATTACCCCAGTGTATGCTGCTTTATTTTATCGACCCCGTAAAGATAAAAGGCAAAGTTAACATCGGCGGAATTTGAACATGGACATGATTTGCAATTAAGCGCAATTAAGCACACTTTTTAAGAAGGATAATGTCAAAAATATCAATGTTTGTACGGGTCTGGTCCTTTTTTTTATTGACAGCAGAAGAATGAATGGCATAATTAACTCTCAATCAGATCTGAACTCTGAATGTAAAGGAACGAAACTAAATGCTTGTCACCAATTTGCCCGACACTCTAACGATTCTACTAATTCACTACCATAGTTGAACCTCGAAGGGATGTGAATACAGTATGTAATGGAGCAAGTTGAATAATTCTACCAATTCACGACCTTAACACACACAAAGCTAGCAATATTAAAGTTATTAACTAGAACAAGATGATTGTAAGTAAAAGTAGAACAAAATAGAAATGCAGTATGTAATGGCAAATATTCTTATAGCATTATATTCTGTTATTCATATATTTTCTATTGACTTTGGTCGTTGATTGTAGTCACGCAAGCAAAACGTTCTCAAGGGGTTTACGTTGATATTAAGACCAGTAGGCTATTCGGAGCTTATTTCATAGATTCCTATTCATCGACTATCTCATATATTTTACATTTTTATATATTCTCATACATTAGATGTTCATATATATGTGTGTGTGTGTGTGTGTGTTTCTACATCTACATAAAATTCGCATATTATTATATACGTATATAACTTCATGAATGTTATGTATATGTACTAACACACACACACACACACACACACACACACATACACACACACACACACACACACACGCATATATATATATATATATATATATATATATATATATATATATAGAGAGAGAGAGAGAGAGAGAGAGAGAGAGAGAGAGAGAGAGATCGTATTCAGAAAGCGTTCAGCAAGTTATGTATTTTCAATGTATGTTAGCTTAAAGTCAGTTGTCTCAACGGAGAAATATAAGACCCTCAGAGAACTGGTCATGAAAGGAATGTGCCCATTATACAGGAGCAAATTATGCAATAGCTTAGATAGAACTAAACATGAGATGGGAAAAGCCATTTCATGGTACTACAACTAGAGATAGCAGAGTGTCATGTTCGTGGACGCTACCCTTGGAGGGAAACTAACCAATGAAGAAAGGCCCTGAAAAATACCCACTTAAATATTAAAGTGGTAGAAAAGCCAGGAACTACCATAAAATCCCTGATCAGCAAAACACCCTTTTAAGAAAATTCACTGTACTCATAGGAAATGTATTATATGTAAAGTAAACCCCCGGATAAACTGTAAAACTAGAAATGTAGTCTATAGCATAAGATGTAGAGAGGGTACTTGCAGAAACATGACAACAACATACATAGGAGAGACAGTTCGAAGCATAGGAGTACGGATAGACCAACACTGAGGGGAATTAAAAGGACGAAAAAACGGTTCAGTAGTATACGAATACGCCAGACAACAATATGACGGTAATATAGACAACATAGAAATTAAAATAATATCTAAACATAGAAATGACCCAGCAGGTAGGCAAATCAGAGAGGCAAGTGAAATAGAACTTAGAAGGCCAAAGCTAAACAGAAAAAATGAATGGAATAACAACGAAACCCAAACAAACAATACTGACTGAAGAGAAATATAAATAAATAAATAAACATATACACAAGCACAATAACAACAAACACATATAAACACATAAACTAAGATAGAATATAATAACCAGTCACCCAAACGCGAACACACACACACCAAACACTATACTCACACGCAGACGCATGCGCAGAGAAGGAGACAAAAATAAATAAATAAATAGATAAAATAAAAATAGCGTAGACATACAATACAACAGGAGGAACACATAATAGTACCACTGATGATGTTGCATATGTGCAACGAAGAACTTTGTTAGACTATATATATGTATTTATATCTGTATTTTTGACCGTTGGTCAGTCACTGATAAACATTCAGGACCAAATGAATTCACTGTGGAGATATAAAAGATACAGAAAAAAACCCAACCAAACAGTGAGTGTATTCTATTATTATTTCTGGCAATATTATAACAACAATATGACCCTCCTAAGTATAACGTTATATATATATGGAGTTGGTCCGAGTATAGCTTAAGGCTTTCTCTGTTAATGTATTGTATATATATATATATATATATATATATATATATATATATTTCGTTTCTGAATTTGTTTAACAAGATACTTTATCTGAAAACATGTGTTGAAACCGATATTGTTATACTTTGGGAGAGTCATGTTGCCAATAAGCAACACACGCACCTCTTGCTTTAAATCCAATTTATTATAAATTAAATTATAAATTTAAGAAATTTATAAATTTCCGGTTGGTTGGTTGGTTGGTTGGTTGGTTGCACAACCGGACCGTTGTTCATATATTGCTAAATTTCTTTCGTCACACATTCTGTGACCTCATCAGTGCCCGGTGATTCGTTTCTTTTTTTTGTACGTCTCCTTTGTTCTGTCCTACGCCATCTTGTGTTTGTGTGTTGTGTGCTTAGTTTGCGCATGTGTTACATCGGGGTGTTTTTGTGTGTTTTTATTTGTTTATTTATTTGTTTATTTACATGTTACTAGTTGGTTGTTTGTTCTATGTGTGTATGTTTTCATTTTGTCCTTAATTGTCTGCTGTGATGTTGCTATTTCATTCACGTTTTCTATTTAATTTTGGTTGGAGTGCATTTATGTTTATTGTCTATGTGATTTGTCTAAACATTGCGTCTTTTCTGTGTGTAGATTTTATTTTTATTTCTATGTTCTCTAATTTACCCTTATGTTCTATTTTAGCATGTTGGTGGAGTACTGATGAGTCTTTTCTATCTTGAAACTCTCGCCAGTGTTCATTTAATCGTTCTCCTATACTACGAGCTGTCTCGCCTATGTACACTATATTCTTATCTTGACATCGTCCCTCAGTACATCTTATGCTATATACTATGTTTCTAGTTTTGCAGTTAATCTGGGGGCTTAGTTTACAGATTATGCATTTCTTATCTATAGAGGAGGTCTTTGAAAAGGGTATGTATTACTAATAAGTGTTTTTATGGAGGTACCTGGTCTTTCCACTATCTTAATATATAGTTTAAGTTTATCTAGGGCCCTTCTAAATGTTTAAGCTAGTTCACCTCTAGGGGTTGTATTGATGAACATTACACTCCGGTATTTATTGATATCATACCATGAGTTTATTCTATTAACCTTCTTTCTAGATTTGTTCTATTCTATTCCAAAATTTGCTCCTATACAAGGGCAGGTCCCATTTGTTTCATTATTTACCATTTTTTCCCATTTGGTTCTGGCTCCTCTATATACTCTGATTTTATCTCTCTGATTGTAACCAGAGAACTGCATACGGTGGATGAAGTGTTGTATGTGTCTCTCTAGTTCTTTGGAGTTTCACGTGCAGGACACGTTCCTCATCACCCGTCCTAAATCCGCAATCAGTATGTTTATTTTGGTGTGATCCGAAAGAGCTGAGTTTCGGTGGATAAGGTATTTGGAAGTCATGGGTTTGCCATGATGGGAATGAAGGATTTGTTTTTTTGTTATTAATAGTTTCTAACCAGAGGTCTGTGTCTAGTACAGGTAATCGATGGTTGGGGTGTTTGATAGGGTAGTGTATATTAACTTTAATATTTTAATGGATGCAGTTAGCTATTTGCTGGATGCTTTCCATAGTGTTTTTCAATAATTCCAGGCTGTTCTCTAGTCGGGGTGTTTTTATACGATGTTTATATCATCAACTTAGCGGGAGTACATAATCGGGGTTAAGAGGTTGTTGTATTGTAATTCTTTAAGTTTAAGTTTATTGTCCCACCATACCATTAATAGTTTAGCTATGACAGCTGCAATGCTAACACCAATGACTGCTCCCTCCTCCTGGACATATGTTTTATATATATATATATATATAAACATGACGTTTAAGATAACAGGTTAAAATTAGTTTCATTTATTCACAATCACTGTTATATATATTTCGCTGATAACCGTTAAGCACCAGTTATATCCTCATGAGACAGCTACCAATTGAACAGAAACAATTCATATTATTAGGAATAAATCTTACTTCTGTTATTTCGTCTCCTTCATATGCTCTGGGATGAATTTTCGTGTTGCTTTCTCAAGGCCCTGGTAGCTAATTATTTAGAATGAACGAATTTACAGCATCAGTAGAATTAACCCCTTCCTATTGGTCATATTTAGCATCACCATTCCAACAACAAGTCTTTTGAATTTCTTATGGATGACATTGTCTTGGAATCAAGTAAATCAGTGGCGGTTGTTTTCTGCAACCATAATAATAACTAAAGATACCTTAATCTATTCCAGAATAAATATAGGACGATCAGTCACTGTGTACTTTTGAAAATAGCATTTATTTTCACTAGCTCTGACAGTTTGGCAGGTGAACAGTGAACTGTACTGATGAAAGGTGATACCCAGAAACATTAGTGTCTGCAGTTCTGTATACATGCCAACACAAGAGCAAGAATGAAGGGTTCATTCTACTGACATGGCTATACAAATGAGGCTTCTTTGCATAATTGCAAACGAATCGAATGTTATAATTAATATTCGAAAAACTCAGATTACATTTCTTATGTATATAAATATATATATATATATATATATATATATATATATATATATATATATATATATATATATATATATATATATATATATATATATATATATATATACATATATATATATATATAAATATATATATATATATATATATATATATATATAAATATATATATATATTGAAAGCCGTCTTCTCAATGGATTTCCGCATGGATTATCGATTTATTTGTTTTGATACTTGAAACCGTACGGTAAGGGTAATTACAGCAGGTACGGTGAACTTTTTAAAATTTTTATTTTTAAACTTTTTCTTATTTGCTAAACCTTGATTATATATGTTGTGGCTCGTTAATGTATTAACCTACCATAGAACCACATTGGCATACGGTTACATAATACATGTGTCCCTATATACATTTTGCATGTAGGGAGACATACTTGATTATTATTAATCTCCCCTAGTCGAGATAACTTGTTGGTCTTTTTAACTGTTGCTATTTCTAGTGGCAGTACAT
Organism: Eledone cirrhosa; assembly: GCA_964016885.1. Lineage (NCBI taxonomy): Eukaryota > Metazoa > Mollusca > Cephalopoda > Octopoda > Eledonidae > Eledone > Eledone cirrhosa. Next base: position 194,335,232 of record OZ024742.1, read on the forward strand.
TGACCGTTCCGCCCCTGCCTTCTATTTTTACACACGGCACTAGACAACAGTCCGTGATTTGAACTCGGGAATTTTATATTCTCCGAGCGAGAAGAACCCTCTGAAGAAAGTCTTCTTCTCAATGATTTTCTGCATGGATTATCCATTTATTTTGTGACTTGAACCGTACGGTAAGGGTAATTGCAGCAGGTACAGTGAACGTTTTAAAATTTATTTTTAAACTTTTTCTTATTTGCTTAACCTTGATTAAATATATATATATATATATATATATATATATATATATATATATATATATATATATATACATACAATAAAACAAACAAACCGAGCATTATAATAATTGTTCGGTACACCGATACGTGCATGTATATATATGTGTGCATGTGTGTATATATATACATACTACTGTACGTCTGTATACATATATGTATGTACGTATACATACATACATACTTACATTTAAGTAAGTGCCGTACTAAGGGTTAGAAATAAAATTTCGTTTCATTCTATTCCATTTCTATATATATATATATATATATATATATATATATATATATATATAGGAAAAAGTATGACCCCGACGGCAGGACTTAATCCGTTTCCACGGCTATTTCTGGAGTTCAGAAATAGCCGTGGAAACGGCGTGAATTCTGCCGTCGGGGTCATACATTTTCCTATTTACCACTCTACTTCCCTATTGTGTACTCTGGTGCGTTATGGTCCATCTGGTTCCTTACCACAATTCCTTTGTTTTATATACATATATATATATATTGTTATACTTTGGGAGGGTCATGTTGCCAATAAGAAACACACGCACCAGTTGCTTTCACTTCAATTTATTATATATTTATAAATTTAAATGACTATATATAAACAACTATCTGGTTGTGGAACCAACCAACCAACCAGAAATTTATAAATTTATAAATTTGTAAATTTATAAATATATAATAAATTGAAGTGAAAGCAACTGGTGCGTGTGTTTCTTATTGGCAACATGACCCTCCCAAAGTATAACAATATCGGTTTCAACACACGATTTCAGATAAAGAATCTTGCTAAACAAATTCAGAAACGATATATATATATATATATATATTTCTTTAGGTTTGTTGGTTCACCACTGGATAGAGTTGGCCATTCCGTATGGTCAATCTTGGTGTAATATTGCGGAGAGTACTCAACGTAGTGCAGTTCACCCGTCTTCAGAGACTGAGAGGACGACTGACCAACTAGCTGCTTTCACCTCGGCCAGTCGCCCTCAAAGTGATGGCTACCCGGTCTGCTAATGACCATCTGGTGAGGGGGCGAAGGCTTATTATGTACTACCACCTCTCTGTCAAAGAATAAAAAAGGGGAAGAAAGAAAGAAAGAAAGAAAGAGAGAAAGAAAGAAGAAAACAGAAAGAAGTCAGCGTAAGGGTCACACTACAGTCATGCTAGGAAACTCAGCGAAAAATGTTATTCCAAAGAATCTATATTTTAACAAAGGCATATATAATGGGTGTCTGTATAGTCTAATGTGTGAACAGAAAATTGGAACGTTACACTTATGTTACGAGTTATAGAATGAAATTAAATTAAAAAATAATAAATTGAAAAATAAATAAAAAAAATTAAAAAATTATTAGAAAATTAAAGATTAAGGTAGCGAGATTTATTTAATGAACTTACAGAGAGAGTCTTATATGAAAAAGTTAATCTCGATAAGATATCAGGGTGGGATATAGAGTAAAGATTAAAGCCTTCGATTGTGAATCCCAGCCAGCACCTCCTAACCACGTGTCAGCCAGTTTCAAGTGGTATCGTCCAGCGAAAGAAATGGAAATTAATTTTTCAAAGTACTCTAGGAACGTAGCTACCTTAGGCCCCGGGTGTGCTAGCGGGAAGTCTACAATTTCGACAGGCCATCGTCTATACCAAACGAATACTATTCATTCACACATGAGGGATTTATTTACGTGCCAGTAGAGGCATGATACAGCTAACAGTTATGCCTAAGTCTGGAGTTTATAGGTATAAGTATAATATGGCGGTCAAAACAGGCGGCGCGGCGGGCGAGGGTCAAAGTCATCCGCTCCGAGTAATTTCCTTTACCGAAAGAGGGGAAATGTATTTTTCCAAGCACTCATGGAAGGCTGAACTTTCCAAGCGCCTGGCACGTAAATAAACCCCTCATGTGTGAATTAATAGTATTCGTTTGGTATAGACGATAGCCTGTCCGCTAGCACACCCGGAGCCTAAGATAGCTACGTTCCTAGAGTACTCGGAAAAATTAATTTCCATTTCTTTCGCTGGAGGATACCACTTGAAACTGACTGACACGTGGTTAGGAGGTGCTGACTGGGATTCACAATCGAAGGCTTTAATCTTTACTCTATATCCCACCCTGATATCTTATCGAGATTAACTTGTTCATATAAGACTCTCTCTGTAAGTTCATTAAATAAATCTCGCTACCTTAATCTTTAATTTTCTAATAATTTTTGTTTATGTTTTATTTATTTTCAATTTATTATCTTTAAATTTAATTTCATCCTATAACTCGTAACATAAGTGTAACGTTCCAATTATCTGTTCACACATTAGACTATACAGACACCCATTATATATGCCTTTGTTAAAATATAGATTCTTTGGAATAACATTTTTCGCGGAGTTTTCTAGCATATCTCTAGTGTGACCCTTACGCTGACTTCTTTCTTTTTTCTTCTTTCTTTCTTTATTTCTTTCTTCTTCCTGTCTTTCTTTCTTTCTTCCCCCTTTTTATTCTTTGACGCAGAGGTGGTAGTACATTATAAGCCTTCGCCGCTTAACTAGATGGTCATTAGCAGACCGAGTAGCCATCACTTTGAGGGCGACTGGCCGAGGTGAAAGCAGCTAGTTGGTCATCGTCCTCTCTGTCTCTGATTTTTCGGACCCATATTTTTTCATATTCCTTTGTTATATTTCGAATACCTGATGATATCACCGGATTCATATGGAACCCGGTCATTGAAATGATCATAGTATAATAAACCTTTCAAGGATTCACACCAGTCCAGCCTCCTGTTATTTTATTTATAATTATCTCCGTATTCGCAACACCAACTACACAAACAAAGACGGGTGAACTGCACTACGTTGAGTACTCTCCACAATATTACACCAATATTGACCATACGGAATGACCAATTCTATCCAGTGGTGAACCAACAAACCTAAATAAATAATGCTCCAATAATGTTGAGTACTTCCAGATGTAATATTGAACAGCGGCACTGACTTCAGTGTACAGCTACCGCTAGCATGGGATTAACTGATCTACTTACCATTCGGATTTTGGCAGCTCTGTGCTTTATCTACCGCCCACCCGAAGCTGCTTCCTTGTCGGGAATATTCGGATTCCGACAAAATTCTACGTATTATACTAAAACATGTATTGTATTGACTGAATTCTCTACTCTATACCTCAGGACTTTTGTGTGACTCACACTGAATTCGGAGACCCGAACTTTACACTAGGTACCCCCTGTTACCATTCCATCTCTTCCATCCTCTATATCTATATGTACAACCTGTATTATCTGACTACAACTTGATCTATATTGTAGTTCCCCTTACTTTGATTCCTCCGATATGTTCTTATATACTTCCTTCTTACTACATCACTACCCTATCTATGAAGGCATTTTATTTATGTATTTTACTTTTTACTTTTATTAGCTTATTAATGTATTTTTATCAATGTATTCTTTATCTTTGTATTTTATCTTTGTATCCTGCATTTATTTATTTGTAACTTTCCTTACTCATGTCATTATGGACCTTTCATAGCCCCTTACCCACCAAAGAACCACACTACTTATAAACAGGACTAACTGGAACTTTAAAATATTTATAGTCTATTTGCACTTTTCATTGGGTTTTGCTACCTTCGACTGATGTGGTGGCTTATCCCGGCTGCGCGCCGGGCGCTCGCAGAGTTCAGCCTGCCTTGAGTGCTTGGAAAAATAAATTTCCCCTCTTTCGGTAAACGAAATTACTCGGAGCGGTTGGCTTTGCCCCGGGCCCGCCGCGCCGCCTGTTTTGACCGCCATATTATACTTATACCTATAAACTCCAGGCTTAGGCATAACTGTTAGCTGTATCATGCCTCTACTGGCACGTAAATAAACCCCTCACGTGTGAATTAATAGTATTCGTTTGGTATAGACGATGGCCTGTCGAAATTGTAGACTTCCCCCTAGCACACCCGGGGCCTAAGGTAGCTACGATCCTAGAGTACTTTGAAAAATTAATTTCTATTTCTTTCGCTGGACGATACCACTCGAAACTGGCTGACACGTGGTTAGGAGGTGCTGACTGGGATTCACAATCGAAGGATTTAATCTTTACTCTACATCCCACCCTGATATCTTATCGAGATTAACTTTTTCATATAACACTCTCTCTGTAAGTTCATTAAATAAATCTCGCTACCTTAATCTTTAATCTTCTAATAATTTTTTAATTTCTTTTATTTATTTTTCAATATATTATTTGTTTAATTTAATTTCATCCTATAACTCGTAACGTAAGTTTAACGTTCCAAATTTCTGTCCACACATTATACCATACAGACACCCATTATATATACCTTTGTTATATTTCGAATACCTGATGATATCACCGGATTCATATGGAACCCGGTCATTGAAATGATCATAGTATAATAAACCTTTCAAGGATTTACACCAGTCTAGCCTCCAGTTATTTTCTTTATATATATATATATATATATATATATATATATATATATATAATAGAACTCCTTATATTGTAGAGTTTTTTTCGAATGCTCTTTACTGTTGTTTCATGTAAACAGACATTCGTCTCATTCTGACATCACCAGCCCTGTCTCTACATGTGCGTTTTTCTTCATAATTACGCATGATGTTGAACTAGCCAGCTTTTAAATTCCCTTTTTGGCATATTATAAACAGTGGCCTCTTAGTTATCGTGGCTTTAGGCTCTGCTGATGATCGATTCCAACCGTGACCATCCCCACTGAAAGTTTCGTGAAATAATCTTTAAGACTATACAGAGCATTGTAGTTTTTCCAAATTGAAGGATGAGTATTTTAAACTTTATATTATTCTGAGTTAAGGCTCTATTGATTTTTCCCTGGATTTCACCAAATTCTGTGGATGAATCTATATCCTGATTCTTTTTGAATTGAGTTTGAATTATTTTCCCACATCTTACGTTAACTAATTTTCCATTTTGATGCTATAGTCACTTATATATTATGGAATACTGTTAGCTTCTTGCTACAATAATTTCTATACTTTTCATTTATATATAATATATATGTATATATACATACATACATGATGGCTGCAAACTCGTGTTCAAGCATTGATATCGCCCGATAAAATGCTCAAAAATGTGAGGCACGAATGTGGTTCTTTAAACCCTCTGGTACATACATGGTTCCTCTAGGACTTTCCATTGCTTGTTCTGACTGTATGTTCACATGTGTCTTTTAAGACCTCCCATGCGAGTTCATTCCTTGCCACATTTCTTACACCTTTTCAGATCATAATCTACATGAGGTCTACTGATAAGGCTCAGTTCGTGTCTTGTCAAACCAGCTTTGCTCAGACAGAGTCGACAACATGTGCTGGCAAACCAGATAATGTTCAACAGCAGGCAGTTCAGAACAGTATCTTTTCCTTACCCTCCTTTTCAGTGTTAGGTGTTCACCCTGATGAGTTTCAAAGAGTTCACTACCTGACTTTCTCAAAAGTCACCACTTCACACGCTCCTCAGCCATTTTCTCCCATTCGTCAGATGGAATTCCAGCGCAACCCAAGATGCCCCTGACACAGTCCCAGTAACGCAATTTTGGTTTGTGTGGTAATCGCCTTCCTTCACACAGTTCTCCGTAGAGAGGTTGGAATAGGATCATCAGACATCCGTAGCAGGTGTCCGCACCACCTCAACCGATGCCGAAATATCATGCTCTCTATAGTCACGCACCTGCTCCATCTGAGTACTTCCAAATCACCGATGAACATTTTCCATGGCACCCCAAGTAACTTACAAAGAGATTGTTGGCGAAACCTCTCCACTTCCTTGAGGTGCTTTCTGCTGTGACCCACGTTCCACAAGCATAAAGCAAAGAGGAGACGACGCAAGTCAGACACACTTTCACCTTGGTTTCGATAGTGATAATTCATCTGGACCAAAAAAAACATAATACATACATACATATATACATATATACATGCATACATACATATATATATATATGTGTGTGTGGTCTGTGTTGTATGTATCTATGTCTTGTCTGTATATTTTGTTATCCATTATAATGTGTGTGCAAGACTTTTAAAATAATTATATGGAAAATATAATCAATTAACATCCCTTTAAAGCGGAACTCCACAATAGCCGTTGTCAAATGTCAGGAACCGGGAAAAGAATAGAAAAACAAATAAACTAAACTGTATCCATTCAAATCTTTCTATATATATATATATATATATATATGTGTGTGGGGGGGGGGGGGCGCGTCTGTGTGAGTGTTTTAAGTACGCTTGTGAATGTGAAAATAAGTGTTTGGGAAGATATACTTCTGTGTGTGTATATGTGTGTGTGTTTGTATGTATTTGTGTACATTTGTGAGTTTCAGAGTGGAAGTAAGTGCTTGTGAAGTTATATCTATGTGTAGAGTACGTTTTTGAGTGTGTCTGTGAAGATATACCTATGTGTACGTGTGTATATATGTGTGTGTTTGAGTATGTTTGTGAGTGTGAATGTGAAAGTAAGTGTATCTGAAATTATATCTGTCGGTATGTGTGTATGCATGTGTGTCGGTGTATGTGTTTGAGTACGTTTGAGAGTGTCTGTGTGTGAAAGCGCATATTTCTGAAGATATATCTCTGTGTGTTTTTCTAATATATATACATAGACCTCAGTGTTTCCTCTAAAAGATTAAAGTCAATCACGTACATTAAACAATGTTCACCTACACCTACCCTGTGTGGTGCCCCAAAGCAGAAATATCGCATCTCATAATTACTAATTCATTATCGTATTCTAGCAGTATTTATTTTTTGTTATGGCTATTCTTATAGTTGCATAGTAATTAATGCAAATTCGATGTCATAAAGCAAACGAATTCCTTTGTAGTTTATCGTAAAGAAAATGTTATTTAGCGATTGTATGTTGAATAACTGTTGTTTGTGAACTCTGTACGATAACTACCACATTTATTTGTCTTGTTCATATTCAGCAAACCTCCACAACGTAACAGTGCAGCTTTTCTAGCAGCTCCAACGCATTTATTTTGTATAACGGCCATCATACGATATTATCACACGTTGCACAATTGATAGATTTATCATTTGAAATAGGAATCTTCTTCATTATCTCTCAACGCCCTGTTCCACATGAAACCTCATTTACAAGGCATTTCTGGAAGGTACTAAACGGCACTTTGACTGCATCACATTAATAAACTGTCTTTACTTTATTTTACTGCAAATGTGCTCAAAAGTATTTAAACATTTGAATTAAGAAACTTGCTATTAGATATTTATCTTCTAAATCTTCTATCGGGTATTAAAATCCAAAATTTACTACTGTAATAATGGTGATGATGCTGTTATGGAAATGAAGAATATTGTGTTGACTTATAATGCTGAACTCTATAGAAATTCCTCGGTTAAACCTCACACAGTCTGACAAATAAAGAGAAAATGCGGGCCCTGCTGACAGAAGTATTGTTCGACTTTAATGATTTATGATTTTTAGAAGACAAAATTATCAAATGATGTTAGAATGCGTGTTATTGCTCAGTCAGTCAATGCCAGTGTAGTAATAGTGTAATACTTTCTTGATAACTGCCGAAGAAATGGAAGCGAAGTCAATGCCAGTAGATTTCCTTATCTGTGGCCAACAAAATATCAAGTTTTTCAATATCCTACGCCTTAGCAAACATAATTCGAGTGAAGAGGTCATAGAGAGAGTCTCGACATGGTCGTTTGATCTGCTAACGATAACAACACACCCTTTCTCAATTTTTCATCATATTAAGTAGTTTTATCTCAGACAATATTTTAATCATCCGTATACTATATTTGAGCTCAATTAAGACCTGAACAGCAATAACACCAATAGTTTCATTTCACAGAATTTGATAAAACCTAGGCGGTAGATTTCGATCAATATATTTCATTGACAAACAGATCGTTTTTCTAACGTTCAGCAATTGGAAAACCAATAAACATCACAGATAATTCCCCTAAAACTATTTCACTATACATTAATTCACTGGAGCAATATAAAAACGATGGCATAAAGCATGTAATAGTAATATAAACTATTGCGAGATAATGTCAATAAAACAAGCCTCGCTGGGTTATGTTTCTATCGACGGTTTATGTTTTATCTTTCCGAAAAACCTACCGTTAGATTAAAGTTTTTTTTGTCGCATAGTTTTATTTTTTGCCTTTGTATATCAGGTATATAATTCGAATTGGCTGTTTAAGGACATGACTGGCTCCACTGAGACAGAGATACTTATTAAGAGTAGAGTGTACTATTTTTATGTATACTCTACCAACAGGTATTTTTATATTATTTTTTATAATTGTTGTTTATCACCAGTTGTAAGCACACGCATACACACGCACACACACACGCACACACACACACACACACGCACGCACACACACACACACACACACACACACACACACACACACACACACACACACACACACACACACATATATTATATATGTATAAATAGCTGTCGAAACGGCCGGAGTTCAGCTGTCGGGGTCCCGACTCTTTTCCTATATATTAATACATATGTTTATATATATATATAGTAATAATAATAAATTTGAAAACTAAAATCCAAAGAGGGCTCAATAAGGATAGATATATATCAGATATATAAGAAACGTAGGGCAAATATTTATTAAAATAACAGATTATAGTTTAAGCAAAGAATCGCTGCTTTCACCCTTAACGGGATCTTCTGAAAATAAAAACGTCAATCTGTGAACGCAGAAGTTAATATTTCAAAAAACGTTGCAACCGAAGGAAGACAGGAAGACGATGCTTTGGTTCATGGAAACATTCTCTGGCAATGGACGGAAAAAACGAAGATAATACGTCATTATGTGAACCGTAGGGTATCATGTGGGGCTGTAATACAGGAAAGTTTTGTGCAATTTATGTTTACAAGCCGAAATTGCCTCAGATCTTTTGTTTAAGATGTGTGTATATTTATATACGTTTATTTAATTATGTATACACGCACACACATACACATATATATATATATATTTTTATATATATTTTTATGTGTATTTGGTGTATACGTTCGTATGTGTGCGGGTACAGGCGTCGCGTGGATTCTGTATGCGCGTGCGTGTTTTATTTTGTGTACGTGCTTGTATTTGCAAACCCATGGCGAGTGCTTTCGCGTATGCTTGTGTATGTACGTATATGGATGCACGTATGTATATAATTAATTCAAATGGGTTCAAACAAAGTCGTACTACAATTTCTCAAATTTTGACTCTTAGACGAAGTATTGAGGACGTCAAGTCCAAGAAGATTTCAGCAGTTTTAACATGTATAGACTTTCAAAAGTTCTTCGATTCAATGAATCTATAAAATATTTTGAAAAGTCTTCAAATTTATGGCTTCCTTCAGAAAATTGTTCAAGCCACTGGTGTCTTGTACGAGAATACCATAGCGAAACCGATTTCGTCGAAATTAAGAATAGAGTACTTTAGGGTGATTCTCTGTCTCCATGCATTTTTATTATAGTGATAGATTACGTTATTAGATATAATGTTCAAGGTCATGAGAATTATGGTTTTACTTTAAACCGAACTACTGCTAGGGAACAACTTCATCCGACATATGTATACAGATGCATACCTATGCCCTTACAGAAACTAATTAGTTGGAGTGAAATTTTAGTAAGTAAGTCAATGTTCATAACTTTCTTATTTACGTCTTTCATATAATTGTTCTGCATCCCGTGCATAGAACCACAAAGTTACTAAGACAAAACATATATATTTGCTGGCATAGGTATGCATCTGTATACATATGTCGGTAGATATACTAATTCTTTATAATTATCTCCAAATTGTTTGTTGAGCAAAATTTGCCGAAATTACTACTGTGATTAATAGTAGTGGCTAGGCTCTGTCTTAATAGCACCCCACTCCTGGCTGATTAACCTCAGTGTCACGTGATTGATTCTTTTGAATTTGCCACTTGACCAAGTAGGCAGTGAATTTTTCAATGTCTTGGAATCTAGCCCCGTTCTTTTTTTTCCATCCACTGAATTATTTTTATATAAGTTCCCAGTGTCCCCGCATTGCCTGGAAGCTTAGCTGAGAATAGACTCCCAGATGACGTAAGGCTTCTCTATGGAAACGATAAGTAACCATATTTATCCCCTTACAGAAACTAATTAGTTGGAGTGAAATTTTAGTAAGTAATTCAATTTCCATAACTTTCTTATTTACGTCTTTCATATATATATATATATATATATATATATATATATATATATATATATATATACAATATTAAATAAATGGAAAACTATATTTATAAAACCATATCTATTTCATTATATATATTTCGGGGATATCATATTAACAATATGCTATGCCTTCATCAGACAAAATACAATATAAACAGTTTTATAGATAAATATATTAGACATACCGTAATAAACATCAACTTCATTTGGAGAGGTTTACGCTAGCGTAAACCTCTCCAAATGAAGTTGATGTTTATTACGGTATGTCTAATATATTTATCTTTAAAACTGTTTATATTGTATTTTGTCTGATGAAGGCATAGCATATTGTTAATATGATATCCCCGAAATATATATAATGAAATAGATATGGTTTTATAAATATAGTTTTCCATTTATTTAATATTGTAAATATACTCCAAATATTTGTCGAGTGCTTTTATATCAGTTATAAATATTTACTAGTTGTAACCCAACAATTTTAAATATAACTTTACATGTATATATATATATATATATATATATATATATATATATATATATATATATATATATATATATATCCATTGAATTCCGATCGACCACTCTAACCTTTGAGGTAAAAGTCCTTTGCCGAAATATCCTGTCTAAATTAGAAGCTATACGAACACTTTGGAGGAAACCTCTTACGTTAGAATGCCAGTTTACATAGAGTTGTTTTTTTTTACATTTAAGATTTCCATACATCTTCTAATTTAGAGTTAATGTGTTGCCAGAGGTCGTTTAGCTTACTGATTAGAACACTCGACCTGGGTTAGTGGCACGTGGAATTTCATTTTTTGGAGAGGTTCCTCATCACTTTGTACCGTCCAAATAATTTCCAATACGAGTGCTAATTATATGCAAATTAGTGTCGTCCATTTCAAAATAATACTAAAATGAATGTGTATATTTACCCATCAAATACGTGTTTCCTTGAATGATATACACGCCTTCAAATGAGGGTCCAATTAGATACGAAACTCGATTCACGTTTCTTCATCATTTTTTTTTTCAAATTACACTGAAATTCGTATTTTCTGGCATGCTTACATGTCTAAATATTAAGTATGTGTACATTCGTGTGGTCACGGTTTCTCACTCTGTATTTTTACATTTGTGTATGACTTTATCATATATATACATGAATTAAATCTGATTTAATGGAAGCTATCACGTATGTGCAGATATACTACGACATGCAATGAATTAAGTGTTCTACCTATTTTTTTTATTATTTCATATGCTTTATATATTCATACTTGGTGCATCCAGGGAATGTTAACGGAAGAATATTTAATACAATTTATTCCAGTTTGAGTGATGTCTGCCTGTTACCTTCTTTCATTGAAAATAGTTCCCTTGCATATGAATTACTATGAAAACTACAAGCATATAGTGAATATTATAGAATTATCTCTCAGAAAATAAATCTCTTACTTCAGGAGGCTCCAGATATTTACGCTCTTTTGAATTAATTGTAAACAGGCAGCAATAAATTCCACTAACAAATATTGTAAAAACATTGACAAATATATTCATAATATTTCATCCCTGTTTAGTAGAATATAATTTAAATCACATTACAATATCAATGAATTTACTGTCCAGGTTTCACATTTTTGTGAAGTGTATGGTGTGTTATATAGATTTTACACATTTTTTTTAGTCAGATAAACAAAAGAAAAAATAGCAAGATCGAAATGTTCATGATTTGATTAATTTGTTGTTATTTTCTTTTATTTCTCATATATCTATTATTTACAAAATATTCATATCGGGTCTTGACTTCAACAAGGAGACGAAATAACTGTGTTCGGCTCTAGACCAGACATTAATAAATGGAAATATTTGATCTAATATTTTACACATCACAAAACATATATATATATATATTTATTTATTTATTTATTAAAATAACAAAGACTCGCTGCTTTCATCCTTTTAGTCTTCACATTTATTAGCAATTATCCCAGTGTAATAAAGTACCAGTAATACACTGATTCAATTGCTGGCCTTGTGCCTAAAATAGAAATAATCATTATTATTATTATTGTTGTTGTTATTCCTTGAATCTCAGTCATTGCTGTTGGTTAACTGGAAAGTCCGTTGGATTGAATATCAAGCCACTACCTGCAGCCTCAGATATTCAGGACGTATCGGAGGGTTCTTGCTGTTCCAAGCAAGCATGCCTTTTGAAGCGTTCCAAAAAGCGTGAAGGGGCCGATTTTCTTTAACCATCCCTGGAAAGTTTTGGAGATAGTCCCCAGTGCGCCTATGACAATCGGGATCACTTTGACTTCTATTATTTTTATTATTATTATTATTATTATTATTATTATTATTATTATTATTATTATTATTATTATTATTATAGCTGCATTTATCTTGCTTTATGTACATATGAGTTAGGCGGTGGATTGGCAGTATCGGTAGAGTGTCGGACGCCATGCTTTAAGCATAGAGTTACATCCCTGTATGACCTGAGTTCAAATCCCACCGAGGTTAACTTTGCCTTTCATCCTTCCGGGGTCGATAAGTACCAGTAATGCACTGGGTAATTGCTGGTCTTGTGCGAAAAGTAGAAACAATTATTATTATTATTATTATTCGAGGTTGACTTTGCCTTTCATCCTTACGGGTTCGATAAAATAAAGTACCAGTAATGTACTGGGTAATTGCTGGCCTTGTGCCTAAAGTAGAAACAATTATTATTATTATTATAGTTGCATTCATCTTGCTTTATGTTCATACGAGTTATCACCAAGTCATAACCAGTGACCTCAAGAGACAACAAGGTCCGCCATGTTCAAGAAAGAACATACATACTCACGCATGCATCTTTAGGTGTTTAGACTTGTGATGTACTTATATTGACGGAACGTTCCTTAGTATATGGGCAGTTCCCATTAGTACTATCTTTTGTATTTCTCCTATACGCGAGTTTCCTGGGATTTGCGATAAGTAATCATTAGACCCCTTAGGTATCATTCCTAGAGCGCCTCCAACCACTGGTATTGTTTTAGTTCTCAATTTCCACATTTTTCCAATTTCTATCTCCAGGTCCTTATACTGGCTCAATTTTTCAAATGTTTTTATAGTTACATTCTTGTATATTGGAACGGACATATCAATTAGCAGGCATACCCTCTTTTTAAAGTCCTTCAATATATATCAGGTCTATTTGCATCTATCTTTCGTTCTGTTTGTATGCTAAAGATCCAGATGATTGAGATGTGATCTTTTTCAAGTATGGGAGGGGGTTGATGCTCCCACCAATTCTTTTGATGAGGCATGTCAAAATGCTTACAGATTATCCAATGTATGTATTGTGCAGCTCTGTCATGCCTGTTTAGGTATTCGGTTGGAGCTATAGGACTGCACATTGAAATTATATGATCAATGGTCTCTGGTTGTTTTTTACATACACTGCATAATGGGTTGCATCCATTTTTTTATTATGTTGGCTTGGTAATTTTTTGTTGGCAGACACTGATCTTGTGCTGATATAATCAGTCCTTCAGTCTCCATTTTCAGTTCAGACGAAGCCAACCACTGATGGGTTAAAGTTTTGTCAACATAATATTTTTAGCTCTTTCTGGATATTTTCCATACAGAGGCTTTTTTTGCCATTTCTTAGCCAGTTTCTGTAGCAGTCCTTTCTTTGCAATTACTTTTACCTCCTTTGCTTTTTCTGTGTTTTCCATTTCAGCAGTAAATGGGACTTCTGAAATGTGTAGTCCATTACTGTATCTTTGTGAATCTTTTGTAATGGAGTATGATCTTCTGATACTTTCGTGTTTCAAAACGTGTTTGATCATCCAATCATGTGATTCCCTTAGATATGTAGATAATCCAATTGTTGCAGTTTTCAACGCAATATATAAATGGATTAACCCACGTCCTCTCTCTTTCCTTGGGAGATATATTATATATGTATCTGCCTTAGGGTGATGCATTCTGTGCATGGTTAAGAATTTTCTAATTTTTGTATCGAGCCTCCGGATCTCTGCGGTTGACCAGTTGATGACATTGTAACTGTAGGTTACTACTGGTATGGCAAGCGTGTTTATGGCATCGATCCTATTCCTTGCATTCAATTCCGTTCTTAAGATTGCTCTTACTTTGCGCTAACATTCCTTCCTTATCCTTACCCTCATTATCGAGTGCTTGATTCCGTCTCCTTCACAAGCACCTAGATATTTGTAAGTTTCCTCTTGATCAAGTTCTCTTATCACATCCCCCGATCATGATTAATGTCTGAACTCTTCAGCAGCTTTCCTCTGGTGAACTTCGCTTTGGCGCATTTATCTAGTCCAAACTCCATTTTAATGTCATCACTGAACTGCTCCGCAGTGGATAATAGCCCTTGCAATTGTTCATCATATTTTGCAAATAGTTTGCAAATGTAGAACAAGCGATTAATGGTTTTGTCTTAGATTTTATATCCATGTTTTGTTTCTTTGAGCAATTTACTTAATGGTATAAGTGCGATGCAGAATAAAAGCAGTGATAAAGAGTCACCCTGAAAAATACCACAATTAATATTAAATTCTCCAGCTTCCCGTGATTCCTTTTCACTATTCAAAAGGAGTGTCGTTTTCCATGTCATCATACTGAATAACAAGAACCTCCTGACAACGGGAGATATTTTGAAAATCTCTAAACATTTTTCAATCCATCTGTGTGGCAAACTATCGAATGCTTTTTTATAATCTATCCAAGCAATTCATAGATTTTTGTGTCTATTATGACAATCTTGCTGTATCATTTTGTTAACCAAAAGCTGATCCTTACAGCCATATGAGCCTCGTATACACACTTTCTGCTCATTGGGAAATAGGTCATGTGTTATCAGGTGGTCATATGTATATTCAGTTAGGACTGATGTTAAAATTTTATACATTGTGGTCAAGCAAGTTATCGGTCTGTAATTTTTGGGATTGTTTGTCTCATCATTCTTCGGAAGGAGGAATGTAATGCCGTTAACTAGCCATGATGGTATCTTTTTTGGCTCCTTAACTATTTCATTGTAAAGTTGGGCTAACAGCTAATGAGACTCTGTGAAGGCATTTATCCAAACATTTGGTATTTTGTCTTTTCCTGGGGATTTCCATTTGCTGGTTTTTCTAAGAGCCAAGCGCAACTGTTCAACTGTTATATTTTCCCATATTTTTTCATCAAATTGAGCTGTATCTTTCATTTTTCTGTCTATCCATGGGGCATGTATATTATGAACCTTTTCTTCGGCCCATATCTTTTCCCAGAATTCTTGCACTTCCTCCTTGGGAGGTATTGATTTAGCAGTTATTCTTGACTTGGCAATGTTTCTGTAGAAGTTTCTTTGGTTGTTTTTTAACATATTATTGTTCTTATAGAATCTAGATCGTTTTTCAAAGCGCCTTATACGGGCAGCTTTGGCCGACACTCTTTGCTTGATTATTTCTATCAGCATCTATGTCACTTGTTGATTTTATACTGTATTTTCTTTTCAATTTTCAGAGTTTAGTTTGTTTAACATGTTCACCTACTTTATAGTTTGTTAAAATTTCTATGTCAGATCGGAGAAGGTTTATTTGGCGATTGATATTCTCTTGCCAAGTAGGTTTCTTGTAGGAATTCTGTTTGGAGTTCTGGATATTAGGTAGAGTGTCTCGTTCCCCCATGTCAGATTCTTTCATTTTCATCCATTCGATCATAATTTCATCCTTCAAGTTGGCAAGTTCATTCTCGTTCATTTCTGTATCATTTACGATCCCATTATTTTCATTTTGAGTTTCATCTTGAGCATGCACTCCCTCCACTTTTTCGATCCTTTCTTTAATTTGTTCTGTTGCCAGTGATTCCGCCCCAACCCTGGGATTCGAAGTGTTACAATTTACCTCGTTTTCACTGACACATGTTTCATTTTCCCTTCGCTGACTTTGTGCTAATAGCTTGATCTGATCAATTTCTATATCAGTTAGTAACATTTTTTTTACAATATTTCTTCGTATATTGGCTAGTTTGTTACTGTCAATATAGCCTCTGTTTTCGGGATGTTTCTTTTTCCAGTTGATATATGTCTGTTCTGTATTGGATGTATTTGATGGGTAGTACATGGAAGTGTAGAAAGCCTCAAGGACTTCTTTATTATCTTCCCTTGACCATTTTTCTCTCTTTTTCTTTGAATTTCTTGGTGGTGAGCATGGAGGGCCAACAGTAGGAGTATTCCGGTTATGGGAGGTCTCCAGCTCCGAAGTGATGGGAAGGTTTGAACCATTAGCTGATTTTTCGACCCCAGTCTGGTTCCTCTCTGAGGGATGCGGCCCTTTTTTACCCTGGTGACGGCCGATCCGATATGAGATTTTATCATTAGATATATACTTTATTTTGTCGCGTTTTATCCTTATCCGCCAAGGGGTAATCATTTCGTGTTACCACTTCTAGAACGAGTGTCAACCAAGACTAGAGGGGTCGTTCTCCCCTAGAGACACGGCTATTCCCGCCGGCCGCCATCCCGGTATTTCTTGGTCACGGGGATTTCTTTTTGTTTTTTTTTTTAAATTGTTATTATCATGAGTGCTTCCTTAATGTGAGCATTGCGTGGCTTAAGAATGAAATTATTAATAATTGTCTCCACTCCAGGCACAAGGCCAGCAATCACCCAGTGCATCACAATAATATAATATACTTTTTGCTGAAGTTACCTGTTGTTGTTGTTGGCTATGTCGGTGGTGGTGATGGGGCTTTTTATATTGTTGGTGAGGAAGGGGTGAGCCAGCAGTGCCATAGTTGTTGATGTTGACGTTTGGCCGGTGGCCAGGTCAATCTATTTATATCTTTTGCTAGCCTCTCCCTTGTCTAGTGATACCGCCACCTTCCCCTTTCTCTCTCAAATTAACAGGGGAATAGTGGTGGTAGCAATGAAGGAGTGGTGGCGGCGGTGATGGGATAGTGGTAGCAATGATGGATGTAGTGGTGGCGGCGGTGGCGTTGCCGTTACTGAGTTTTATGATATGTAGTTTCTGAGTTTGTGTCGCGTATGTTTAATATATATTGTGTTGACATATTCTCGTAAAATTGGAATTAAACATTTTGTTAAAACTTGAGAAAATAATAAAAGTAATTATTATTATGATGCTGGGATTGGTGGTGGTGGTGGTGGTGAAATTGCCGTTATCTGGCTGTTATATTTAGTGTGATGGTGTAGGTGGTGTCAAGTTTCTGGTATTGGTGAAATTGCTGTTATTTGGCTGTTCTATATAGTGTAGACAGAGGGTGTTTTCTTCCATTTATATTCATTTTCTTTTTTGAATACAAAATATATAATACAAAATTGAATATTTGAGCGATATAACAATATAATATGTATCCGAAATTTTATGGGACTTGATTCGGTGGTTTATGCATAATTTGTACTAAGAATTGTTATTTCACAATTGATTTAAATATGTTAAAAATCAAAAACTTACGGAAGCGATTTCATGACCTTCTACCACCTCGTGCGTCTTCTTCCCTTCTTCATCTTCTTCTTCTTCTTCTTATTATTATTATTATTATTAATATATTATTATTATTATTATTATATTATTATTATTATTATTAATAATAATAATAATATATATATATATATATATATATATATATATATATATATATATATATATATATATATATAATGTGAGAATCCTACAATATTTAATAACGATAATAATAATTGCTTCGAGAAAAATATAGATGGGATCATAGAAATGCTCACGTATGTATAAATATAAATATGGGAGGTAGAAACAGAGGCGTCTAGGGTCAGGGAAGTCGCGCCTCAATAGAGGAAAGTCGCTAGTTTGAGTATGGTTACTAGGCAAGAAGGTGTGACTTAGTCTGCCGTGGTCGTGTTCAGTTGTACGAAGCTGCAAATACTGCTAAAGAAATGAGTTCCCATTGGATTACCATTGCCCCATTTGGTATGTTGTATACAAGTGCGAAATCACAATCTACTTTAAATACCATCTTACAACGTTTGAAATCCCATGTCCCTGACACAACATCCTTTCACGCATACCTCCCATCCTTATACACTCGTGTGTGTTTGCATGATCCCATCTGCCTGTTATTATTTTCTTTTCCAATGGCGGTGTATTGACATAATCGCTCGATCATTGTACCAATGCTTAGCTGCATTTGTTCGGCTCATTACTTTCAAATTCTGCCGAGGTTAGTTTGCCTTACGTCAATATAATAAAGTACCAGGAATGCATTGGAGTCAATCTAATCGACTTTCTTCTCCTCCCCAAAAAAGTGTTGGCCATGTGCCTAATTCAGAAATCATTATCATGCTGTCCAACAGAATCAACGGGCGCTGGACGGTCGGAGCGGTTAAATAGCTCAAGGTCTGATTTTGTCCAGATCTCCAAATGAGCAAACACTGAGATGAGCAGAAATGATCCGAGAAGAAGCTATCCCTGACAGCTACGCGTACATCACGTCCGCCATCTACAGCGGAATTACCTTCATGCTCTGTCCTGGTCGACGTCTGACCTCACTGGAGCATTTTCGAGTATTGTTGCTCTGTGGGTATACGTCAAACACCTGTTATCACGTGTCGACGGATCTGACAATCAAGTGAGTCCATTCCTTCAAATGGCAAAAACGAACAGATTTTTATCTGCATAGTAGTCCTAGTGAAAGAGGTGATGTGGTGGATGCGTTTGAAAGAGTTAACGCCCGATTAACCCTTTTAAGTTTAACCTGAAAAAATCTCAAGATGAAGAGGGATATTCTGTCTTCCATCCAGTTTGTTGAAAGGTAAGTGAGGGAGGTTAACATGTACTGAGCCTGTATATTGGAGAAGAACTGAGTGAGGGTCGAGGTCACCATGGTATTTGGGGGATATCTTCTTGAGTGACCATTAGTGGAATCACCGCTTCTATAGAATTTGATTTGTCTATACATATTTGTTCAGCCTTTGTTATAAACCTTTATTTTACATAAAAGCTTACACTCTAGCGTCCTATACCATCTTTCTAAAGTCTGTCTTAAGCCAGAAGTCTCATTTGGCCAGTGCTTATCCCAGCTTCATGGCATGAAGCGACTGAGAGTACAAGACGTCCCCTGGACAGGACGCCAGTCCATTGCAGGGTTAAACTCCCAGCTATTGCTTGTACGCATTTTCAGCTGAGTATACTGGAGAAACGTGAAATGAGTGTTTTTGCTTAATAACACAACACGCAACCCAGGAATCCACGACATTATGATCGTAAGTCCAAGACCCTTATCACTAGGCCTCTGCCTCCATATACCGTCTTTATTGCCATCTTATTGCAAGTCTTGCGCGAATAATAAATAAATAAACCATTATTATTATGTTTTTGTACTTGTGTATGTGTGTGTATATATGTACAATATTGTGAGTGCATATTCGCATATATATACATATAAATATGTATATATATATTTAAGTTGTTCTTGGTTCAATCGGGGGTTACCACAGTAACATAGCAATACATAGCAATACATAGCAGTGTATAAATGTTTTAATATAGAAAAGCTTCTACAGGAATAGAACTGTTTCATTCGTGAGAAATCATCAGGAAGCTGACTGTTCAAGTAAATGTGGTGGTATTTATATCTTTTCTGGTGGTAGGAGATGGTGGGGGTTAGGGTGGGTGGAGGTCATTGGTTGATGGTCTTAAAGAAAAGGAAACTCATTAAAAGCTAATTCTTTAAAGTTATAATTTATATTTAGAGTGACAAAGCATCAAAGAATACTGTAAACAGTTTCAAATTGGAATACCAATCCTTGTTTTTAAGTATCTCTTAAAGTAACAAAGCCTGTATATCAGGTGTCTACAGGATGGGTAGGGTTCATTGGTTTAAATAAAGTGGAATTCTTTAAAAGCTAATTCTTTAAAGCTGAATTTACGGTGACAAAGGCAGAAAGAATTCTATAAACAGCGTCAACTTTTGGGGTGCTTCGCCTTATTGTGAAGTATCTTTTAAGCTATGTTCCGGTGTCGGCCAGCACATTCACACACGCACAGACATACATGCATACACACACAGACACAAAAACACGTACATATAAATACGTATACACACATACATATACATACAGATATATACATATACACATATATATATATATAGTTATATATATATATATATATATATATATATATATATATATATATATATATATACATATATACATACATATACACACAGGTATATATATATATATATATATATATATATATATATATATATATTGTTAAACGGAATAGAAAATGCTGACAAATTGTTCACAGTGAAAAATAGTTTAATTAGGAATAAGTGAGAATTAGTAATTGTATGGGTTAGTATTCAGATTTTGTTTTAAGTTTTACCGGTTGCGCATTTAAAATGCTTTTCAAAAATAATTTTGAGATAGAGCGTCCGTGATGTTTGCTCTGATCTGATTAGTTTTGGGAATTCTAACTGTTTTTATGTTAAAAAACTTGCTCCAGCGGTATTAAAATAGGTTTTGCGCCAATTCGTGTTGCAAAAATTCTTGTGGTCAAAACAATTTTGATTGGTCGGTAGAGGTCATGTGAATGTAAAAAATTGATTTTGCGCCAAATGTAGTTTTGTGTCGGCTGACTGAGAAATGACTCTTTCACAACAAATATGTGTGTGTGTGTGTGTAGTAGTAGTAGTAGTAGTAAAGTGTTCGTTGTTGTGATAATGGTTAGCAGGGATGTGTGTGCGAACCGCAGCCTGTTGACAGTTCAAATGCTTATTAAGACAAGTGTGTGTGTGTGTGTGTGTGTGTGTGTGTGTGTGTGTGTGTGTGTGTGTGTGTGTGTGTGTGTGTGTGTGTGTGTATGTCTCTTTGTATGTTAATGTACGCGTGTGTATGTGTGTGTGTATTTATATATGTGTGTGTGTGTGAGAATGTGTATGTGTGTGTGGGGTGGGTGGGGGTGGACCAGTATTTTTTTCCCGGTAAAATGGTGTACATTATTCGATATTTTCAGTAAAATCGATTCTCTCAATAGAACATCAAAAACCTAAATAATAAAAGGTGTGAAATGATATTCACTATATATATATATATTCACTATATATATATATATATATATATATATATATATATATATATATATATATATATATATATATATATATATATATATATATATGTGTGTGTGTGTTGCACCATAGAACATGTGTTTTTACGTATGTCATTGTGTTTATATGTGGGTAGAGATGTGTGCTGATGTAGGTATGTATGTTGAGGTGTGTATGTTGTGGGTTCGTCTTAGGGAGAAGTGTTTAGACGGGGTCCGTATTTGTTAATAAAGTAAGATTCCTTGCTGATGCGCTGTGTGTGGGTGGCATTAACTTTAAATTTGTAGAGGGGAAAGATTCTGAAGTTGGGATGATTTTGGGCAGCACAGGTATCAATGTGTTCACTCAGTGGTATTTTCCTGTATTCCCGTATTTTAATTTGGGATCTATGCGTTGGCGGAGGTTGATTTTGGTCTGGCCTATGTATTGTACTCGACAACCTGAGCAAGTTAATACATATATTAGATTTTCCGATGCACATGTGATATTGTGTTTTACTATAAAACGTTGTCCTTCTTTGAAATAGAATTCCGAACCCTCTATTAGGTTTATGCATATGCCACAGTTGGGTCTATCGCATTTTTTTACTGTGGGTTTCGTTGTTGTGATTGGCAGTACTTTGGCATGTGTTAGGATGTTTTTCATTGACTTAGATTGTCTTTTGCTCTTTATGATATCGTGTGTTCGTAGGTTTTGGTTCATTCTATGGTCCCTTTTCAATACAGGGATGTTCTGGAGGATGGTGTCAAAGGCCTCATTGTTGAGGGGGTTGTGTGTGGAGATGTATGGAAGAGCTTTTAGTTTCGGTTGATTTACTTTAGGGTGTCTAAGGTCCTGGGTACTAAGTTTTAGGGCACGTTGGATTCCATTGTCAATTAGTGATGCAGGGTAGTCCCTGCCTATGAGTGTGTCCTTTAGTTCTTGTAGCCGTAAGTAGCAGGAATTTTTATTGGAGAATATAGTTCAGATTCTCTTAGCTAAGTTGTAGGGAATATTAATTTTAACGTGTCTAGGGTGGCAAGAGTTGAAAGGAAGATATTGCTTGGAGTCTGTGGGCTTGTGGTATATGTCTGTTTCTATTTTTTTTGTTATGGATCTTAATGAGGATGTCGAGGAATGGGAGTTGTTGATGGCTGTATTCCATCGTGAAGTTAATATTCGTGTTGAGCCCATTTATAAGGGTGTAAAATTCTTTAAGTTTCTCGATGTTTTCGTGCCAAAGGATGAACAGTCATCTAGATATCGCTTCCAGTTCCTTTCTATGTGTAAGTGGCGAGTGTTTCCAAATTTGTTTAGGACTTTAGTGTAGAGGGTGATTTCCAGGTATCCCCTGACTAGGTTGGCATAAGTGGGGCTGTTTTCGTTCCCATAGCGGTCCCAGATTTCTGCCTGCAGGGTTTGTTATTGAAAACGAAGTAATTGTTCTCCAAGCTAAATTTGAGTCCTTCTATCACGAATTCTTTTTTGATGCGTTTTGGAAGTTCATTTGGGTAATTATCCAGCCAGAACTGGATAGCTTCTATTCCTAGGTTGTGGGGGGTGTTGGAGTATAGGTTGACTACATCGAACGTCACTAGTAGGGTCTGTTCAGAAAGTGGCATATTAGGGAGGTGATTGAGCATATCTAGGTCGTCCCTTATATAGCTTTTGATGTGTTTGAGAAAAGGCTTGAGAAGGCTATCAATGAAGTTGCTAAGGCGGTGGGTTTCGCAAGCGGGGCCTGCTATTATAGGTCTTAATTTGTGATCATTGGGTGAGGGTACATTGATGACTATGTCTCTGGCTTCCTTGCATGCCTTACTTATTAATTCGCTTTTATGTACTTTAGGGATACCGTAGAAAAGGCTGGATTGACTTGTGAAGTCAGTGATGAAGCTGAATTCCTTGTTAGTGAGTCCTTCTTTGTATTGGTTGATTAGAATTTTTAGGTTTCTCATAATTTTCTGTTGATTGTAGTGTTCAGCTTTTTCGTAGTATGTTTCGTTTTCCAAAGTGGAGAGCGCTAAGTTGATATAGAATTCTGTCTCCATTAGGACTACTGTACACCCTTTATCAGCCTCATTAATTGTAATGGTTTTGTCGGTTTTTAATCTATTTAACTCTTCCCATTCTTTCTTGTTGAGGTTTGGCTTGTGTTTTTGTCTGTTCAAGTGTTGGTAAGGGAAGTTTGTGATGTGTTCACAGAATTCGTCCAGGATTTTATTTCTACCTTTTGATGGGGTGTAATTGCTTTTATTTCTGGCTTATGATTCATCCTCATTGTACTGGTCGAATAGTTGTTCACTGAGTCGTAAATTTCTACAGAAGTCTGTGATGTCTTCCTTCATTTCATAGTAGTTAGGACGTAGTGGGGTCGGTGTGAATTTAAGACCTTTGGAGAGTAAGTTGATAAGGTTGGGTGTTGGTTCTGTACTAGTAAGATTGATAATTTTTATTACTATCGGTTTCTCCTCCCTGTCTTGTGTTATTTTGTTTGCCTGTATCTGTGTGCTGTGTCTAAAAAATGGTTGGGGTAGAGGGGTTTTCTGCTGATGTTAATTGGTCTCCTGTGTTTGCTATATTCCTTGTTGCAAAATGTGGTTCGGGTTGGTGGTTGTAGATTGAATGGGGTATTCCTGTACTGCGAGTATGGGTGTGTTTTTCTATGTGCCATGTTGGATTGTGGTGTTATAGGTGGCCTATGTTGTTGGTTGTATCGTGTGGTGTGGGTTTGTTGTGTATTGTGGAAGCGAGAGTTGAGAAAATGGAAATTACCATGCTGTCCCCTTGAAGTGGGGAAGTTGTTACATCTATCATGGTGGTGGTATCTTTTCCCTGTTTGACGATGAGGCATCCGCGTAGTTGTTGAGTGATTTGGTATGGTGTCTCCTTGAAGGGGGAAAGTTGTAAATGTCATTCTGGGGGAGACGATTTCTTGGGTTTTTGTTCCTTCTTATGGTAGTGAGGTTGGGAAGTTCATCTTCGGTGTGGTTCTTCCTTCTTCGTTTGTTAGTGGCTTGGGGGTTTGCGAAGTTGTTGTGCGGTTCAGTTATGGGTTTTACTATTTTTATGAATGGGTTATTGGAGGTGTAATCCGTTTGAAAAATCGATTCATAGTTTAGGAACCAAGCGGCACTTTTTTCCCAACGTTGAAGGGATTTCAGTTCTTCTCTGTTGCAGTCCCCTTTCCATAATTTGGAGATATTCTCTACCTTGGAGCCTTCCGTTTTATTGTTGATTTCCAGGAGGATCTCTTCATCGATGGTTTTGATTTTTTCCTCATTTGTCTGGGCCCTCAGTTTAAGAAGTTCAATTTCTGTCTTCATTTTTTCCAATGCCACTCTTTCCCTAAGGTGTCTTTGAGGTTCGGGTTCATTTGGAATGGACTTTATTTGTATATTACGGGGGAGAGTTAGAGGGGTTGAGTTAAGCCATTTTTCATATATCTCCGCTTTGTTGTGATTTTGTATCATCTTCCAGAATGAGAACTTTCTGTCTCTGAGGGATTTTGTTCCATTTTGGAATTGTTCGAATTTTCATTTTGTATGAATCAATCTCACATGGTTCTTCTTATGTTTTTCCTGGGTTGGTAGTAGTGAACATAGTTTGGGGAGTATCGCAAAGGTTTTGGAGTTTATCACCGATTTCGGAGGGTTTGTATCCGGAGACGGTTTCCTTATTTGTGGAGTCAAGTTTGTTGACCAGCAAAGATAGGTTGGTGTTAATTTTCTTAAGTTCCTGTAGAATCTCTTCATTTGTGTTGATAAGGGTTGTATCCATTTCTGTTGGGATTTTCTGTATCTCGTGTGAAGATATGATATTTAAAAGAATAGAGGTGAAAGACACAAGTCATTATATATCGGTAAACGGAATAGAAAATGTTGAGAAACTGTTCACAGTGAAAAATACTTTAATTAGTTTAATATTATAATATATATATATATATATATTAGTTTAATAGTTTAATATATATATATAGTTTAATAGTTTAATATATATATATATATAATATATATATGTTTAATATAGAAAAGGCTTTTACAGGGCTAGAACTGTTTCATTCGAGAGAAATCTTCAGGAGCTTCCAGATGATTTCTCCCGAATGAAATAGTTCTAGTACTGTAGAGGCATTTTCTATATTAAATAGTTATACTTTGTATCGCGTACCTTATTTACTGTCGTTACACCCGATTGAACCCGGGATAAACTTATATATATATATATATATATATATATATATATTAAAATAACAGATTAAAGTTTAAGCAGAGAATCGCTGCTTTCACCCTTAACAGGATCTTCTGAATCTAGAAAATTCAACCTGTGAACGCAGAAGTATAACTAAAGTCGTAGACTAAAATTCTATTTAGGAAACCGAATGATTCTCGGCTTCAGAGTTAAGAATAATGTAAGTAAATTACAAAGTTAATTGAAATCAACAAAAATTAAATATATACATGCACGCATCCATATACGTACATACACATGCATACGCGGAAACACCCGCCATGAGTATGCAAATACAAGCACGTACATAAAAAAGACGCACGCACATACAGAACACACGCAACACCTGTAGCCGCACACCTACGAACCTATACACCAAATACATATAAATATATATATATTAAAAAAATATATATATATGTGTGTGTGTGTGTGTGTGCGTGTATACATATAATTATATAAACGTATATAAATATACACACATCAATACGTATATAACGCGCGACCACACGTATCTACATGTAAAAACACATATGTTCGCTAAACGGACGTCGATCAAAACACAAAGTACACATATACACACACCCTACATACGTACGAACCCGAATACACACACAGACGCAAAACTCAGTTATAAACATAACCATATGCACATGTACCAGTATATATAATATAAAATATACGCCTATAACATATACAAGCAAATATACCTACGAAAAAGTATATGTACCTTCACAAAACCTACAGGTAATATATACTTACCTATACAAATAAGTAATGGTTTAAATATAACATATACTTAGCTACCACATCAAGACGTAAAATGTCCGCGTATAGTTCGTACTATACGTTAGCGTATAATGTGTGGCTATCCGTTAGGGTATAAAGATGGTTAAAAGATGGTTAAAAGGGTTCCAAATACAACGTCAAACACAACTTCGCTAAATGTTCTTAATCCCATTCTAAATCAAGAAACTATTATTCCTATCGCAAATAACTTCTCCAATCCAATTCCTTCTATAGATAACACTAGGTCACTCATTAATAATTGTTTCTACATTTGGCACAAGGCCAGCAATTACCCAGTACATTACTGGTACTTTATTTTATCGACCCCGTAAGGATGAAAGGCAAAGTTAACCTTGGCGGTCATAGTTACTCATTAATAATCTCTCTAATCGCAATTGCAATTGCCCTATTAAAAATAAATTGTCTTGATAAAAACTTAATTTACGAATGTAAAGTTATAACTGACACCAATTCCTTCACCTATTTTGGCTCCAGTTCCACCTCTTTTAAAGCTCGTCTTTATAACCATCATTCGTCTTTATAACCATCATTCGTCTTTTAAATACAAACTTAAAAGAACCAACATGGCTCTCTCAGAACTCATATGGTCCTTGAAAGACAAAAATATTAAATATAGCATCTTTTGGAAGAAGGTTTCTTCTGCGTCTCCATACTTGAACAGCTCTCTATCCAAAATTTGCAATCTCTGTCTAAATGAAACATTTACCATTATTCTAATTTAGATTCTATAATAAATAGACGCACTGACTTGTTTTCTATCGGCTTGCATAAATTCCATAACACATTTCACAAAGTATACAGCTAATATTCAATTCTTTATCAATTTAGAATCTTTTTCTCAAAGGCACATATACATATATATACACTTCTTTTAAAAATATACCCATCTTTCTACCTTATTTCAAAGGTTATTATACATTCTATAATACTTGTTACTCATTCTACATCGCTCCTATTTATCACTACCCTTTCTTCTCTTCTTCTTTTAATGTCTAACCCCTAATCTGTACCTTTTCTCACTCTTGCCTAACATAGAATCAATTATTACATAATACAATACATTCTTACTGTATATCACCTTGTAAAAATCCTTCGTAAACATATACATTTTTTTGACGTTAGAGTATTCATCCTCAATTCATTATTCTTTTCTCCCTTTCATCTAACTCATTCATGGTCATCTCACAATATTTCCTTACTTAAATAACCTGTTCCTTTAATAATAAATATCAACATTTTCTTAACATCGCACATATTATTAAACCCCTAAATATTATTCTCAATACATATTAACATTTTCTTTTTCATCGCACATATTATCAAACCCCTCAATATACAAACCTTAACTCTACACTATTTTTTTCTCTTCGTTAATTTTCAAATTCTTTTAATTTATACATAATCTACCAACGGTTTTCAACCTCTCTATGTAAAACAATATATCTTTCTCAGTTATAAAAGCTATCTCTCTCTCTCTCTATCACCCATCTCTCCTCCTATCTCACCCTTCCTCATTATACTCCTCCCTCTCCATCTTTACTCTCATCTCCTCCTCTTTTTCATCCTTTCCACCCCACCCCCTCTAAATAAAATATTTTTCCCAATATCACACATCAATCTAAAACTACTTCTCATATGTTGATTTAAAACTGAACTATCCACAAGTGTTGTTTAACCTTCATAACCTTCCTGTTTTTTCTGATGAAAACACAAATATTATTGCATGATGATATTTGTTTTTGAAATGCGCATAATAAAATACATAGAACTCTTTTAACCATCTTTTGTTCTTATATATATTATATATATATATATATATATACATTTGTGTGTGATTGTGTGTATGTATGTCTGTGTATCTGTGTGCGTATGTACGTATCTATATGTATGTAGATAAATGGGTGTGTATATGTATATATGTATAAGTCTTGTATGCAGTTGAATGTCTATATTTGTGCGTTTAGGTGCATTTTTACTTATATGCATATTTGCCTATATTCGCATATTATGTATTTGCATGTGTGATTAAACGTTTCTGCGGATAGTTGTGTGGGTGCTTATGCCGCAATAGATAAAAACCAAATTAGATTTCCTTTTTCTAGCCTCCGGTCTTATATCGTTCCAGTCCTCTTTTGTGTGTCTTAGAATAGCCTAAGATTGACATTCCTCTTATCACACTATATAACATACCAACCGCCGGACCCAGCACCATCCCATTGTCGAGAAACCTATTTATATATCAACTAACCTTTCTTAAAGTGGCTAGTGAGAGCCATCTGACCAGATAAAATTCCACATATCCCTCGGGAAATCATTTATATGTTGACTAGTAAATATAACACATTTCCTTGGAGAGGTTTGCCAAGTAACAAACTAAAACTGCAGGACCCACAGCCCGGTGTTTACCACATTAATATACACAATCATTATCTCATCGTTCATCGAGTACTATTTTGATTTAGGTCATCATGTTTTCACAACCGAGATACTACATATATATGACCGGGGGTTCAATGAAGTAAAATCCTGCCTGGCACAGAGAGGTGTTGTGTAGAGTGGTTGGAGGAAGGGACGCGTGACGGGCGGCCGGGTTGCCTTTTCCACGCCTTATATCCCGCAGGCGTTCTGCGAATCGGTCAGGCTGACAGCGGCTCGTTTTTCCGATGTATATGGACCCATAAAGGAAACACCGGGAGTGATAGATGACGTTGGCTGGTGAAAGTGGGGTGAATGCAAAATGAAAGGATAGGTATTATAGAAGAGACCCGAGCAGTGACAGGATTCAGGTGGCGGCGTAGGGGATGAGAAGGACATATGAACACGCAGGCTAGAAAGGTTGAAAGTGAGAGGGAATGTAAAGTGAGTGTGGTGTAAGGGCTGTGGTGAAGTCAGTTTTGCTGACGCGAGTGACGGCAGCTTCTATCAAGGTAGGAGGATATCCACGCTGGAAAAATCGAGACTAAGTCTTGAAGTCATGGTCCAGTTCCAGGACGAATATCGAATGTATCATTGATAAATCTATGTATGCAAAAAGTAACGGAAAACGACAAGGGAAACAATACAGTACAATTACGATATATATAAAGTCATATATATATATATATATATATATATATATGTGTGTGTAGATACATAATGTTTTAATTTGTTGTACACAAAGACATCTACTTCGATTTCTACATGTTACAAGCACACGTTCACATATATAGTTGTGATTGATATACTTAGGATCTTACCAGAAGTTTTTTTTTTCTCTTCTCTTGTAATAGTTGTAGGACCACACAACCGGCCAACCTCAACGGACATTTCTCCTTAAAAGTGACCTATCAAACATGCAGCAATAATCACAACTAACATCTCTGCTAAGGCGATGACACGAATTTCGAATGCATAAACTTTTGCTACCATAAACATCACGGACATTTATTGACATAACTTTTAGTGATTTCTTCGCACCACGTAGTATGAATAACATTACCTTAATGCCGTTCTACAGAAAGAGAAAAGTTTTAATAAGTACAAACTAAACACGAAATAATTAACTATGCTTACCACGTTTCCTAATACAACAACAATAATACTGGTAACAACATAGCAGATTTTTCAATAGCAAGAAATACAAAACACACACACACACACACACACACACACACACACACACACACACACACACACACACATAAATATATATATATATATATATATATTCTCCGAGCGAAAAGAACCCTCTGACGAAAGTCTTCCTTTTCAATGGATTTCTGCATGGATTATCCATTTATTTTGAGACTTGAAACCGTACGGTAAGGCTAATTACAGCAGGTACAGTGAACTTTTTAAAATTTATTTTAAAAGTTTTCTTATTTTTCTAAACATTGATTATATATATATATATATATATATATAAATATATATATACGCACACATGCACATACATAAACACAGAAAGAATATGAACATATTATTGACTATGAACTATTTACTGCATTGAGACTTTATCGTTATTTTTAATGTTTCCTCATCTTCATGTCCCTTGATAGTTTTACGCTCTTAAGACAATTTAGTACATTTCACGTTTGATGTTTCCCCATCAACTATGTTATTATTTTTCTTTCATTAAATGTACTGTTTTAAATAGTTGCACACAAACACACATACACACACACACACACATACACACACATACACCCACACACCCACACTCACACACCCACACAAACACGCACATACACAAACGCACTCATTTCTTCCTGTTATACAAATTTCCACACAAATTACCGCCCATAGCTATTATATGTGATTGATTTCTCTCGATCATTACTTTGCTTTTGAAGTATGGAATAATGTTGGCCCACACACACATCCAGACGGTACCACAGGAAATATTTAAACAAGTCTCGACTGTCTCTACTCACTGGAACGGCATGAAAATTACTCGTCTCAACCCGCTTTCGTAGCATGTACTACAGACACACACACACAAACAAACACACACACACACACGCCCACAAACACACACACACACACGCACACATACACATACACACACACATACTCACACACATATACACATGGGAAGTACATGTGCATGTGCTGACATATAATATATATATGGACATACATTCACACTGTGATTTTAAATAATGTTAAATGAAGACAAATATTGCTGCTGAATGTTATAGACATCAACCCATATGAAATTAATCATGACGATATTGCCGGAAATGACAATGACGTCATCTAATGTTATGAGGTTGTATTATGGTTTCAATCCACTTCGGCCTCACCACTTCCTCTATTTCAATCACACATCAACACGAACAATGTACGACCAACGTCTCAACTAAAATATCTGCTTCATGTTCAAGAGGTCAGCAACTAAACCGTCTCACCCACCAGTGGTGAGGTGATCAAGTAGAATCCAGCAGCACAAAAAAACAAGTGCCGTTAAACGACCATCCACAACCAATCGAACCATAATTGGCCTAGCGTGGTGAATACCGCTGCACCTCTGAAGATACACCTTACATGACCAAAATCAAACAGAAAGAGGTGGAGGTCAGTCATGGAGGATCACTTCCAACAGAGGCCCTGTTTTGGATATATATATATACATTCACAAACACAAACACACACACACAAACACACATATATATATATATATATATATATATATAGTTATGTAATAAACAACATAAGATAATTATTTCATTTACCAGTGGTTTCTTGAAAGCAAACAAAATTTGCATTCAATCACCAGAATGAAAAGAACCTGGTGTATAATAAATACACCAGGATTTTGGTAAATGAAATAATTATCTTATGTTGTTTATTACATAACTATTAAGCTCTGTAACCTACATAGAGCACTCTTTTTTCCTGGACTTTTCCGACGGAATTACTTCATTTATATATATATATATATATATTAGTAAAAGGAAAAGAAAATGCTGACAGATTTTTCCCACTGAAAAATAGTTTAATTAGGAAAAATATAAATTAGTAATAAGTATTTGTTAGTATTCAGTTTTAGTTTTAAGTTTTTACCGGTTGCGCATTTCTAATGCTTTTCAAAAATAATGTTAAGATAGAGCGCTCGTGATGTTTGCTCTAATCTAATATATATATATATATATATATATATATATGAGATTCTACAGGACTAGAACTGTTTCATTCCTGATGATTTCTAAAGAGTGAAACAGTTCTAGTCCTGTAGAATCTCATCTATATTAAAACTTTTATACTCTGCAATGTATTGAGTACCTTACTTACTGTGGTTACCTCCGATTCAACCTGGAATAACGTATATATATATATATATATATATATATATATATATATATATATATATATATATATATATATATATATATACAAACATAAATATATATATATATGTGTGTATATATAAAATAAGTAAGTGAAAGATGTAAAATGTGGCTTCGTTTATTATAAATTCTCTGGTATATATATTTCGGTGGCGTCTCTTATTGGCTGTGACCTCTTCAGGCAGTCCGAATTAGTGTGGAAAAGAAAGGTAGAAATGTTGTTGAAGTTTCTTCCACTCTGTCAATACATCGATATGTCCAGCTCCTGGGTGTATTGTTAGTCCTCCGAGGAACTGGAATCATATGCGCTAGAACAACCGAATTTCAGCGTCAAGAACACACTCATATCCAATTGGTCAGCTGTCATACCACTAGAAATTCTTCAGAGATAGGCCAGCCTGTTATAATATTTGTTATCATATTGTTTAAGCACAATTGACCTCCTTTACTGTGTTGGTAGTGGTAATGGTTTAAGAGGTCAGCGAGCAGGTCAACTTAGCATGCTGCTGCCTGCTATGGTCTGAAGAATGTATGTGTGTAGACTGGCCGCTATCCTGCCACCATTTGACGTGGTGTGGGGGATGCCTATATATATATATATATATATATATATATATTGAGTACTTTGGTGCGTTATGGTCCATCTGGTTCCTGACTCTTTTCCTATTACCCACTCTACTAACCTAAGTATCGAGTATTCTAGTGCGTTATGGTCCACCTGGTTTATTACCACACTCCCTTCGTGTGTGTATATATATATATATATATATATATATATATATATATATATATATGTGTGTGTGTGTGTGTGTGTATATATATACTCGTATATAATAAGTAAGAGAGACGGTTTCATTCGTACATCATTCTATCATCTAATACGTATTTCAAAGATGCGAATGTAGATACATAACCAATTTACATGTTTTTTAAAGAATAATCGAGATGTATTTTTCCATTGATATTAACCTCTCTTTCATGACTAGATTCCTATTATAGCAGCTCTATTTTGGAGTGGGAAACAGCATTGTTGATGGCGTTGGTGAATGAAAGCTGGGTGGCATATCAAGTTACCAGAGTGGTCGTTTGTTTCTTAGAATGGCTTGAAAGTACCGTTAATTTGATTTTTTTTCTGGACTTAATTTTACTTACTTAGATTTCAATTGTAGGTATTAACAATTTCATAGTGTGGTTGTAATGATGGTGAAGTTACAATGATAGTGAGATTACAATATATTTATGTATTGTTTATTAATAGTTAATGATAATGTTTTACATTACTTGTGGAAATGTTAACTATATATTCTGCGGAATGTATTATATATGTTATGTAAGCATGTGTTAAATATGACGGAGCGTTTAATAAGTTTTGTGCCTACTATTTATTATATGCAAAGTCTCAGTAGTACAGACGTCACACCCGCAAGATATAGACTCATTCATATAAGTAAAAACATATGAATGTTTTGACCAAGAAAGAGAGTATTGAATTTGGTTAATTTTTAGTGTCCAAACCAGTTACTCAGGTGTGTGTTAGGCCTTCTATCAACTATTTTGAAGGTGTAGCGATGGTTATACCATCTTTCCTTAAACCTTATAGAGGTTGCACCAATATATCTATATGTTTTATTACTCGTTATTACTCTACATTCATTTTTAAAATGTTGTTACATAGCGCATCTGCTAGGGGCTATGGCGTTGCAATTTGTCTCGTTACTGTTCATTATTACTTCCCTGATTGTCGGATTGGCAGTATCGGTAGAGGGTCGGACGCCATGCTTTCCAGCATAGTTACGTCCCTTTACGATCTGAGTTCAAATCCCGCCGAGGTTGACTTTGCCTTTCATCCTTACGGGGTCGATAAAATAAAGTACCAGTAATGTACTGGGTAATTGCTGGCCTTGTGCCTAAAGTAGAAACAATTATTACTTCCCTGTATATCTCATCTGTGTTTATGGTGTTTTTCTGTTAATTGCCTTGTTGTTTAACCTTTCAGTGTTTTTGCTTGCTATTGTGTCTTTATTGTTAATTCCTAGATTTCTATTATTAATCGTTGGTATGTTTTGCACTATGATTTTGGTTGTATATATATATATATATATATATATATAAATATACACTTATAAATATATATATATATATATATAAATATATGGGATAAAATGTTATCGTTATAGGTAATCCAGTTAGAGGTTGTGAGTACTCTGTATTGCGGATAGTTCTAACGTACGGCGTTGTTTTACTCAACAAGAGGTTTCCATAGTTAGGTAGCGAGTTCGCGAGAAGTCCTATGCATGTTATTCTTGGAGTAATAATAGTGAAAGGTTGAAGAATAACATGGTCGGCTGTACAAAAAGGGTTTTATTTCTAGTATTAACAATTTTTCATAGATCAGGTGAGTCTAAACGCCGCTAATCACTCGAAGTTGCGTCACTCGACCTTAAATACAGTGTTTACTTCTGATCAAATCATCGGAATACTGAAGGTTTTACATAATTGTTAATACTAGAAATAAATCCCTTTTTGTACAGCCGACCATGTTATTCTTCAATCTTTCAATATATATACTGTATATATATATATTATATATCAACTAGACGTTGATTAGATAGAACGTTTTTCACTACAACCCGTTTGGATCCATCATCATCATCGTCAAATCTGGCAAATGTATGCTTTCTTTTATCTCGATAAAATTCATTTATCCCAATATGACTGCGTACCCTCGTAAAGTACAGAAAGCAGTATAAAGTAGACATAAAAGCAAAGGTGCAATGCAGAATGTAGCTCATGTAGAATGGAATAATGGAAAACTAATAAGCAATAAGACAATACGTTGACATTCGAACTGATTTCCACAATTTTATCTTTCCTTACTTATATGATATTATCTATAAAACCTTTGAGTTTCTCTAGAATACTTGGATTATTAGCGAATAGTAATCTCGGAGATCAGAAAATTCACTTTAGATGAACAGATATAAAAACGTTTTTTTCTTAATGCTTTCGTGCTTACGTCTAAATAATCGATATTCTTATTTATTTCTTCAAAGAAAACATACAAATATATTTTATTTCTTGTTTTCAACAAAATTCGGTTTCTAACAACGTTTACATAATGTCTCTAAAACAGAAACGTTGATTATCATCAATGTATTAACACAATGAAACGTCTTATTACAAGTTTCTAAGCTGTACATTAAATGTACACGGAATAAAAGCATTTACTAAGGTCTATATGCAAACACACACATACACACACACACACACACACACATACACACACACACACGCACACGCACACACACACACACACACACACACACACATATATATATATATATATTATTTATTTATGTTCATACACAGGATAAAAGCGCTAACTAAGGTATATAAATATAGATATATACATATATATATATAATAGATGTAGTTCAAAGCACACATGTTTATCTTCTACTATGGTAAGCTAACATAAAAGTGAGGAGTAAGAGTCGATGACTTATATAAAAAAGTATAAAATTAATATAAATAAATAAATAATGCATAAAGTCTTCCAAAATATCCATTAACAGGGAATTCAAGAGCTGGAATCTGAGAATGATGTAACATATCCAAGAATAGAAACTTCTTGAGTAATTTAAGAGAGTTCATTTACCTCCTTAAAATAAACCACTTAATAAATCTAATGTGATGTTCTGAATAAAGCAATTTCTCCTGCATTGCGTTGTCAAATTATGTCGATGCTAATTCATTAAAACATATGAGGCGTATAATTAATATTTCAGTTAAACTCTGACCCGTAGGATGATACATGTAATTAGATAATTAAGGATACAAACGGAAAATAAAATATTATATTATTCTATTATATAAATACTAGCAGAAAAACCACCCTTAGGGTGGTTTTCTGCTAGCATGTATAGTGTGTATATTGATATTATACGCACGTATATATACATGTAGATATGATACATCAAATAAAAGCGTAATTGACACTATATAATACATAGAAATTGAACGAAGACTTATATAATCAATAAGTTAATCCATGATGCATTAAAAAAGACGATATTATATATAAACTGCATTAGGAGAAAATTAGTGACGGAAAATTAGTATGTTTATTTTATCGCCACCGGAAGTGTTGACATTTCATAAATTTTCAAGAAGTGATTCTTTAAATAAACAAAATGTATTTAATGACCAGCCACGAAATTTAGTAGATAAATTATGTAATAATCATTCATTGTGGATTGGCAATATCGGTAGAGGGTCGGACGCTATACTTTGACGCATAGAGTTACGGCCCTTGCCATTCTGAGTTCAAATCCCGCCGAGGTTAACTCTGCCTTACGGGGTCGATAAAATAAAAGTACCAGTTATGTACTGGAGAATTTCTGGCCTTGTGCCAAAAGTAGAAACAATTATTTATTCAAAGTAATCCAACTTATTTTACAAACGGGATAAAAAAAAATAAACCGTACGCAATCCCGCAGACCTTCCTTTATTAAAGTCTAGATTGAAAATACTGATATATTTCAAAATTTCGTCAGATCTTTAATTAACATAAGCTTAGCATATATATATATATATATATATATATTTGTAGTAAGGTTGCTTGGATGCGTCTATAGGCGGTATGACGGTTGAGCACTCTATGCATCTTCGGAGCAGACCATGATAATATGGAAAAGGAAGATACGTCTAGTGATTTCGAAGCAAATCACTAGACGTATCTGAGGAACTTGCGAATCCAGAGTCAGATTCGATCCACCAACAGATCGCACCTCGAACTGTTCGCCGGAGAAACAATTGTAATACGTAATAAATTGTGTTCCGATACACCACTGATTCTTCGTTTTCCATAGCATACATATATATATATATGTGTGTGTGTGTGTGTGTGTGTGTGTGTGTGTGTGTGTGTGTGTGTGTGTGTGTGTGTGTGTGTGTGTGCGATTGTGTGTGGGGGTGTGAGCGCGCGTGCGTGTGAGTATGTAGACATATATATAGATATATAAATGTATGCAAAAGGTAAACAGAAATAACAACACAATCGGTACAGTAAATGGAAGGAATATATTAGGTTAACGCTTGAAATAGCAGGAAGAAGGTCCTAACGTTTCGCACGTATGTCCTTTATCAGAAGAAAGAATGAGAAATAAGCTAGATTTAAGGGACGGGTGGGGTGTAATTGGAAACAAATGTATTTTGATAAAAAATAACAGGTCCATGCATACGCACACTCAGTCACACACACACATATATATATATATATATATATATATATATATATATATATAACGAGAGAGAAAGAGAGAGAGAGAGAGAGAGAGAGAGAGAGAGCGAGAGAGAGAGAGAGAGAGGGAGAGAGAGAGAGTTGAATTGAAAAAATGAGAGGAACAATTCTTTATAAAAAAATAAAATATAAAAGGTTTCTATGTATCAGTGTAAACCATCTTATCAAATAGTGAATATTACAATTAAAAAGAATTCAAAAGAATTCAAAATTTTTTAAATTAAAATTCAGTGTTGGACAATCTTTCTTGATGCGCAGCCTATCTCTATATATATCAAGTTATATTCCTGTCTGTGTGTTTGTTTGTTTATTTGTTCACGAACTACTCCTATGGTTTTGGATATAAAGCCCCATAAATATATATATTCTGAAAATACATTGCCCAGGGTACTTGGATAAGTATATTTCATTTTAATCAAAGGGTTCCACGGGGGAACAATCCCTCGCTGAAAAAAACCCGCTGAAATGTTTTTCTTTCGATTATTTATGAAATTTAAATCATAGCTAAATGAGAAGATATGATGCCTATTCACAAAATCTCAACAAATTTCAATAATATTAAGACACCCTAATGGGGTTAAACCCCCTATTAGGCTTCCCTGGAGGCACAAACCGCCGCTGAATTTGTTTCCCTTATATTTATACGAAAGGTAAACCACAGGTAAATGGCAAGATATGATGTTCTGCAATGTTTCATGCATTACATCTTACATTGAGTAATATTGAAATGCAGAGTTTTTCTCCATAAGTTATATCACTGATTTAAAATCAATCATCATTTTCTTACAAAAAAGAGGTGTGAATCGCAGCAAGGCGCTGGTAATTCGGCTAGTGTATATATATATATATATATATATATATATATATATATATATATATATATATATATATATATATATATATATATATTACATATTTATACGAATAATAAAAAGGGCAAGAAAAATTATTAGTTTTAACATACATATTTAGAGAAGAGAGTTCATATCTCTGTCCGTGTTTTTCCTCCGTTCTCTGTTAGATGGCTGACAGAAATAGTAGTTTTCATTTTTTGGGGATTTGACTGGTAATATTTATATAACCAATTAAAGATTGATAATGAGTAATGAAAAATATGTTACTGTAGGAGTCATCTGTTTGAACAGTATATGTTTTACCTAATTTCAATATTCAATGTTAAAGTTGAGTATTAATACTGAGAGCGACAGACACCATGCTTTGCAGCATAGAGTTATGGCCCTTTACGCTCAATTTAGAGTTCAATTCCGCCGAGGTTCAATTTGCCTTACGGGGTCGATGAAATAAAGTACCAGTAATGCCCTGAGATAATTGCTGGCATTGTGCCAAAAGTAGAAACATTATTCTGCGTTATATGTTATGTTTATGCTCCTATGTAGCATAATTTTCGTAATTACTCTTAACACATGTTTCGCAAAAGACCAAATGGTTGCCTTAAACTTTACCATCAACTTCGACTAAAAAACTGATTTGTTTATCAGACGCAGTTGAGTTCATAATTGGAATATAATGATCTGTTTGTGTAAGGCATTAGACCTGTATATATAGAAGATTTCGCCACCACAGAACTGTCACCATTAATTCGCTGTCTGCATGTACCGGAATCTCATGAGGGAGGGTAGAGACCAAGAGTATGCATGAGACAATAAAATTAAATATTTCTGTGTATCTGTACATTATATACCCACACTTACAAACGTACATAGACAAACAAATATATACACATATAAACACACAGTCATGCATTCACTACATACTCTCACATCATATATAAATTATATATATATTAGAATTCGGATTTACCTTCGAACATAGTTGTGTATAGATATGTATTTGAATTTCGTATTTCTAAGGAAATACACTATGTTTACAAATAAACATTTAGAAAGCCATAGCTATAAAAAAAAATCCACTGGGAGCTAACCACACCCTGCGGTGTCCGGCAGAAGCAAGGGAGACAATCATCTATGCATTTTCGAACACAAATGGTTGTCGCCGGGATGATCTTTCCAACTCTTGCAACTGCTGGACATTGA
This sequence comes from Eledone cirrhosa, assembly GCA_964016885.1. NCBI lineage: Eukaryota > Metazoa > Mollusca > Cephalopoda > Octopoda > Eledonidae > Eledone > Eledone cirrhosa. The sequence goes on from OZ024742.1 coordinate 194,375,095, forward strand.
AAACAGGCGAAAATAAATAGTTTATTCGTCTGCGGAAATGATATGATTAATCTCATTTTCATATGAAGCTGTATAAGTTGGTTCAACTTATAATAGAATATAACTAGGATTTAGCTTCGAACATTGTTGTATACAAATATGTATTTGAATTTCCTAAAGAAACATGGTATGTTTATAAATAAAAATTTTGAAAGCCATAGCTATGAAAAACACACTGGCAGCTAACGCTACCCAGTGTGTTTTTCATATATATATGTACGTCATCTTAACCCCACTATCAGGCTAAATAATTTTCTTTAATTTCTTTAGTGAAAATACGGCGATAGCTTACATTTATAATTTCAAACTCGCTCGCTGTTTCGAAAATATTCTTACTTGACACATATATATATATATATATATATATATATATATATATATATATATATATATATATAATTCAGCGAAAAACGTATTTCGGCTGGTAGAAAAAGCGAAACGAAACGCAAGATCGTAGAAATGCTGGCAAGCGCTCAATGGTTAAAAAACCAGAGCTAAACAATATGTTAAAACGCCATACAAACTGAAAAAGTAGTTAAGAAGGCATTAACCACCTAAGCCAAAAAACAAATCAAGCTAAACAGGTCAAACAATATGTAGTTCAAGGAGACAACACAAAGAGGTATAAAAAGTATTATTAGTTCCACGCTTTGCATTGGAAAGAGGAAAGACAGTTCTACATCTCAGGCTTTAAACGTGCGGTAATCTTTGTTTTTCGAACTTGGATATTTACTTGCGACTACACCATTTACCATTCTATCCAGTCAGTGGATTACCCACGCACCTCGAGAGAGGGAGATATAGAGATTCTGTAGTTCTGTGACCGAGGATGTACTTTCAACTGGCTGTCCCCCATTTCCTCCATCTGACAAGCCTACCATTTTGATAAACTCAACTAAAGAGCTGCCAGTGACCTATTTTTTCATAGCCTACTGATATTACTTCGCCCTTGAAGAAATCAGTCGGGATTTTACACACCCTTCTCAGTACCCGTATATATATATATATATATATATACGGCAATCTGTCTAGGAGAGTGACCACTCTGATTTCAAAGCCGGGGCGGACAGAGCTCTTTGGCCTTGATAGGCAATCTGTCAAACCAATCCTGACTGGGTTACACGACAACATTGGTAAGCAGGTTGTCGGATCAGGAGATAAGGCAATGATCAAGTAACTGTGAATTTGGTTCATACTACTAGAGGCAAGGCGGGCATATCAACTATTGTTCGATGTTTCGGTGAGGCACAACCGCTCTAATACAGAGTACTGCTTTCATTTGTATGGAGTAGCGACCACAAGTGTATATCCAGCTAATGAAAGCTAAATATGACACAAATCCTTCGATGTTCATCCCGCAGCGCTCGTCGCGCGGTTAAACAAGGAGCGCGTTCTGCAACGAATTCCCACATTGCAGTCGAAAAATCAGATACTGGGAAACATAGACGGAGAAAAGAACCAACCCGACTTGTACACAGGAAGAAAGACATCTTTGCTGGTAAACTCAATGTTCAAACACTCCAGAAAGACCATGAAATCCCTGAACTTATTGCTTCAGCAGGAGCGACCAACCATGATGTTATCTGTCTTCAGGAGCACCGGTTCATACATGAAGAGCTTGTAACAAAGGAGAAAATATTTGGCAATTGGAAGCTGATAACCTGCTGAGCTTGGGAAAACAATATGAATGCTGCAAATGGTGGAGTTGGAATGCTTTTCAGCCCGCGAGCCTATGACACACTTGCGAGTGTTGAAATGATAACAGCAAGGATAATGATAGCTACGGTTATCGGGAATCCTAAATCCACTGTAATCTCTTGCTATAGTCCAACAAATGTATGTGACATGGCCGAAGTAGAGAGGTTTTACATGGAACTAACATCACTCACTAGACATATCCCGAAACATAATGTTCTCATCATTGGCGGAGACTTCAACGCGCGTCTTCGACAGCTTAATGGATTCAAATTCTCATACCACTCACAAACCAATAGAAACGGTTGTATGCTAAGAGATTACTTGTGTGAGAACAATTTACGACGTCTCAACGCCATATTCCAAAAAAGACCAGGCCAGTGGTGGACACACAAATCTCCAAATGGCGACAAGACACAACTGGATTATATCATATCAATCGAAAATGGAAGAACAGCGCAAAAAACTGCAGAGCATATGACTCATTTGTTAGTGTTGACTCGGATCATCGCATTGTCTGGGCCAAGATACGATTATGTCTCCGAGGGGATAAAAAAAAATCTGCAAATGCTAGTCCTTACAACTGGGCAGTTCTGAATACCAATCCTGAGACTTACAAAACCTTTGTAACCCAACTGAGCAACCGATTTGCTGCCCTACAAGACTCTGCGCCAACAAAATCGTCAAATTCTACATTTAACCACTTTCAAATGGCATTCAAAGAGGCAGCGGCCGACACCATCCCTTTAAAACCCAAGGTTAAAAAACGAAAACCCTGGGAAACAGAGAGGATACGCCAAAAGCGCTAAAAGTTTCGAAAAGCTGCAGAAGTGAAAGACACTCAACGATCTCCAGAAAACATTAGTAAATTCAATGCTGCTTGTACAGCACTGATCAATCATATCTTAAGTACTGTCTTTTTTTTTATCCACCCGGAGACTTAATCGTATCTTGGCCGAGACAGCAAAAGTAGTTGCAGAAAAAGTAGTGACAGAGCTTCCAGCCAAGACGAACGTTTAAAACTGTGGCAACAACATTTTCAGAACCTACTTGGCAAAGCACCACAGATCATCGCAGAACAAATAATACCAGTTTTTACAGAGGAACACCAAATACAGAAAGGTCCTTTCACTATGGAGGAACTACAGAAAGCAGTGAAAAGTATTGGTAACAGAAAAGCGTGCGGACTCGATGAGATCCCAGCTGAAGTGTGGAAGGTACCTGAATTTCACCCAATCCTACTAGAGTAATGTAATAGTGTCTATAATCAAGACCCCATAGTAAAATGGACTGAGGGATGTATACTCCCTTTTCCAAAAAAAGGCGATCACGGAATGGTTAAAAACTACCGTGGCATAACACTAATGGCAATTGCTGCAAAGATGTACAATCTCATGTTGCTTGACAGAATAAGACCTGTAATTGACCCCTTTCTGAGAAAAAAACAAAATGGCTTCCGCACCAACAATCAACATCAGAGCAAATACTTACTATTCGGCGTATTTTGGAAGGCGTAAAAGCCAAAAACCTCCCAGCAACTCTCCTGTTTATTGACTTTTCAAAAGTATTCGATTCTATCAATCGTGGGAGGATGAGAGAGATACTTCTAGCCTACGGCTTGCCAAAGGAAACAGTAAATGCCATCATGATGTTATTTAAAACACTCGCGCAATGGTGCGCTCACCTGATGGAGATACCAACTTCTTTGATATCATTGCAGGACTACTCCAACCATATATTGCAGCACACTCTTGCACCATATATTTTTATCATCTGCCTCGACTATGTATTGAGAAAAGCCTTGATGGAAAACTTAGAGCTTGGTTTCACTCTCACAAAGCGAAAATCAGCTCAGAAAATCACCAATGCTGACTACCTTAAGGAAGCAACATCAGTACTTCACAGCATTGAATCAGTTGCAAAGGAAATCGGACTCTATGTCAACGCAGGCAAAACAGAATATATTTGCCTGAAACAAGACCCCTCAGTTGGTATGCGAAGACTAAGCGGCGATATAATCAAGCAAGTTGACGATTTCAAATACTTGGGTAGCTATATCGCCTCCAAAGAACATGATGTTAACATCAGTCTGGGAAAAGCCTGGGGAGCATTGAATGTAATGGAAAAAATATGGAAATCAAACCTGCCGGCCAAACTGAAAAGGAATTTCTTCAGAGCTGCTGTGGAATCTGTGCTTGTTTATGGCTCTATCACTTGGACGCTAACGTCAAAACTGGAGAAAAAGCTAGACGGGGCATACACACGCATGCACCGTGCTGCTTTAAACCTATCTTGGAGATAGCACCCAACAAATAAGAATATATGGCAATATACCACCTATCAGCAAGTCAATACGTAAACAGAGACTCAGATTTGCTGGCCACTGTTGGCGCAGCAAGGAAGAAATAGCAGGCGATGTATTGTTATGGAGTCCATCTCATCGAGCAAGAAACGCTGGTCGTCCCAAGAAGACATACGCCAAGCAACTTGAGGACGATACTGGATGCACTGCGAAAAATCTGGCAAACGCTATGAGAGACAGATATGAATGGAGGAAACGTGTCGTAGAAGGCTGAGTACGCTCGACCTGATGATGATGATGATGATGATGATATATATTTATATCTGCGTCCACAGAATGATTTTTATTTAGTTTCAGAAGATTCCGTTAAGGGTGAAAGCAGCGATTGTTTGCTTAAACTTTAATATATATATATATATATATATATATATATATATATAAACGTTTAAGCAAAATATCGCTGCTTTCGCCCTTAACGGAATCTTCTCAAACTAAAAAAAATCAATCTGTGGACGCAGAAATAAATATTTCGAAAAATGTTGCAACCAAATAGAAACAAGAAGACGATATTTTGGTTCGTGAGGACAGTCGTAACGGGTTTGGTTGCTTAAAATTTAATCTGTTATTGTAATAAATATTTGCTCTATGGTTTTTATATATATTTATATATATATTGGCGATGAATTAGTTTTGCGAGGTTTTTTATATGAAATCGTGTGTCGAAACAGATATTGTTATATTTGGGGAGGGTCATATTTACGTAATATTGCCAGAATTAATAACAGAACACACTCACTGTTTGGTTGGTTTTCGCTTCTCGCTGTCTTTTATATATATATATCTGCGATCTAACTTACTCGGTCCTCAATGTTGCCATTGACTGACCGGCGGTCAAAAATAATACAGATACAATATAGACAAACACATATATATATAGTTTACATAAATCTTTCGTTGCACATCTGCAACATCGTCAGTGGTGTTATATTCATTGTTCCTCCTGTTGTGTTGTATGTCTACGCCATTTTTTTTTTTTTTTTTTTTTTTTTTGTTCAGTCTGTCTATATATTTATTTATTTATTTGCTTGTTTGTTTATCTTATTTTATTTTGTCTTCTTTGCGCATGCGTTTGCGTGTGTGTATAGTGTTATGTGTGATGTGTGACTAGTGTGTATAGTGTTGTGTCTGCTGGGTGACTAGTGTGTGTTTATGTGCTTGTGTATGTATTTATTTATCTTATTTTATTTAATTTAGTTTACTTATTTATTTATACTTCTCTTAGGTCAGTGTTGTTTGTTTGGGTGTTGTTGTTGTTCCACTCATTCTTTCTGTTTAGCTTTGGTCTTCTAATTTCTATTTCACTGGCCTCTCTGATTTGCCTATCTGCTGGGTCATTCCTATGTTTAGATATTATTCTAATTTCTATGTTGTCTATGTTACCGTCATGATGTTGTCTAGCATGTTCGTATAGTACTGACCCGTTTTTTCGTCCTTTTAGTTCCCCCCAGTGTTGGTCTATCCTTTCACCTATGCTACGAGCTGTCTCACCTATGTATGTTGTTGTCGTGTTTCTGCAAGTACCCTCTGTACATCTTATGCTATAGACTACGTTTCTAGTTTTACAGTTTATCCGGGGGTTCACCTTACATATGATACATTTCCTATTGGTACAGTGGGTTTTCTTAAAAGGGTAGGTTTTGCTGATCAGGGATTTTATGGTGGTTCCTGGCTTTTCTACCACCTTTATTTTTAAGTGGGTCTTTCTCAGGGCCTTTCTACACTGGTTAGCTAATTTCCCTCCAGGGGTGGCGTCCACAAACATGACACTCTGATATCTCTGGTTGTCGTACCATGATGTGGCCTTCCCTATCTTATGTCTAGCCCTATCTAAGCTATTCCATGATTTGCTCCTGTATAGTGGGCAAATTCCTTTCATGTCCAGTTCTATGAGGGTCTTATACTTTTCCATGGCTCCTTCGTATACTCTGACTCTGTCTCTTTGGTTGTAGCCAGAGAACTGCATGCGGTTGATGAAGTGTTGGATGTGTCCTTCCATTTCTGTTGGGTCGCACATGCTGGACACATTCTTCATCACTCGTACCAAATCTGCGATCAGAATATTAAACTTAGCACTACTGGACATTGCTGAGTTTTTGAGTATCAGGTATTTGGAGGCCATGGGTTTAGCATAGTGTGAGTGGAGAATTTGGGCTCTCTCGTCTATAGTGTTGATCCAGAGTTCTGTGTCTAATACAGGTAGTCTATTGTTAGGGTGTTTGGAAGGGAAGTCTATAGTTACAGTTATACTCTGGAGTATGGAATTAGCTATCTGCTGGATGCTTTCCATCGTGCTACGTTCTAAATCAAACTTGTTAGTGCTCTCTAGTGGGGGTGTTCTTATAACTATATTGATATCGTCTACATAACGAGAGTACATGATGAGGTCTATGGAGCTTTCATTAAGGAGATCTTTAAGTCTCCTTTCCCACCATACCATGAAAAGGTTGGCAACATCGCCAGCTATGCTGACGCCGATGGCTGCTCCCTCATTTTGGGTGTAGATTTTCTCATTGAACTTAAATATGTGGCCCTTTAGGGTAGTTTTGATACTAGCCCCTATTGCATGTGCGACCATTTTTCTTACCTGATCAGTGTTTTGGGGGGTCCGTATAGCTTTGGTCCACCCAATCCACCTTCCTATGGGAGTCTTTTTAGCCATTGAGGTTATGGTGGGGGGTCTACCTCTTATAGGTCTACTAGGGCAGAAACATCTAAGGTCATGGCTGTCTAGGTAGTCAGTGTCGTAGGTAAGTCTAAGTAGGAGGCCCAGTTCGTCTGTGTCGACGTCGCAGAACTCCACCTCACTCTCAATGATCATCTCCACACATCTTTTCACAGCAAAATCAATGTTAATGGATGGGTACAGTGACACCACATCCATGCTGCCTATTATGCAGTTGGATAGGCTCCTGTTTTTGTTGCACTCACTGATTCTGCTGAGGAGGTCCTCTGTACTTTCACATACATCTGGGGACATCTTGATTATGGGGCGTATAACCATTGAGAGGAAGTAGGAGATCCTGTAGTTGCTAGCTATATTAGCTCCGCATACAGGTCTTGTTGGTGGTCCTATTGTCGGGTCGTCGACTGTCTTGTGGTCTTTGCGGAGCCCATACAAGGGTGGTATGCCATTGTTAGACGCCTGGAAGTTGTTGGCAGTGCGTCTGCTTGGCTTTAGGATGTCAGTCCACATCATCATGTGAGCGTTGAGGATTTTTTTTCTCTCCCATCGTGTGTTAGTTGTGCAACTTCGCTCGTGTTGGTGATGTGGGGTTGCATTGCCTCGATGTAGTTCGGCATGCTATCTATTGACATCCTACCAGACTTATCTGTGGGTAGACACACTACCTCACCATCCCTTGTGCGCTGCTTGAGGCTAACCAAGCCTTCTACAGGTTTTATCCCAAGTTGTTGGGCCTCTGGTCTGCTCTGTCTCATAGTGTACCTGTCTACTACTTGTCTAATCTTATTTCTAGCTATGGTGAACTCTGCCTCCGTCTCGTCATCTATTTGTTGTGGTATGCAAACTCTTTTATTAAAGGGTAACCTCGTAGGGTAGATATTACCCATCTTATATGTTTTGTCAGCTGGGTTGAAAAATAGTTTCTCTAAGGGGTTGTCGTTATTTCTATCGTCATAGTTGTGTGTGTTGCTATTATTGTTATCATGGTGGTTGTTGTTGTTTCTATCCTTAGCATTAATATTATTATTGTTATGATTGCTAGATGTATTGTTGTTTACTTCACCGTTATTGTTGTTGTTGTTACTGCTATTTCTACCATTGTGGTTGTTACTATTATTATGTTTCTTGTTTTTGTTGATGTTGCTACATGTACTATTTCCATTATTACCACTGTGGTTATTGTTGTTGTTGTTGTTCGTATTGTTACCGTTATTACTACTGTGGTCACTGTTGCTGTGTCTGTGGTTAACGTTTCTATTATTATTATTATTGTGGTTGTTGTTGTTCTGTCTATCGCTAGTATTATTACCATTATCACTATTTCTCACTTTCCTGCCATTGTTATGGTTATGGCTGTTATTTCTATACCCATATATATTTATATATATTTATATATATATTTATATATATATTTATATATATTTATATATATATTTATATATGGGGCGGTGCCCCAGCATGGCCTCAGCCGGATGGCTGAAACAGGTAAAAGAGTAATATTATCCTTATCGAGCACTCTTCAGATTTTAGCCTCCACATTTATTATTATTACACTCTCTCTATACATATATATATATAAGCAAAGCCGAATCTGTTAATTTTCAGATAGTATTCTGACGGTTGAAATATAAGGCATGATGGACAAATGCGCAAACGGTGGTGAACAAATTAAATTAATTCATTGACTGTTTCGGGTCATGCAGAGAGAATGCATAAAAAGATGATGGTTTCATTAATCTACCACCAAACTATCTATGCTTTCACCCATTCAATGAAATATAGCTTTACAAAAGAAATCACAAAATGAAGAACCTGAAATTAATATAAAATATGTGGCTTTCGGCTAAATTTCATTCATGCTTAAATCAAATTTTTATTAAATCTAAAGTATACTAAGTGGAATGACGCAAGATTGCTAGTTGATGATTATAACACCCAAGTTGAAGTATTTGAATATAAAAGTTATTTTTTTCATAATTTAATCATATGTATATATATATATATATATATATATATATATATATATATATATATATATATATATATATATATATATATAAACAGAGAGAGAGAGAATGAGAGAGAGAGAGAGAGAGATTGTGTATGCATATGTATTCATTTATAAGTAGATATATATACTTATATATGAATACATATGCATACACATTCTCTATTTCTCTCTCTCTCTCTCTCTCTCTCTCTCATGTATATATATATATATATATATATATACCCGAGAGTATTATGATTAAATTATGAAAAATATAAAACTTTTATGTTCAAATAATACTTCAGCTTGGGTGTTATAATCATCAACTAGCAATCTTGCATCATTCCACTTAGTATACTTTATATATATATATAAATATATATATATATATATATATATATATATATATATTTATATATACATATATATACATATATGTATATATATATATATATATATATGTGTATATATGTATTTATATGTATGTATATATAAATATCTTTGTATATATATATAGGTGGATATGTACATGCATGTACATATATGTGTATATGTATATATATATATATGTTTATGTATGCGTGTGTGTGTGTGTGCATTTGTATAATGTTCTTGACGTTTACGGACAATTTTTTATCAATTTCTTTCTTCTTTCATTTCTCTGTAAGAATTCTTTCTCGGGTAATCATAATAAACTTAAACAAATATCAAGAGTTCCTATGACCCAATATTTTTATATCTGCGAATAAGCGAACATGAAAAGAATTCTGGAGCTTCATCTTCTTTCTTTCGATGCTTTTCATCTGAAGTAGCCTTAAGATATGTGTGTATATATATATATATATACACACACACACACACGCACATTATATATATATATATATATATATATATAGATATAGATATATGTGTGTGTGTGTGTGTGTTTATCTGCGCGTGTGTGTATGTGTGTGCGAGTGTAAACATACATACACTCACATACACGCATGCACACACTCACACATACAACACGCACGTATAGGCTGTTTTCATTTAATCTGTTATTGCTTAAACTCATTAGATAGCGGGTGTAAAAATGTTATCTATTTAAATTAATAATAATACGTCTACGCACTTATAGTAAGGTGAGGCAGCACTATTTTAACTAAAGTAATTAAATTTATTTGAAAAGAATATAGTATTGATGTATATGATGCCAGGAGGCCCAGTGGTTGACTGAGAGCAAGATGGTTGGATAAGATCCATGAGGTAAGCTGGTCTTGCTTGGGGATACAGTAGGATCAGTTATTCGATAGAGTGTATAACTCGGAGATCATAGAACAACTCCACTAGAGCCTTTTCTTCGAATGGGGCGATCACAGCTCCAAAACTATGGGCATGTGGTTACAATGTTTCAGGAAAGAACCACTGGACATATTTTACGAGCAAAACCAACTGCCAGGAAACCCAGGAGTAGACCTCGAGCAATATGGTTGGGTAACATTTATGGGCTCGGCAGGTCACGCTTGGGGAACCAGTCGAATTAGTTGGAAATAGTTGCTTCTGACAAGAACCGCTCGAATGAGTGTTTGATGTTTCTCCATGGCCATCTCAGGAATAGGTCAGCGAAGAAGCAGAAGTATATTATGTATATATCTGTCTCCCTCCGTCCTTTTCAATTCTACCCCCCTCCCCCGATTACCTTGCAGTCAGCTCATCATTTCCCTTCCTGGTAGCGGTGTGTGTACTGTATTTTACAGTACTTCAGTTTACTCTGCTGGAAGATTGCGATAAGGCTACATTTGTTAATGAAAGGCGTTACCACGTGCACAATAATTTCACAAGCATGCTGTTCAGTTGATCGCAGCAACTGGGAGACGGCTCTTGAATTCGACGAACGTTCAACCCATAAAATGCATGTCTCAAAATGTTAAGTTCTTCTAATATTCAGCACGGTGCCATCACTGGAATCTGACTTCACAATTATCAATACAATTGCGCATGGTCAGAACATACAATTTTCGAGACACATTTTAATGAACCAGGTTATATATTTGGACTCCACCTAGATTCAAAGGGATAAGAGACTGTCCAAAGATCACATGGCAGTGGGCATTACAAGATTATTTGGAAGTAATCAACATCACATCGGACGGAACCTATAGAGTAGTGGTATCAAGTAGATTGCTTGTCGTCCAATGAGTTACCCATTACAAGCAGTCATACAGCTAAGACTATGACTAAGACGGCCTTTTTTATACGAGTTGGTATCTCAGTTGATCGAATAACAGAATAACTATCATCAAAACAGACGGGGATCCATAATTATACATTTATGTTTCACCGTTGTATTTTCCTTTCATTTGTGGTAAACATGACTGTTGTGTTTAGGAAGAGAAGTGGCAACGCAGATGCACTAGCTCAGCATATTATTTGTATTGAGTAATAGTTGTGGACGCTAACTTGTTTGAAGAATTAATACGTTTAATTTGTATTCATGGGGTTCTGAGTACG
>OZ024742.1:194391356-194403856 GCA_964016885.1 Eledone cirrhosa
TTGGTACAAAAGCGCTGAAATAGCAGTCTGGTTTGAAAAGACTTCGAGATTTGATTGCCTCATTAATTTCTGAGTGTTCAACTCTCGCCGAGGTCAAGTTTGCCTTTCATTCTTTCAAGATCAATAAGATATATAGCAGTTCCTGTTCTTATGTCAATCCTCTCTCTCTCTCTCTCTCTCTCTCTCTCTCTCTCTCACCCTCTCTCTCTCTCTCCCCCCCCCTCTCTCTCTGGAAGAAATTGACTATGGTTAAACCCGGCGAGAGATGACATCGGCTTAAAATCTTTCAGGCAACGTCCTCTGATTAATAAAGAACTATTCGTACATTAATGTTCGTATTAAACAAATAATGTGATTATAATGCTTAATGACATTTGTATATTATTCTATCTACTATACATACACCTTTGACGAATTGTAGTGCACCTGACCACTGTATACATTAATTTCATTATTATTATTATTCATTATTATAATAGTTTCTACTTTGAGTTTGAGTACAAGGTCAATAATCTGAAGGGAAGGGGAAATTCAATTAAATCGACCCCAGTGTACGACTGATAAATATGTTTTACCGAACTGCAATGATGAAAATTAAAGCTAATATCGGTGGAATGTGAATTACATGACACAAAACATGATTCCTGAAACTGACAATCCACCGACCTAATGCGCATGACACGAATATGTAAATACGAGTGTGGGTATGCGAATACTGTTACTGCTACTGTTACACGTTATATGTAAGTATAAGGGTAGCCATGGTGGCTTTTTATCTGCCACTCTTAAGATTCAAGTAGTTCTCTAAATAGCCTACTTATTGCAAGGAGATACACATACCCACAGCCGCATCCACGCATATGTATTCCATATACATCTCTAACCTTTATCTCTGTCTCTTTGTATCTCTTATTTACTCTTTCGCACTCTGTTGCTTTCTCCATCTCTTTGTGCGTCTAGGTAACTTTGTGCGTGTATTAACATAATTAACTGAGGGAAATACTTTAAATTGTCTTATGGCATATATTTGAATATGGTAGTGGCAGTGCGTAAAATGTACTTTAATTCAATGAACATTACATATTAAAGGGAAAGTGAAAAGCCAAACCTAGCGGCATATATGCATGGCTCACAAAGAAATGATATATAATATCAAGCAATTATCAATTAAATGTTCAAGTTAATTTACTTTAGATAGCCCTTTCTCCAAGCGTGACAAATTAATTCTGAATTAATTAAATTTATCCCCTTGTTTTGTTATTTGGTGGATAACAATATCCACTAGGGTTTATATTTTTATTTCCGTCACCCATCTATGAAGAAGCTATCAATTACTTAAGAAATGTTTTGCTTAAAGCATTCAGTACAGTAGTACACTTTAACTTAATTATCCAAATTCATCCTATCGACCCAAATAGATTAGCTTCAATAGAGATTTTTATTTTTATATTTTATATTATTAGCTTCAATAGAGAATTTTATTTTTATAGAAACTATATTAGCAGATGATTAATATATGTTAGTATCTATGTCAATTAAGTTGGTAATTATGTTTATTAGACTGTACCCAGGGGTCGAGAAGCCTGCAACCTGTTAGCTTTGCTTGTCTGAGCATGTCGATTCACTTCAAGATTGAGGGAGGGTTTTTTTTCTTTCTGTTTTAACATCATGAAATAATTTCTCATTTTATTTTAAATCGACTAGCTTTTGCAAATGGTTTGTTTTTGTCGTTATTCTATCTTGAGTGTTTGTTTTTTGGGGCGGGGGTGTGGGGGGGGGGGGATTTTTTTCAAATAAATTTGGAAATAAGTTTAAAGGGCACGACATTCTCTACAGCACCCTTATGATTATAGAAAAGAATTTCTGTACAAAAAATCCAGAACTTATGTATTCCTAAATGAATTCCTAAATAAATATATATATATATATATATATATATACGATATTAACAAATGGAAACTATATTTATAAAACCATATTTATTTCATTATACATATTTCAAGGATACCAAGTTAAATTATGGTATGCCTTCATCAGACAAAATACAATATATTCCAGTTTTATAAATAAACATTGACGTACCCTTTCAAAATGCAACCGTTACTTTTGGAAGACATCAAGATAGTATATATATATATATATATATATATATATATATATATATATATATATATATATATATATATACAGTTAATATGGATGCAAATCATTCAAACACTCGACGTCATATATATATATATATATATATAGGTACAAGGAAGACCCCGACGGCTGAGCTCAAGCCGTTTCGACGGCTAATTCTGGACTCTCGAGTCCAGAATTAGCCGTCGAAACGGCTTGAGCTCAGCCGTCGGGGTCTTACTTGTTCCTATTACCCACTCTACTACCCTAAGTATTGAGTACTTTGGTGCGTTATGGTCCACCTGGTTCCTTACCACATTTCCTTCGTTATATATATATAATGATATAGATGCGTTTTATATATTTTTCTGTTTTTCTATTTCAGCCACCTCTCTCTAAAATCCACATCAAACATGGATAATACTACAGAAGATGTGCTTACAGATGAGGCATCAACGATACCGTGTTTCAATGCATACTGTGCCTCGGACGAAGACTACATTGAAATGGTTGAAGAATTTGTTCAGCCTAATGTAGGAGAATGGATTTTAGTTGTCATCTTCATCATCCTCTTCATAGTAGGTTTGGTTGGTAACTTTCTCGTATGTTATGCAGTCATCAAAAACAGCCAGATGCGAACTGTCACCAACCTATTCATCATGAACCTAGCTCTTGCCGATTTCATGGTGATTTTGATCTGCCTGCCTTCATCCCTGCTTGTTGATGTATCGGAAACGTGGTTTTTTGGAGAGGCAATGTGTAAAATATTCCTTTACTTGCAGGTACGTCTTGCTTTCATTTATTACTTTCCTTTTATATTCAGTTAACTTTTTCTCCTTTTGCTGTCTTTTTTATTATGGTTAATATTCATTATGGTTAATATACTTATTATACATGTGTAATTTATGTTCTTACTTTAGCTTCAGGCAAGTGCTGCCATTGTTCTTCTCATTGTTCCATGTATAATGCATGCTGATTACATATGTCTACTTCCCGTATTAATACGACAGGATGTTATTTGACAGAGATTTGTCTCTTATGTCTAGCAGGTTCAAATACAAACTGAATCAAGTTGTAAATGTTTGAGTCATATTTGAACACATGTTTATTCAGTCAGAGTTGACCACGGGTTAAAAAGAGCAATAACAACAATATAACAACGGTGAATACAGATGATTATGGAATAATTATATTGTAATTCAAGTTGTTGCACTCGAAATATTATGCTGTTATTGAAAGCTGTTATTCAACATTGAGTTTGTGTCTTTTCACATGTCTACTTCAAATAAGTATATACAATGAGTGGATTTATAGTTAACTTATAAACTGTCTTGATAATTGTAGCGCATATTTATTATTTAATGATTTAAGCTACCAGTTTTATTAGCAGAACATATATTATATGTAATCTACAGCTAATCGTACGCTAAAATGTATAAACCTATAATTTAGTATTAGCTTTCTGTGGTAATTGTTGTCTAATTCGCAGAACTTGTGATATGACTTGAAGCAATTCAACTATATTGAATTTTTCTAGGTTGTTATCGAGGAAATAATTGTTTTTCTTCCTAGCTTCCATGCATCAAATTATATTTATCTTATCATATATTCTACCGTAAACATATTATATTATATCAATGTCAGCTCGTAAGAATCAAGAGAATTACTATTTGGAGGTAATTGGTGATGTTATTAAATTTATGAACGAAACAATGAGGTCATTGTATACGGTAAGTGAATTTTTATTGAAGAAAATGTGTAAATAATGAGGGAGGGCAACTTGGCTTCCATCGGAAAAATATTCATGAATTACTTTAATAATATCAATTATATTTCATAATAATGACTTGTAACATTATGTATGCTTAAGGGATTTTCAATATTTTTGTACTTGCGTACGTTGTAGGTGGAAACACGCGACCTAGTTATTATAACATCATGAATTGCTCTTTCAAAAGTTTGTCTCCTTATCAATAGCCTGAATTGCATTATAGCTATGTTATATAATATATGTATTGCTTAAGATGATGTGTGAAACATTATATTAGTGGTTGGGTTATGTATAAATAACACCAGAGTAATATATATTACAGCAAAGTACGTAATAAAACGAATTATGGAAATTGCCTTCGTCCCATCTGAATTGGAAAGAAACATGAGGTTGAATGCTCGATACTACTTACACCTTTATTTATTGATTGGCTGGAGTGTGTAAAAGCAAGCCCAGATGGTCAACATTTTGAAAGATATATATATATAAAATATTAAAAAAATAATGAATAAAACAATGAAACAGTTCCTTATATTAAACAAAAAAAGTTCATTATTTAACGATCGTTTCTAGGATATATATGTGTTAGAATATATATGTAGATTTATCTACATATATATATATATATATATATATATATATATATATAGGAACAAGTAAGACCCCGACGGCTGAGCTCAAGCCGTTTCGACGGCTAATTCTGGACTGAATGAAAATTTATTCTGGTATTTAAATAGCCGAGCTTATCAAGAGGTAATTCCATATATGGTCAAAGAGATAATCACCAGGATTGGTCACATCACAAGTTAGTAGTAAATCTGTGATGGCAAATTGGTAGGGGAAGGGGTAGCAGAACCTGCCGGTAGGAGAAACAGGGAGAGGGGGTGGAGTAGACCAATTCATGCGTTGGTAGTGCCGTCTACAGCTGGGTGTGAGGTCAAAGAAGATACTGGGGAGGGGGAGGGGGAGGAAGTCGAAACGGTAAGTAAGAACAATGAAGGGTAAAACTATAAAAAGTACTGTATGGCCGAGAATATAAGGAAAATGCTATAGTAAGTTATAATATGAATTAAGAAGTAATTGAGAAGTAAAAGTTGCAGATTAAAGATTAGAAATTAAAAAAGAAAAAAGGATAAAAAAGAAGAAAAATAGGGGACCGTTAACGACATAGAATGAGTAAATTGTATAATATACTGAAATAAGGTAGAAAGATGGGTATATTTGTAAAAGATATAAAAGCGTTTGAGAAAAGAAGATTTTAAACTAATTTGGTAGTAAGATATTAGTTGTATACTTTATGGAAAATGCTATGGGATTTATGCAAGCAGAGCGAAAATAAATCCGTACGTCTATTTATTATAGAATTAAAATTAGAGATAATGGTAAATTTCTCGGTTAGGCAGAGATTACATGTTGTGGATAGGGAAGAATTCAGGTAAGGAAAGGCGTTGCAAACCTTCCTCCAAGAAATGTTGTAGTTAATATGTTTGTCTTTTAAGGACCATATGAGTTCTGAGAGTGCCGTGTTAGTTCTTTTCAGTTGGAATTTAAAAGACGAATTGTGATTATAAAATCTTGCTTTAAAGGAAGTGGCAGTGGAACCAAAATAGGTAAAATAATTAGTACCAGTTATAACCTTACATTCATACACTAAATTTTTTTCAAGACATTGGTTACTAAGAGGACATTTAGTTCTAACAGGGCAATTGCAAAATTACGATTAGAGAAATTACCATAGTTATTAGCAAGTGACCTAGATTTATTTATAGAAGGAATTGGATTGGAGAAGTTATTTACGACAGGTGCTAAAGTTTCACGATTTAGATTGGTGTTATGAACATTCGACAAAGTTACGTTTGACGTCGTATTTAAATTTACGGAATCTAGCCTAGAGTTAACATTGACGTCGGGTTTACTATTGCTATTATTATGACGCTCAGTGTTGGATGGACATAATTTATTATTTAATAAGTAAATATCTTTAAGTCGTTTGGAAGCCTTGACAATGCAAATGGGTAAATCTCCGGGTAACAAGATCCGGTGGTGGAGAGAGAGATGTAAGTGGGTGTACGTTGAGATGCGTGGTGTCTGATCGATTGTTTATTTGCGGTTGCAGGCGTTTGATAAAAAGCGCTTCCTTGATACGTAACGTGCCGACGTTTCTTTCAGTCGCTAGAATTGTGACAATGGGCCTTCCGTCTTTGTTTCCGCATTTGTCTATGTGTTTCCGGAAAGACGAGGCCCTGGTTTTAGTGTGTTCTTTGATCCGGATGTGCAAAGGTCGGATTGTGTTACCTATGTAGTATTGGTTGCACCTGTCACATTCTATCTTATACACGACTTATTTGCGTAGGCAACAGTTCGCATGGCGTATCGGGCAGTCTCTGGGGGAGCATGCGTCAGTAGATTTCCCGGGTTTCCTGGAGAGGCATCTTCGCAGGGAGGGGCCCGAGTGGGCCAGGTGGATGTCGAGGCCCTCCCTCCGTATAGCCTTGCGGATAGCATTGGTGGTATTCTCGCCCAGGTGTGGCATTTTAAGGAAGCACTTGCTATTTTATCATTATGTTTAGAGATAATGTTAGAGATGTTGGAAGTGGTGGTATAAGAGAATTTAATTGTATGTTTGTTAAAGATCTTACTCTAAATATGCAAGGGAGGGAAACATTTATCTAAGGCCCTAAAAAATAGTTTAGGAATATTACTAGTAATAGATAGAGAAAAAGGAGAGATTCGTCAGGAGAAAAGGAGAGATTCGTCAGGAGAAAAGAATTGCGTTGGCCGTTGCATCGTCCGGGTTCGCTGCTACTTTGCTGCCGGTAAGCAGGACAGCACATTCAACCTTTAAACATCTCTTGGATTTAGTAAAAACTGAGACACCAACATGCAATATCAGCAAGAGTTCACACGAAGCTCTGGTTCTCAAAAAGTGTTGCCTCATTGTTTGGGATGAGTGCACACTGGCAAACAAGGGTGTTCTTGAGGCATTGAACAGGACCCTGAAAGACATTAGGTATTCTACGGCTCCTATGGGTGGCATATTCCTTCTGCTATCAGAGGATTTTCGGCAAACGCTGCCTGTCATACCCAAAGGGACAAGAACTGATGAAGTGCGTACCTGCCTTAAAGCGTCCATGTTGTGGCTCTAGGTGAAGTATTTGTACCTGAGCACAAATATGCGTGCACATTTGCATGGTGACAACATGTCTGCAGCATTTGCTCAGAATATTTTAGCACTTGGTGAGGGCAACGTCTCTGCGGATGACAAGGGCGGCATAGCAATCGACTCCCTCTGCAAAATTGTGAGCAGCCCTTCTGACCTTTGGGAAGCAGTTTTTCCTAATGTCTCAACTAACTTTAAAAAACCTCGATTGGCTCAGCGAAAGAGCCATCCTTGCTCCGAAAAATACCATGGTTAATTTTATTAACGAGCAGCTGATTGAGAAGTTTCCCGGTAAAGAACACATCTTCAAATCTATCGACCGGACGTCAGACTTCGACGATATCGTTA
Source organism: Eledone cirrhosa (assembly GCA_964016885.1). Lineage (NCBI taxonomy): Eukaryota > Metazoa > Mollusca > Cephalopoda > Octopoda > Eledonidae > Eledone > Eledone cirrhosa. The sequence goes on from OZ024742.1 coordinate 194,398,757, forward strand.
ATTATCCAGTTGAGTTATTAAATTCCCTTGAGCCCCGAGGGCTCCCACCTCACATTCTTAAGCCCTGGGTTGGTTGTCCCATTATGCTAATAAGGAACTTGCGTCCACCAAAGCAGTGCAACGGTACTCGCATGGTCGTCAAGTCACTGACGCCCCACTTGATCGAGGCCACCATTGTAACGGGGTGCGGGAGAGGGGAGAATGTTTTCATTCCAAGGATGAACCTTTTCCCCTCGGCGTCACATATCCAGTTCGATTTCCGGCGATCCCAATTCTCAGTGAGACCATGTTTTGCCATGTTCATTAACAAGTCACAAGGGCAAACATTGTGGGTGGAGGGCATCCATTTGGGTGAGTCATGCTTCTCCCACGGCTAAATTTATGTTACCTGTTCTCGCGTAGGGCACAGGAATGGACTTTTTGCTTACACTCCTCAAGGGATGACACGCAATATCTTCTACAAAGAGGTGCTATAGATGTTGGTGCAGGTGCTGGAGCTATGCCGTCTGGAAAACTGGTAGGGTCACCCATAGCGGACAGATCTGACACCCAGCGGCATCAGGGCCACCATCTTGCAACTTTGGTCTACTAAATTCGCTATTGGAAGATTATTAACCCATCATTGATTGTCCAAAATGGTAATTGGTTCGTAACTATTAATAACCGGTTCAACTGCTTTATGCACTTAATTGATAAGCTTATGCGCCTTCAAGCTACGTTTACCTGTTTGTAACTTTTCATAGCAAATGAACAAACCCGAGCAACGCCGGGCTAAACAGCTAGTATATATATATATATATATATATATATATATATATATATATATATATATATATATATATATATATATATATATATATATATATATGTAGATAAATCTACCAAGAGTTTACGGTAGTGTCCAATCCGTATGAAGAACTCAATGTATTCAGGATATCATGGAAAGAAGAGATGTAATGAAAAATCACTTTCGGTGAAAGATAAACGGTATACAGAGTCAAGATAAAATATTAAACAAATAATGAATAAACAATGAAACAGTTCCTTATATTAAACAAAAAAAGTTCATTATTTAACGATCGTTTCTAGGATATATATGTGTTAGAATTGGCATGCATATTCAACAGATCTATGTACAAAATTATACAAAATTATACAAACTATCAAGATTAAACATACATACCAACACATATATACGCCGTCTATTTCTGAAGACGGCGTATATATGTGTTGGTATGTATGTTTAATCTTGATAGTTTGTATAATTTTGTATAATTTTGTACATAGATCTGTTGAATATGCATGCCAATTCTAACACATATATATCCTAGAAACGATCGTTAAATAATGAACTTTTTTTGTTTAATATAAGGAACTGTTTCATTGTTTATTCATTATTTGTTTAATATTTTATATATATATATATATATATATATGTATATATATATAAATATATATATATATATATATAAATAAATATATATATATATATATATATATATATATATATATATATATATATATATATATAAATATATATATATATATATATATAAATAAATATATATATATATATGTATATATATATATATATATATAAATATATATATATATAGAGAGAGAGAGAGAGTGAGAGAGAGATGAGCATATATATATATATGCGTGTAGAAATATTTGTATATCTACATACATACATATATATACATGTATATACATCTATATGTATAAATCCACACACATTTATATATATATACAAATAATTATATATAATTTTTTGCATATATATATATTTCTAAATATATATTTATATATATATATATGAATTGATCATGTATAGATTTACAATTGTATAACCCCTGGCGTGCTTATGAAACATGTTTCAACTAGTGATGATACTGAATATAATTTCAGTATGGACAAAAATTATTTCTGAAACCATTCAAGATATATATTATTCTGCACTAAAAGGAAATATACACAATTAAATTATGCATTGATAAAACCTGAAAATGATTTCATAATATGTAATTCATTTGCATTCACTGACTGAATTATATTTTGACTAGTGAGAGAGATTGAATTTCATGCTTTTGCTCACAGCACAAATGACGCCATTGCATAGAAATTATTTCCACGAACAAGAGAATCTAGGTAAGTTGGAGAATAGCTAGAATTTTGCATCTTCATCTGGATTAATAATCTGCAGTACATTTATCGTGACCAACTTCAGGTATCGTTAACACCCAGCTGGTTGTATAACAGGGATTTATAGATTCCTCTTTTATGTGTAGTACTCATGCATTCACTGAAATTTAGGTCTCTCCAATACATGAAATTATCCATTTATTTCACTTTATATAAACATATATATATATATATATATGGCCACAAATGTATATATATATATATATATATGAAAAAGTGAGTCCTTCATCAGTGACCCTCCAACCGTCCTCGGCATTTCATCGCTTTAAGGGCCATATGCCTCAGGTTGGTGCGAACAACGGCTAAAAAAAGTCGTTGGGACACGTAAATAAAGGGGGACGCTAGAGTAACAACAAAAAGGGTTTAAGCAACGGAAAGTGAGTAGAAATAGACAAGTCCCAGATCTCTATGAATATAAACTCTGTGAAATCGTGAACAAGAGACGAAAGACCGTCGAACCTGGTAGAAATGTGAGCAAGGAAAGAATTTCGCCCAAGTTTGACGGGGGGAAAAAAGAGAGAGAGAGAGAGACAGAGACAGAGAAAGGAGAGAAGAGGAGGAAGAAGAAGAAGAAGAAGAAGAAGAAGAAGAAGAAGAAGATAAGGTGGTCTGGTCTGCGAATTCGGTAAACGCAAGTTTTGTGAAGTCACAGACGAAAGAGAGAGAGAAAAATAATTCCATACCAGCTCGGTCAAGACTGCGCGAGAAAAGAATTACACACAGGTCAAACTTGAAGGAGGGGGAGGAGGAGAGGTAGTGATAGAGAATGAGTGAGTGAAAGTTGAGGAGAGGGTAACAGACAGAGAGGGAGACTGCTAGAAGTGGTAAGGATACAAGGAACGAAACAGACAGGCAGCATGGAAAAGTAATATGTGTAAATATGATGATAATAATGGAGCTGCGGCGTTGCAAATGGGATACATATGAAAAAGTGAGTCCTTCATCAGTGACCCTCCAACCGTCCTCGGCATTTCATCGCTTTAAGGGCCATATGCCTCAGGTTGGTGCGAACAACGGCTAAAAAAAGTCGTTGGGACACGTAAATAAAGGGGGACGCTAGAGTAACAACAAAAAGGGTTTAAGCAACGGAAAGTGAGTAGAAATAGACAAGTCCCAGATCTCTATGAATATAAACTCTGTGAAATCGTGAACAAGAGACGAAAGACCGTCGAACCTGGTAGAAATGTGAGCAAGGAAAGAATTTCGCCCAAGTTTGACGGGGGGAAAAAAGAGAGAGAGAGAGAGACAGAGAAAGGAGAGAAGAGGAAGAAGAAGAAGAAGAAGAAGAAGAAGAAGAAGAAGAAGAAGAAGAAGAAGAAGAAGAAGATAAGGTGGTCTGGTCTGCGAATTCGGTAAACGCAAGTTTTGTGAAGTCACAGACGAAAGAGAGAGAGAGAAAAAAAATTCCATACCAGCTCGGTCAAGACTGCGCAAGAAAAGAATTACACACAGGTCAAACTTGAAGGAGGAGGAGGAAAGAGGAGGAGGAGAGGTAGTGACAGAGAATGAGTGAGTGAAAGTTGAGGAGAGGGTAACAGACAGAGAGGGAGACTGCTAGAAGTGGTAAGGATACAAGGAACGAAACAGACAGGCAGCATGGAAAAGCAATATGTGTAAATATGATGATAATAATGGAGCTGCGGCGTTGCAAATGGGATACATATATATATATATATATATATATATATATATACAAACACATCATTAAAATTTTAGACTCTACTTCACTGAAACATCTCATTAGATATATAATATATATACATATATGTATATGTAGGTGTGTGTATGTGTGTGTAAACATATAAAACGCTTCTCGCTGAAGTAGAGTCACGGGACCACCAACACGGCCAGTCTGTGGAGCTAACATTGCTAGTAACTACAGACTGTCCTACTTCCTCTGCCTGAGCATACGCCCCATCATTGAAATGCCCCCAGATGTATGTGACAGCACGGAGGACCTCCTCAGCAGAATCGGCAAGGGTAACCGATCTAGGGACCTAACAAACTGCATTATAGGTAGTATGGATGTTGTGTCCCTGTATCCATCTATTGACGTGGATTTTGCCGTGGAGAAATGCGTAGAAATGATCAGTGAGAGCAATGTTGAGTTCCGTGGGATTGATACCAGTGAGCTGGGACTCCTACTTAAACTTACCTATAGTAATAATTACCTAGACACATATGACCTTAGCAACCTGTACCCTACAAGACCAGCAAGAGGCAGACCACCTACCATTACCTCAATGTCCAAGAAAACCTACACAGATAGATGGAATGGGTGGACCAGAGCCATACGGACCCCCGAAAACAACGATGAACTAAAGAAAATGATTGCACATGCGGTGGGGGCCAGCATAAAATTAACCCTTAAGGAACATATGTTCAAATTTAATGGAAAAACATATGCCCAAGAGGAAGGAGCAGACATTGGTGTTAGAATTGCAGGCGACATAGCTAACTTATTCATGGTATGGTGGGACAGTAGACTTAAACTTAAAATTAAAGAACAATTAGAAGACCCCTTAAACCTGATAATGTACTCCCGCTACGTTGATGATATAAACATCGTAGTTAAAACACCCTCACTAGAGAACAGTCAGGAATTAGAGAAAAACACAATGGAAAGCATCCAGCAAATAGCTAACTCCATCCACCAGAGTATTAGAGTTACTATAGACTACCCAATAAACACCCCAACCATCGATTACCTGTACTAGACACAGAGCTCTGGTTAGATACCATTAATAACAACAAACAAATCCTCCATTCCCATTATGCCAAACCCATGACTTCCAAATATCTGATCCACAGAAACTCAGCTGTTTCGGACCATACCAAAATCAACATACTGATTGCAGATTTAGTACGGGTAATGAGAAACGTGTCCCGAATGTG
>OZ024742.1:194408856-194428856 GCA_964016885.1 Eledone cirrhosa
AACATGTTAAGGTAATGGGAAAGAAAGAATAATATTATTTACAGGCATAGTTCTTGAGGATAAGCAGTTCAAAAAGTGTTATTATGGCAGGAACGCTTAGAGAAGTTGATCCAGAATGGAGACAAATGGTAGTCGGGAGTTGGATATGTTTTCCCTTTTCAGAGAGTTAATATGCAGGGGGAGGTAATTCAGGGTGGTTGGGTAGAAGAAAGAGAGGAGAGGGGGTAATTAATTTATATAAAAAAAGGATTAGGTAGGATGTGAGGGAGGTAACTCTTTAGAGAACGTTGGAATTTGGGCCTTTGGTTCATTGTTCGTTCCAGTTTTCGTTTAGTCCGAAGTTTAGTCCATTAAGTAGAGGTTGGAATTTGTTAATGAAGTACGTTTCCTTATTGGTACGATGGATGAACGAAGAGTTGTCTATGAATTTGTAAACGGGGATAATTTTAAAGTTTGGTTGTTGGTTAGCTGCACAATTGCGATATGTTCACTAAAAGCAATCTTTCTTTATTCTTGTATTTTGATTGGTGATCTATGGACGGTCATACGTTGTCCTATGTTGTGCTCCCGACAACCAGAGCAGGTCAAAACATAGATTAGGTTTACAGATGCACGTGAAAAGTTGTATTTAACTGTAAAATGTTGTCCTTGTTTAAAGTGGAATGTTGAATCTTCTATTAGATTTATGCATATTCCACAGTTTAGCCTTCCGCATTTATTTTTACTGTAGGGTTCATTGTGAGGGTTGGTTGGATTTTGGCTTGTGTGAGGATGTTTTTTATGGATTTAGGTTGTCTTTTGCTCTTTATGATGTCGTGTGTTTGGAGGATTTTGTTCATTCTTGTGTCTCCTTTTAGTAAAGGAATGTTCTGGAGGATGGTGTCGAATGCCTCATTGTTGAGGGGTTGTTACTAGTACTCTTTATCGGTCGCAACTCCAGGTAGAAGGAACAGCGTGAAATAAAGTGTCTTGCTCAAGGACATAACGCATCGTCCGGTCCAGGAATCAAACTCACAACCTCAAGATCGTGAATCCAATTGTTTAACCATTCAGCCACACGCCTTCATATTTATATATATACTAGACCACCGGTGACCCGTTGGGCCATGTTCACTTAAAAATAATTTTTAAATAATTAAAATATACACAAAATGTATATAATGTAAAATGACATTGGAAAGCCAATATATATATACACATATGCGTGTATGTGTGTGTGTGTATGTACGTATATATATATATGTATGTTTGTATGTGGGGGTTTCTGTGGCCTATATACACTGGTCACAGACACACATACACATACATCCTGTCCTAACACAAATTATAAGATACATATAACTTAATATTCAGTCACCAAATTCCAGCTCGATACAGTAATGCTGTATTCAATTCTTTGAAGTCACTTGTCATAATGTCATTTAACAACACCACCAGCTCTCTCTCTCTCTCTCTCTCTCTCTCTCTCTCTCTCTCTCTCTCTCTCACAACCACTATCTGCGTTTGTATTCACATTTCAATGGTACCTTACTTTCAAAGAATGTTTCCATTATGCGCTGATTTGGCTACTTATAAAGGTACCGGAAAAAACACGCGTATCTCGGGAACCCGTGGTCCGATTTACGTGAAACTTGTCTTTTCACTGTATTATTCACAAGTATTTTCACAAAGAAAATATCAAATCATTTTTCACTAATAGCTATCCAATCACTCCACTTAAAAATTCTATTTTCTATATCTCTATGGATGCTTGATTGTTGGTTCTGAAAGATTTTTCTGCTTAAAAAGTTGCAATGTTAAAGAAAAGCTGGTTTTATTTAGAAAAATTTGAAAGAAATTATTCTTACTTCTCTTAATTTTTCCTTTTCCTTTCATTTTCTGACGTCGGAATCAACATTTTCTCATATTTCCGCTGTTACAGTTTGTTCAAGAGAATGCTTTTGATGACAACATTCTTAGTTGATTGGGTATCCTTCAGAAACACTCTGAGATTTTCTTTTCGTTTTCCGCGGCTAAGGGCTACATACAGTTGACCGTGTTGGAATACAGGTCGTTCCAGATAAACCAAGACGTTTTCCATAGTTTGTCCTTGTGCTTTATGAATAGTCATAGCGAAGCACGACTGAAGCACCATCACTCACAGCATTATAGGATCGGTACTCTTTTATGGTTCCAGGGAAGCGTCTGATACAGGTGGAATTGATGCTTCTCATCATTTCATTGAAAGGTACTAAGATGCAATTGTTCGAAAACACTTCAGCTGGATTGTCGAATGAGGGGTAGATGAAATCAATACATTCTTCCATGGTTGTTGCTTGGAGAACCATTTCTTTTGGCAAAATAATTTCCTAATTTTCAGGGGTTTTTTATCTTATCTTCTCCAATATCCAATAGGAACTGTGAATAGTCTCCTGCTCCCCCACCCAATCGCATGTTTGTCTTCAACTGAAATGTTTTGAAGCTTCGACATAAGTATGATTTTTTTAATGCAGGCGTTTTCCACGTTCGCTTCATTTCCCCTTTTCACTACCGGAAGAAGCTGACGGAAATCGCCACAACAATTGTCAAAATTCCACCGAATGCCTCATTGTTGTCGCATATGTCACGCAGAGTGAGGTCAACAGCTTCGAAGCTTTCCCTCCGAATCATAGGACACTCATCCCAACCAAACAATCAGCCTTGTATGCTGGAAAAGGTTTGCCGTCTTTGAGTTTTTATCAATGTTGCACAGAACATTTTCTTTCACTACTATCGGTATTTTGAACCTAGAATGTGCTGTTCTCCCACCATGCATCAGTGTTGCGGCAATGCCAGATTAGGCAACATCAATAGCCACGTTACCGTTTCCCCTGAATTTTGAACGAATTAAGTTAATCAGAAATGTTTTTCCTGTTCCACCTGGAGCGTCAATGAAAATCAATGCAGATGTGTTCGTCTCTAAACTGTTACAAACGAAGTCGTACACGTGTTTTTGTTCACTATTCAATAGAGGCCCCGTCTCTTCTACAAATCGTCGCTGCTCTTCTCTGGTGTATTGCAATTCATGCAATAACTCCAAATTGCCAATATCCTCATTAGCAACAATATTAATTGGCCTTGACAAGTTAAAGTCACTAAGACTTTTGCCCAGGTCGTTAAGTTTGTCTTCAAAATACAGAAGACATTGATCATCATAACTCTCGTTAATCAAAAGGTTAGAGCTTCTGGTAGTCCTTTTTTCTATTTGAAGGTAATCCTCAGACAGCAAATTCTTAAATCGAACCCATAAAGCACTGGAATTGTCAATTTCCGTATTTGTGAGGAGCACGATGAATAGATCTCTCATGTTTTGGGAAGCCTTGGTCGCTCAGCATCTTCCAGAGTCTGCTGCCAATGAACATCCGATTGAAGCAAACCTTTCTCTCTGCAGACGTCTTTGAATAATGGAAGGAGTTTTCCATCACACATTTTCAAAAAGTTGAAGGATACTGGCCCTTTGACGTGATGCAGAAGGTGTCTTAAATAATACAGGTCATCACTCCGTGGAAGAAACAGTGCATACTCTTCCCAAAACGTTCGCCTCAAAAATCCCTGGATACTGCTCAACTATTTTCCCCACCTTTCTCCTTTCCCATCTCTTATTACTCCAAGTTTAAAACTTTGGCACATCGGCATAATACGATGTTTTTGAAAACGGATCGCGATCGCAAAGATCCATGAACTCAGTCCGAGTCGTCTTAGCCATGTTATTGTTTACTTTAACAACAGCACTGACCCGAAAGAAGATTTGATTTTCCGCAGGTAGATGAACTTGAAGGTGAACTACGACCGGTTCTCTCTCATGAATTGGAAATCCAAGTACCAAGGCAACAGCTTCTGAAGGACCGATATATCCTCCTGTTAAATACTGTATTATCTCATCCTCCCTGTTCCCTCCAAACATTGCCTGACCACTGCCCTTCATGGTATATTTGATAACGTATTTGATCGATTTCACGGAAGAGCACATCTCTACGTTTAGGAGGCAGTTGAACACTTTTAATAGTTTCATATTGTAGGGAACCACCCATTCCGAAGTTATATTTCGGCTTCCCCTTCCTTCTTGGTGCCCCTCAAATCCTCCCATTCCTGGAGACCGTCTTCTGTACACAAGATAAGAGTCTTCTACACACAATGTATATTCATTGAAAGGCTTAGGGTACCGCTTACTGCACGTTCCATCTTTCCAACACAGCGAATTGTTAGAGCAATTCGGACCGTGGATCATGTGCTTCAGCACCAATTCATGACCCTCTGGATCTTTGTTTGGATCTGGTATTTCGGCTTGAACAAATTTATCATATTCCTGCGGTCTGGGCTTGGAGGCTTCAATGAGCCATAGCAAACAGAGCCCATGAGGAAGACATCGCTTTTGATATTCGACTGTCAGCACGTAAGCTATGCACTTGCCAAATAGGCCATCTACTCCAGTAAGATACTTTCTTAACAGTTTCCGCTTCAGGTCAAATACTCTGGCAATTAAATCTGGCCTGTCGTGTGGCTTCTGATTCAGGAATAGGTTTTGCCGGATTTCAGGCCAGTTTTGATTGCATGTCATTGTGATGAAGAAAGAAGGATTGCCGTACTTCCGTATGTACATCATGGCATCCTGGCATCGCTCCATCATATATCTCGGTCCACCGACAAATGTGGAAGAGAGTATGATTCGCCTGCCAATATTGCGAAAATCACCATCATCATTCAATGCGTCAAGAAGGCCCTTGTATGTTGTAGATCGCAATGATGTTTGATTCATTCGGACGTATTGCAGTCTATCTCCTTCAATCTTCGCAGCCATGTCAACCAAATATTGCTGAAATAAACGACCGCCTCTGAGAAGTTGGTTGAATTAATTCTTATGGTTCATTATTCGATATGCATAGTAGCGCATTGGCGTCAACTTCTTGTTGTTGTTCATTAACAGCTCATGATGCTATCCGTCATCGCCAAAAGGAAAAAGTAGAACATACTGCAAACTGTCATAGGACCGATGGAACTCTGAGATTATTTCCAATTGTCCGCCCCTTTCTTTCAACACAATGTACCGTGCTTTTGCTTGAAGTTCGGTGTTGTTTTGTATAATAACGGCCACTTCGTTTGCAGTTTGTGCATTGATCTTCTCTCATGTTCCATTGCTGGCCTCCTGTCAGGATCAATAATAATCGAAGATTCGGGAATATTTTTAATCTGTTCTTTTGCATGAAGCAGCGTAAGGGTTATATTGTCTGAGTATTATTTCCAATAATTCAACTATGTCGCGCTAAATGCCATCGTTATGGAGTATCCTGATCCTCAAATCAACACTATCCTGAGGATCCAAGAAGTAAATTTGAAGAAATTGGGGTTGTTCGTTGGGATTAGGGGTTAAGGAACCGATGTAATGGTGAATTTGACCATGAATAACGATAGAAAGATTCCATCCACTCCTTGAGGAACGAACTACTTCGGCCCCAAAAGATGTCATTTGGAACAGCCAGTTGTATTGCTGAGGTCGTTCCTAAACTCGTTTGCCCTAGGTTGATCAGTACTAAATAAACTGTGAAGTTCCTGGGGTAATGGCTGCAGATTCCCCAACCTGACTTCATGCAGCAAAAGTTCGCAGTTTCACTATGAAAAATGATTGCATGACAACAGACACAGATCTTATTCATCTGTCCAACATCAGCAGAGAGATCACGTCGTTGAACTATCCTTGCTCTATCCCTAATGGTTTTTTGGCAAAGACGTTCATTTCTCCGACCATCCGATTCACGATCTCTCCTGCTTCCGTCTCTTTCCCTCTGTTCCGCCAGACGCGCAGCCCTTGCTATATCAGTCTCATCGATCCTTCTATTCGCATGGCTGTCCCGATCTTGTTGGCGTTGTCCACTATCTTGCTCACCTTCCCCGACTCTCCTTAGCCGTGCTTTCTTTCCCCTATCAACAGACCAACCAGATGTTTTCTTTCTTCCTCGCCGAGGCATTATTTAAGAATCTAAGATCGTATTCACCTTGGAAAAAATTCCTAATACCTCAACAAATATTTTTTTTAAATCATCATTTAGAAATATTTCTAAATAATGAAAATATTGTCTGTTTAAACAACTCGTATTTTTCAAATCATATTCACTTAAAAAATACTTATTAATAATTAAAATATTCTGTTTAAAGAAAGCTGAAATATATATACTCGGTGTACAAATAATTTGTAATTTTTATGTCATTTTCACTTAAGAATATTTTCTGAATATGCCAAGAAATATTTTTTCCATCGTATTCACTTGAAAATATTTTTAAAAAAATGAAGATATTGTCTATGTATTTACACAAATTCACTTTAAAATATTTCTAAATAATTGAAATATTCTTTTTAACAAAAGCAAAAATATAAACACCTACTGTTTAACACCAACTGGTATTTTTCAGTGATATTCACTTAATGCTATTCTGATAATTAAAACATTGTCTGTTTAAAGAAAGCTCAAATATAGATACTTGAAGTACAAACAACTTGGAGCTTTGAAATCATATTCACTGAGAAATCACTGAAAAATCTTTTTTTAATAATTATTAAAAATATTTCTCGACTGATGAAAATAGGTTATGTTTATTTACATCAAACTTGTTTTATCCCAATTTCAGGGTTATGTCACCTACAGGGCTATTTTTCCATTGTGCACCGTTTTGGGTATTTACGAAGGTATCCTACACACACACACACACACACACACACACACAAATATATATATATATATATATATATGTCTCTAACTTAAGTACTGTTACACACATTCACATATACACACACATGTCTCTAAGTACGTAAACACATGCACTGGGACACATAAACATACACATATACACGGTGGCAGTATAACTGCGAAAGAGAGAGAAAGAAATAACGTTATGGATAGGGGGGAAATTTAAAATAAATAAAAATTAAGGACCCTCACTCTCTCTTTCTCTCTCTCACCCCCTCTCTGTCTCTCTTACCTACAGAATGGACAAAACAAAAAACAAACGGATTATTTCTTTCGATATTCATTATAAAATAAGATAAATTGAATTTAGATGAATTCCTTGCTATATTTGGAAAATTGAAAATATTTTCCATGAGCGATTTACGCCAAACTTGTTTTATTCAGAGTATTTTCTCATTATGCAATGTTTTCGCTATTTACGAAGTTTAGCAGGGTTATGTTAATTTCGAGATATTTTCCCAGTATGCACCGTTGTGGCTATTTACGAAGGTACCCCCAAAACCCGGGAATCTCGGGAACACGGGGTCATATTTTCGCGAAACTTGTTCATTCAATTTGTATTCCCATTTCAGAGGCAACTTCCTTTCAAAGTATTTACCCATTATGCGCCGTTTTGGGTCTATTACATAGCAGACAAGCAAGCACGCAAGCAAGAACGCAAGATCAGAGTTTTAGTAGTATATAAATAGATATACATATATATATACACATATATATGACAAGAAGGAAGAAGAAGAATATACACACACACACACATATATATATATATATTATATATATATACACATATATGTGTGTGTGTATGTGTATATATATATATGTGTATGCATATATATAGTTGAAATTGAAAGTTCGAATAGGGAGAGAGCAGAAACTCTCTCTCTCTCTCTCTCTCTCTCTCTCTATATATATATATATATATATATATATATATATATATATATATATATATATATATATATTGTACAAGAGTGTTGTTTGTCTTAGTTGTTACGTAGTAACTTCCTGGTGATAGGAAGGTCCTAGCGATCCAAAGAGCTACACGTCTGTAGTTCATCCTAGGAAGATTATATTGAATGACGGAGTATTCATTTATGAAATAATTGTTTCTACTTTTGACACAAGGCCAGCAATTAATCCAGTGTAAGACTGGTACTTTATTTTATCGACCCCGTAAGGATGAAAGGCAAAGTTAACCTCGGCGGGATTTGATCTCAGATCATAAAGGGCCGTAACTCTTTGCTGCAAAGCATGACATCCGACCCTCTACCGATACTGACAATCCACCGCTTATTCATGTATCAAATAATGGTAGGTAAGACGGGATTAATTCACTATAATTGTTTATTGCATTATATATATTTCTTTTACATGGCCATTCGCGTGACTTCGTCAGATGCTTACGCAATCACTACTAGGTGGACGTGCATGGTCACCGGCATATCACAATGATTGCACAACTGCACCAATAATTGCGAATGCATCTAAGTCACATGAATAACCATGTAACAGAAATATATATATTGCAATAAACAATTATGATGATTTAATACCGTCTTAACTACCACTATTTGATTGATATTTATATATATATATATATATATATATATATATATATATATATATATATATATATATATATATATACCGTCTTAACTACCACTATTTGATTGATATATATATATTTATATATATATATATATATATATATATATGGTGGCTGCCAACTCGTTTTCGAGTACGACCACTACTTTATATCCATGTAGGAGAACCCCTACCGATGCGCTGAACGAGTGTGAATTTTTAGTCCAGCCAGCGACTTGAACACTCTGGTACAATCACTACATTTGTGACAATTATTGACACAGTGCTGGGCCCAGGTACCATGTGACGGCAAGTGCAGAGAGATCTCCAGATATAAAGCAATGCCTGTGCCGTGAAGCTTTTATAGTGAGCAAAGGCACTGCACAAAGCCAGTCCCACTCACTTAATCAAGATGATATTTACCAAAAAGAAGAACAAGTCAACATCATTGGATACCATCAGGGTTGAAGGTGTTATATCAGAGTTTTCCTTCTCCTAGAATTCTGCCTTGACACAGGCTAAGGGGTCATCTCTCCCAGTGATTTGGGATGGCCATTGACTCTTAAGAGCTCCTTTGCCCTTTGACAGGTTTTGTTTTTAGTCCTGCAGGATGTCCAAAGTCACCCTCCTCACCAAGAAACCTTGGTGGGGTTGCCAGTTTAGTCGCCAACGACCCGACCATGAGACAGGTTGTACTGGGATACATGTTACCAGTAGCACCAACTGGTGACCTGACATATATATATACATACAAGCATATATATATATATATATATATATATATATATATATATATATATATATACATACATACATACATACATACATACATACATACGTACACTACACACACATATGTATTGTGTATATATATATATATATATATATATATAGATATGCTTGTATGCATATATATACGAGGTATGTCAGAAAAGTTCCAGGACTGATGTGACAAAAGATTTATTTCAAACCCAAACTTCACACTAAGAGTTTTCTCCTTCAAAGTAATCCCCTGGAGTAAGTAACTGTAATCTTAGCTCTCTGCAGCGACCAAACATTTTTCTTCCTAATTTTATATACATCTCCTCTGTTTCAGGTCCGTCAAGCAATGAGCACAGAGCAACGAACAAATTTGAAGTTTCTGGTACGGTTGAGGAAAACTGCGTCAGAAGCACTGGGATTGCTGCAGCAAGTGTATGGAGATGAGACGATGTCACGCTCACGTGTTTTTTAGTGATGCAGGATGACCCCAGGAGCGGAAGGCCCTCAACAACCAGGACTGAGCTCAACGCTGAGCGCGTCAGACAGATGGTGCGTAGCGATCGTCGGCTGACTGTTTGACTGATGGCAAATGAGCTGGGCATGAATTGGGACAGCGTCTGGAAGATTCTCACTGAAATTTGGACATGCGGAAAGTTTGCGCGAAGATGGTGCCAATATTGCTGAACGATGACCAGAAGGGTCGACGCATGCAAGTGTGCCAGGACATCCTCGAGCGTCTTGAAACAGAACCAGACTTGCTAGGGACAGTCATCACCGGTGATGAGTCATGGATCTTCGAATACGATCGGAGGGGACCCGTTTTGAAGACGTTGACGGCATCAAAAAGGCCGTGACGACGGAACTGCGGAGGATCCAGGAAGAATCCTTCCGAGAGTACATGCAAGCGTTGCAGAAAAGTATAGAAAAGTGCATTAGACCCCAGGGATGGGTTACTTTGAAGGAGAAAACTCTTAGGTTTGAAATAAATCTTTTGTGACATCAGTCCTGGGACTTTTCTGACACACCTCGTTATATATTATAAATATATATATATATATATATATATATATAAAGATCTCTCCCTGTGTGTGTGTGTCTGTATGTATGTCCATATGTATGTATGTATATATGTATTTATGTAAGTATATAGGTATGTATATATGTACGTGTGTAAGTATATATGTATGTAAGTATATAGGTATGTATGTATGATCTTCTGGTTTCATAATTTTATAAATGTTTACCAATAGAGTCAGACTCGGTTTCTAACATAGACACGAAACTCTCTCGTTTGAATTTAAACAACATCAACTAGGTAGATATGTATGCATGCATGTGTGTGCAGATATGGATGTTATTGTATGTGTGGATGTGTATGTTTTGAGTTAAATGTGTGCATAAGCATATGTCATGTACATGACTACATGCGGTTATTGTATGTATGCTTATATGTATGTATACAGGAAACTGGGATAACTCCGACATAAAATCTGTGGCTCAGTAGTTACCGATGATGTTGATCTTTTCTTCTTTTCAGGTTTCAGCTGTTGTCGCTAAGAGAGTGGGATTGGCTCAGTGCATAGTCTTTCCTCACTTTAAAAAGAATCTTCACGCACAGGTATTGCAGGATAGAATTAATGAGGGGTCAGCCATCGTGTGTGTATGTATAGAGTCTTTTCTCAGCAGTTTCATCGATATGCTTAGTGCTGTTCTTATGTGTCGTCCCTTAACTCCTGATGATGTTGACGGAGCACTATTGCCTTTTCTGAAACTTGGTAGATAGTGCTCCCTTTCTATGTTGGGTGACAGCCGATTTCTTCCAGCAAAGAGTGGAGAGAATATGAGATAGAGATATCGGGAGAGAAGCAGTCCCAGTAGCAGACTTATACCTTTGTATCCTCGAAAGGATGAAAAATCAAAATTGACCTTAAGTCGATTTGAGCGCAAATCGTTCTATGATATGGTCTAAAGACGCTACCAATTTACCTCTTGCTCTCATTATATACATTGAATGTATATTAAGCCGACCCGATCCTTCAAATTATGCATCTACTTCATTATATATATATATATATATATATATTTATATATATATATATATATATTTATATATATGTGTGTGTGTGTGTGTGTGTGTGTGTGTGTGTGTGTGTGTGTGTGTGTGTGTGTGTGTGCGTGTGTGTGTGTGTGTGTGTGTGTGTCTGTGTGTGTGTGTGTGTGTGTGTGTGTGTGTGTGTGTGTGTGTGTGTGTGTGTTTTCTACTCTCACTAGTTTCAATGTGTTGGCTCTCAATTTCAAACTTAATGTTCTGTCCTTATATACATTCACTGTATTATAAGTCATTCGAATTCATGATGCTATTTCTTCACACAGTTGTTAGTTTTCCTCTTCCTATCTTCCAATTTAATTTACATCCAATTAATATTCGCTGTAAACCATTCTTTCGCCTAATTAAACTACTTCTGTAGTAACGCGGCTATAAATTTGTAAATGTACAATGTAGCTTCAAAATCAGGTACTTTGCTAATTACCTAACTGACATTTATACATATTAAGCCGCTAGTGTAAAATACTATTACACAATAATGCATAAGCTGCAGTGACCTACATATGCAACAAAACCAACATCAATAATAATTGTAAGGATAATTTCTAACACTGTGGTAAGGTTAGAATGTTTTAATAAAGGGGAATAACTAACTATAATGACACAAGTATGCCAGAACTATTAATCTAAAATTTGAATTAAGACTTTGAAGGAAAACATAATCGAATAAAAAGGTTTCATATTATTGAATTATGTTAAAAAAAAGAATCTTTGATAATTTTAAGATGGATTAAATTGATTTGAATACATTTGGAATGCTTAACACAGATGTCGACAGATAACATGACGGTTTATGGAATGGTGCTTTTGAGACTGGGGAAACTATGGTTTCAAAAAAATAAAACGGACTCGTTTTCCGCAATATTCTGTTTAATATTATATTGGAAATAAATTGATCTTAATTACGATTAATTTAAATTAGAAGGTGATTTCTCCTCCAATATGACTGACTGAGCACACACTTGTTTCTCCCAGAAAAATGTTTCCCTTTCCCTTTTCTTCTCACGTATTTAAATTTCTTGGAATAAAATTTAAACAATAGTTGGCAATCCAAAGATCGTGGTTTCGATTCAAATCGTGTGGACAAAAATACTTCACTGATTGGTATTCATAAAAAACCCCAATTATTTTTAAGTGAACGTGGTCTAGTGTTGAATAAAATCATAACTAAAAATACTTCTGGAATTTTCATTTAACTGACCCTTCTGTATTTTCTTTTAACCGATTCTCTTGTATTTTCTTTTAACTGATCTTCCTTTATTTTCTTTTAACTGATCCACCTTTATTTTCTATTAACTGATCCTCCTGTATTTCCTTTAACAAAAGTCAGGATCTGTTTAGCACACCCTCATATATATTTGTGTGCGTGCCTCTGCTTTTTGTGTGCATTAATGCTTTTATTATTCATTTCAAACTTAAACTATATGCATTGATATAGTTTTTATCCGTTATTATTCTTAGCATACATAAATCTTAATACAAGTGGTTTCTATTTTTAAGTATTGGTATTGATTGTATTGTTCTGATATGCATTTGAATAAGGTGACTGACATACATCCATATTTCGTCTTAGCTTTGAAATAGTAGCTCGACACTTCTAAGAGGTTACACGAAGTATTATGATCACTCTATAAATGTCAATTTTTATCTAATATTAATATTAAAATAACAATGATATACATATATATATATATATATATATATATATATATATATATATGTATGTACATTTGTGTATATATATATATATATATATATATATATATATATATACTAAACCACCCGTGACTCTTTGGGTCAGGCTCAGTTCAAAATATTTCTTTTTGAATCATGTTCATTTAAATAAAAACATTTCTAAACAATTAAAATATACACAGGCATGTGTATAGTGTGAAATGAAACTGTGAAATGAAACTGTGTTTATGTATATATATATATATATATATATATATATATATATATATATAACAAATGGTAAGGTAACAGATTGTAAGGAACCAGATGGACCATAACGCACCAGATTACTCAATACTTAGAGTAGTAGAGTGTGAAATAGGAAAAAGTATGACCCCGACGGCAGAGCTCAAGCCGTTTAGACGGCTATTTCTGGAAATACTCCAGAAATAGCCGTCGAAACGGCTTAAGGTCTGCCCTCGGGGTAATATTTTTTTATATATATGTATATATATATAAGTATGTATACGTACATACATATATGTATACAGACGTACAGTAGTATGTATAGATATACATACATGCACACACACACATATATATATATATATATATATATATATATATATATATATATGTACGTATGGATTTACCGAACATTTATTATAATGCTCGGTGTGTTTGTAAACAAACATCCCGAATTAAACCGTACAGTGTTTAGCAACCATCGTTGCTCTTTTGTTCAACACTGACAAAGGAACGATGTACTACTTAATTCGGGATGTTTGTTTACAAACACACCGAGCATTATAATAAATGTTCGGTAAATCCATACGTACATATATATATATGTGTGCATGTGTATATATATACATGCTACTGTACTCTGTATACATATATGTATGTACGTATACATACTTATATTTAAGTAACAGCCGTACTAAGAGTGAGAAATGAAATTTCGTTTCATTTTTTCCATTTATCGTTTTCGGTGCGCCCCGCCGACTAACTCACTCGATATGCAAATTAGGCTGCTCAGCCGTTAATATGCATAAGGAAAGTATATACTTTCAGACATTCAATCATCTGGCAGGAAGGTATAAGGTATTGACGATAGCCAATAAGCTTGAAACTATTACGTCGTTCCTTTGTCAGTGTTGAACAAAAGAGCAACGATGGTTGCTAGACACTGTACGGCTTAATTCGGGATGTTTGTTTGCAAACACACCGAGCATTATAATAAATGTTCGGTAAATCCATACGTACATATATATATATATATATATATATGTGCATGTATGTATATATATATACATACTAATGTACGTCTGTATACATATATGTATGTACGTATACATACTTATATTTATGTAACAGCCGTACTAAGAGTATTAACGGCGAAAAACACTTTAACAACATGTGTACCTGTCACTACCACACCAATTCGAACTGCTTGAAGAGGTCACAGCCCAGGATGGGTTCCACCAGGCTTAAAATACCCAGAAAACGCCGTATACCACTACGGTTCCCCCACGATTCCATCAGGAGTATTCACGGGACCATAGCATACATACTTCTCATAAATGAAATCGACTTTATTTATCCGAAACAGTGTAAATGAAAAGTAATTAGAATTAATAATGAATATGAAATATTCAAAAGTCTCCAATTGTAAAAATATGTTACAAACACTGGCGACAACAAATTGAATAACAATTCTAGGTATAGCATAAATTACATGTTAGGCCATTAGCATTTAATATATACATTCTAGATTGGTGTCTCTTCCATGAATGTAGATCAATTATATTCCGTAAAGCTAAATGTCAAATGCCTACACACACACTCACATACATATACTCCTCCCTCTATCTCTCTCTCTCTCTCTCTATCTATCTATCTATCTCTTTCTCTCCCTCTATAACCTGTTAGTTCTTTCGTTACTTTGGTATGGTGTGTTAGATTTTGCCTACCACAATGTTTAATTTGTCAAGCTATTTAAACGTATGTTATTACTCTAAGGACCTACCTTGTCGAGTGCTTTGCTAACTCATTTATATCGTAGATCGAATTTGCTTGCACACCGCCAAAGATTCGATTTTACTAAGCATCCAATTATATTACTTTCTCCTAGATTTAACAATTAACTAATTAATTTAATTAGACAATTCAGTTGATTGGTTAATTATTTGTGTTTGTTTAATAACATCTGGTCGAGAGCTTATTCTGAAAGTTAGCGGAAATTATAATATTTCCTTTGTCTAACATTTTGAATGACCCGCCAAAAACCGGGGGTTATTTCCCTTGCTGGAAATTACACGTGACAACAAAATATACGATGAGCTGCTGCTAGCGGCAACATTTAGTATCTCGCCCCGTTCTTTGGTAGAACGAAATCCTGTTGATGAAATGAATCCTCTGTTCGATCCTGAATACCACGAGCCTGCCAGTTACGTAAGTCTGATATTTGATTTCGGATTCATAGAAACACTTTAAACGTATAACGTTTGATTTGTCCAGGTGTAATTTTTTCAAACTGTTAGTTCTTTCGTTACTTTGGTAATGTGTGTTAGATTTTGCCTACCACAATGTGCAATTTGTCAAGCTATTTAAACGTATGTTATTAATCTAAGGACCTACCTTGTCGAGTGCTTTGCTAATTCATTCATATCGTAGGTCGAATTTGCTTGCACACCGCCAAAGATTCGATTTTACTAAGCATCCAATTATATATATATATATTCCACCTGCCACCCCCTCCTCGCCCACGCCATCCTCCTCTTCATCCAAAACCTCAACCACGACCTCTTCTCCTTCCTCACCTCCACCAAAGCCCGTAAGCTACACTCACTCCTCCCAACCACCCCCATCCACCACCACCCGCCCATCCTTATGAGCCCCCCACACCCATCCCTCCCATCCCCGCCACTCTCCACCCTCCCTCTACCCACACCCCTACCCAATCTCCACCCTCCACCTCACCCCTCACCACACCCTCCCTTCCTCCCTCACACACACAAACCCCCCCACTTTTTGTCACGATACCCCCTGACCTCCCCCTCTCCGCACCTGAGCGCTCACTCCTTAGTAGAGGCCTTCGCTTCATACCCCACAATCCGCACAGCGACTAATTCCGCATCCGAACGGAAGTCGAGCGATTCGTGCGACGCACGAAGCTACAGGCACATTTCGGTCAAACGCCACCGGCTCCGAACGACCCGGAACCGTTTCTCGCCCTGGGCCGACGACCATCTTCTTGGACGCCAGCCCCAGGGCAATTTAGCACCCTGGACGCGTTCGTCGATGCCAGCCGTAGCGCCGTAAATCGTTTCGACTTCCGCCACCGTTCCAAACGGAATAACATCACACGGGGCGAACTCCTCGCTCTCCGCTCCCCCCGTAGCCGAGATGACATCGTCATCAAACCGATGGATAGGGAGGCGCCGTGGTGGTGTAGCGCGCGGACCTCGACACGGCCGAAGCCCTCAGGCAGCTCCGTAACCCCCTCTTCTACCGCGCTCTACCCTCCGATCCTACACCCCTCTACCAACAACAAGTTTCCTCCACCATCCAACACCTTGTCTCCTTCTCCCTCCTCCCCCACCGCTTCCCACCTCATCATCCGCACCCCCGCACCCCCCGAACGCCCACCATCTACTTCCTCCCCAAACTCCACAAACCCGACAACGCCGGCCGCCCCATCATCTCCGCTTGCAACTGCCACACCGAACTCATCTCCGCCTTTCTTGACTCCATCCTAGACCCCTTGTCATCACCCTCCCCTCCCACATCTCCGACACCAACCACGCCCTGCGCCTTTTCGACTCCTTCACCTACCCACCCGGCCCACAGCCCTTCCTCTTCACTCTAGATATCAAGTCCCTCTTTACCGTCATCCTCCACGCCGACGGCCTACGTGCCCTCAAGCACTACCTCGACCTTCGCCTCTCCCCCCTCCCCTCCACCCCAACCGTCCTTCGCCTCGCCGAGCTGGTCCTCATCCTCTACTGTTTCTCCTTCTGGGGTGAGTTTTACCAACAGGTTACGGGGGTAGCCATGGGTACAAGAATGGGCCCAAACTATGCCAACCTTTTTGTTGGCCATGTTGTGGCCCAAATCTTTGCCCAGTACACCGGCCCCACGCCCGAACTGTACGGTCGTTACATCGACGATTGTATCGGAGCCACGACCCTCACCCGAGAACAGCTCGACTCTTTTCTCTCCTTCTTCTGCTCCTTCCATCCCTCCCTCCACTTCACCACCTCTATCTCCACCACCCACGTCCACTTCTTCGACATCTCCGTCTCCTTCGACCCCTCCCACCACTCCCTCGTCACCTCCGCCTTCTTCAAACCCACTGACACCCACTCCTACCTCGACTTCACCTCTTCCCACCCTACACACACTAAACACTCTATTCCCTACTCCCAACTCCTCAGGATCCGCCGCCTCTGTATCCGAGATGCTGACTTTGAGTCCCAGGCCCTTTCCCTAGTCAGCCATTTAATCCGCAGAGGTTACCCCTCCTCTCTCGTCCACATCGTGCCCGTGCTGTCCACCGCTCCACCACCCTCACCCCACTCCACCGCACACCCACGCACCGTCTCCCCTTCCCCATCACCTACCACCCCTCCACCATACCCCTCCACCGCACCATCCTCCGTCACTTCCGACGCCTCCAGTCCGACGCCTCCACCTTCCACATCTTCCCAGCCCCACCAATCCCCTCCTTCAAACGCGCACGCAATCTCCGCACCCTCCTCGTCAACAGCTCCCTACCACCCAACCCACGGACCCCCCCGGTTCCCTTCCCTGTTCCAGGCCCCGCTGCAACACCTGTCCCTACATCACCAACACCACCACCTTCCAGGGTCCCAACGGCCACTCTCTCTCTGTCCGGCATGCCTTCCGCTGCACCTCCTCCAACCTAGTCTACGGACTTCGCTGCACGGAGTGCAGCGCAACCTACGTCGGACAGACTGGACGTCGCCTGGCGGACCGGTTTACTGAACACCTCCGAGATATTCGTCTCGGTGGTAGTTCCCCCATTGCCCGCCACTTTGGTGCCCCTTGACATTCCGCACACCACCTCACAGTCTGTGGCCTACTCCAATGCCAGGGAACACCCGCCACTCTACTCAGGGTCGAACAACGAACCATCTTCACCCTACAGACAACCCCCGCCACCCACCCCCACCCCGCCGGCCTGAACTCCCCACCCTTATTCCTTTAGCCTTCCCCCACACATATCCCCCTCTAACATAACTAACACACCCCTCCTTTTCACCGCCCACCCCACAACTAACAATACTAACACCTCCACCCCACACCCGACCACCCTTCCCCAGCTAACTTACTAACATCCCTCCCTTCTTCTCCCTCCTCTCCTTATCACACGCACACACCCACCGGTACATATATACACGCGCTCACACTAAACACACACCCTACTACCACCACTAACCCTCACCCCCACAGATCCACCCCACCACCCCGCAACTAACATCACTAACACCCCCCGACCCCACGGACACGAACACACACACCCACTTACACCATCACTCTACAGGCAACTAACATCACTAACACCCCCCAACCCTACTCACACGAGACCACACACCCTCTTACACCACCCACTCTACACACACTACCACCACTGACGCCCTCTCACACCCGCATTCAACCCTTTCCCC
This sequence comes from Eledone cirrhosa, assembly GCA_964016885.1. Taxonomy (NCBI): domain Eukaryota; kingdom Metazoa; phylum Mollusca; class Cephalopoda; order Octopoda; family Eledonidae; genus Eledone; species Eledone cirrhosa. Next base: position 194,427,435 of record OZ024742.1, read on the forward strand.
ACCTCCAGTATACTAACACCCACTAACACCCCCTTCACCACACACACACTCATCCAAACACGCACACACACACCAGTACACTACACTCCCTCCATCGACCCCCACACCCTTCTCTCCCCGCTCCACCCACACCCTTTCTCACACACACACCCATCCCACTAACACCTCTACTAATACACCCCCCTCCACACTCCAACTTTCACACCTACCCATCCTCTCCCCTGTCCACCGCACACCCGCACACACTGACACACCGACTTTCTTGACTTACCATTCTACCCGACTGCTGACCACCTCCCCGCACAAACAGACACATAACCCTCTCCTGCCTTGACCCTGTGACCACTTCCTGTTGCGCGTGCACCACACATCTCCCCTCTTCCGACCAATCTCTTCACGGATTACACATATTGAACATCGATCCCTACAATCCCCTACATCCCAAGGATATTACCCAGCATTCCACCACATCCTCTATGGAACTTCGTTAAGGACTCACCCACTGACATATACTCAAAAAACTGTTTTTCCCACACGCCACCTACATCCACAACACGCATAAACACCACACACACACGTGCGTACCACCACATATTTACACACTCAGCCTCCGGAATCCTCTCCCCCTACCCCTCTGACCCCTCCCCATCCACACACGCCCACACACTCCCACCTACACCCCACCCTACACACACCTCTTCCTGACCATGCAACCTCGTTCTTCCCCCAACTCTTACTTTCACATACACACACACACACACGTACACCTACACACACACACACCACCTTCAACCCTCCCCGCTCGGACACCCCGCCTCTCTCTCCCCACTCCACCCGCCACCTCCCCTATACGCCCCACACCCTTGCACCACCTGTTTTACTTCATGTTTATTTTTATTATGCTTTTATATTTAATTTCATTTGTACCGTTTCGTCTCACCCCCTTTTTTCTATATGTCCCTCCACCACTCCCCTACACACCCTTGGAACTCTCTTCCCACACACTTTTCACCTGAAGAAGGGCTTATGCCCGAAACGTCGTTCCCCACCACCACCCCACTCTCAAGAGCGTGAAACTAATAACCATTGTTCGTACTGCCTCGCTTTTGTTCCCGTTCAATTTTTTACTATATATATATATATATATATATATATATATATATATATATATATATATATATAAATATATATACATATATGTGTGTGTATGTATGTATGTATGTATATATATATACATATATATATATATGTGTGTGTGTGTGTGTTTGTGTGTTTAAGTGTGTGTATTAAGCATAAACAAACAATTCAATCATTTTTTTTTCGATATTAAACCATATGGTGGTTACTTTATAAGTTTATGGTCCACATCTTGGAGAATGATGGACGGCTGACAGACTCAGTCTTCTCGCCACCACCCTCACC
>OZ024742.1:194433856-194461356 GCA_964016885.1 Eledone cirrhosa
TTTAGCCCGAACTGGCAAAGCTCCTCGGTAGCACTGCCAGGCCAGGGATTTCTGGAACGTGTCCATAGGCCCCGGCCTGAAATTTCTTCGGAAGAAATTGGCTAGTTGATTTTCGTCGACGCCTAGAGTTTCTCCAAGTACGGCGTCGCTCTTCCCCTCGATTAATCCTCTATGGAACGCCAAGGTGGAGTTTCCACCGATCACATTGCCCGATTGGTCGAGGGCTGTGAGCGCCTGAAGACATTCCAGTCTCCAAGCGCTCCATCTCAGTCTTCGCTTCTCCCAGAACTGCACCTCCGTCAAGGAGACGAGCTGCGCACCACACCTGATCACCATCGAGGAAGAGGTGGAGATGTCATAGCCAGAGCGCGTGTCTGCTCATCATGAGCCACGGCATGCCCAGCCCTCCACGTAGCGGGTGTTGACAGCAGATGGACCGCCTGACCATCGGAGCGCGTCCCTTCCACAAAAAGCGAAAGAGCAAATGCTCCAGCGCAGTCAGCCAGGGCTTAGGACACGGTACGACGGTCAGGCGGTAGGTGATGACGGACGCGATGTAGGCGTTAGCCACCTTCGCTCGACCGTTCAGGGATACCTTCCTCTCCGCCCATTTCTGGGTGAAAGAAGCCACCCTGCTCGTCACCTTGTCCCAGTTTTTGTCCGTCTGGACGTCTCCCGTTTGGAGGTTTCCCGTTCTGTTGCCAGTTGCAGTAGACGTCCGCCAAGATGCCTCCGAACAAGTCTGACATCTGTACGTAAAGTTCATAGGGCAGACCATCCAAACCAGGCGATTTACCCCTTGTGCAGCCAGTCATTGCCTCCCGTACTTCAGCGGCTGCTATCGGCTTTTCGCAACACTCCGCCTCAGTGGCCGAGAGCCGCGGCAGTCCGTCGAGGTAGACACTAAAGTCCATCCCTCGGTCCGGCCCGCCGCTGCCCCCGAACAGCTGTGCGAAGTGTCGCTGAGAAGCTTCACACATTTTCCCGGGATCGAATATCATGCGCCCGTCGTGGTCCACCAAAGACTGGAACTTGTTGCCACGACGCGCCGCCGCCACTCGGACCCATAGAACGGCTTTAGTCCCCTCGTGTCTGAGAGCACGCCCCTAGCTCTGACAACGCAGCCTTTGTGCTTTGCATTGAAGAATTGATCAAGGGCCAATTTCGCCGCAAGTACGTCGGTCGCGATGCTTTTGCTAAGCGCCTCGTCTAATTGTCTAACTAGTTGTCCCTCTGCTCTATTTTTCTCTATTGCTAAAGCCTTACTAACCCTAATGGACTCTATTCTAATCGCTCTCTTCAGAGCAAACCACCACTTGTTGTTGACGATGGCTCCCGTCAACGCCCGCTTAACTAGTTCGCTAATCCGGTTTCTGTAGGCCTTGCGCGCTGGTAAAGACGCGTTTAGCTTCCAGTAGCCGTGTCCTCGTCTATGAAGCCTATCTAAGTCAAGCACACAGATCACGAATTTGTGGTCCGTGTAGCTGACTATCTTGAATTGTGGACATCCTATGCTAGACCTATCTATTTCCCTTCCAAATACTTTATCTAGATATGCGATTTGTCCAAGCCCACATTGGCACATTCGAGAAATCCAATCGGTACCTGTCAGACAGTTCAAAACGCCTGAGCAGGTTGGTGAGGCTCTTGCACCCTCCTCCCCTATCCGCTAATCCCACACAGTCCCAGCGTGCATCTAAGATACCGTTCCAGTCGCCCTCTAACACTAAAGAGCGGGACGTCCCTAGAAGATGGGAGATGCGTACACATCGTAGCCGCCGAAGATCGGTGCGAAGACCCGTGCCTCGGATATTCTGGTCTCGCTGATGGCCACCACATCTATGTTTAGCGACCTGAGATCGTTCAGCAGGTGGCCCTGCTTCCATGTCGACCCCAAGCCACGCGCATTTATGCTGCCTATTCTGGGCGAGGTCATGTTGAAATGGAGTGGAAAAGATGGGAAAGACCATTTACCTTACTTCTCGTAGAGGAAGGATGGTTTCTCCATCCCTTTTCACTTGATCGTCTGGTGAAGGGACCGTTGAATCGTCCCTTCGGCTGGTCGTCGGCTCTTCTGTGAGTATATCGAAATATACTCTCCGATTGAGTGTCCCTCCTAGGTCTCTGAAATCACCAACTGCGTTAGGGAATTTCCTTTCAATGTTTGTGTATTGCTTCTGTGCTATTCTTACCAGTCTTATGTTCGTTGGTGTTTTGATTGGTGCTGGTATTATGTAGTCGTGCTGTGAAATGTATGTATGTTCAATTATGTAAGTCATTAGTTTCTTGTTGTGTGTATTTATTGCTGTGCATTTGTTTTTCTGGGGGTGCGGTGTGGGTCTACTATTTTCTTGTCGTTGTTGCAGGGTGTGTGTTTTGTTGTTATGTTTGTGATGTTCGTACTTGTGGTGGTGGTGTTGAAGGTGTTGTTGTTGTTTGCGGTGGGGTTCCCGCCGGTGGTGATGGTGGTGCTAGCGTGAGTGGTGATGCTGTTGGTGGTGTTGCTGCTGTAAGTCTCTTTGCAGTGGCCTTTACCCTTTTTTCATTTCGTTCCTCCCTTTTCGAAGGCGACGATGCGCTGCTTCTGCATTTGTGCCTTCTTGCGACCTTTTGCCATCCCTCTCCCACCTCACACTCCATGTCCGATTCTGTGAGGGCGGGGAGGGGTATACCAGCTCCACTCTTTCACTTGTTGTTGTTGGTGATGTTTGCAGTGGAGTCTCTGTTGCAGCTGCAGTTGGTATTACTGTTGTTGTTGTTAATAGTTCCACTGCTGCTGCTGTTCTTGATTTCCGTGGCGTGGGTATGGATGCCACGGATCTATCCTTCCTGGTTGACGCCTCTCCTGTTGCTGGTAGCAGTGGAGCCAGTTTCGGAAGGAGGGGGGTTTTCTCCTTTCTCAAGGTCTTCTCATTGTAGAAGGCCCTGAGGTGAGTCTTCTATCCACAGCGAAAGTATTTCGGGCGTTTGCCCTTAACACTTATGGTCAGTTGAGTGCCGTTATCGAAGTATATCACATCCGGGTTAGTTTCGATGCACTCCTGGTTGGTTTGGATTAACATCTCAATGGATCCAATCTACTCGTACTTTTTTCTGAGGACAGACGCGGCCAGCAAACAAGGGGCCATCCTGGGGGGGGGGGGTCAGTTTGACCCTCACTATGTTTTGTCCACAATAGGAGGGCACCAACACCATTTCCTCGCTCCTTAGGGTCACTAAGGATTGAGCCTTTGCCTCCTGGGGTGTGGCAAAAAGCACGTCCACGGTGGCATATTTCTTGCCTCGAATGATATGCGTGTTCTGCTGCCACACAGACCCTAAGGCTTTTTGTATTTGAGCCTCTGTGGCTCTTTCAACCCTACGGGATTTTGTGCTTACTGTTCGGTACGTGACCGTACAGTGCTGTTGGGTTTCGAAAACTTTTCGGCTGCCTTGCAGATTGCTCGGTGTCCGGTTTTCGTCACCATCTTCTTTGCTTCCTGTAATTCCTCATTTGTTATAATGATGGTTTCCATGTTCTTTGCGATACCTGCAAACGAGATTGGTTTTTCTTTGTTGTTGTTGTTATTGTTGTCGTCAGAGCAGCTGTTACTTGTGTTGTTGCTGCTGGTACTACGATTGCCGCTGTTGCTGTGGTTGTTGTCGTTGTTGTTGTTGTTGCTGCTGCTGCTGTTTTTGTTGCTGTTGCTGCTGCTGCTGTTGTTTTTTATGCTGCTGCTGATGCTGTTGCAGCTGCTACTATTGTTTTCCTTGTCACTGTTGCTGCTGCTGCTGTTATTACGGCTGCTACTGCTATTATTCACGACCTCAGACGAATGAAATGGCTTTCCGTATTTACCGCACACATTTTTCGTAGCCCCATATTTACATACACCCCACACACACACACGCACACACGTACGCACACACACACACACGCTTACACCTCCACTTATTCTCTCTCACACATACACACACAAAACCAGTTCTAACACGAGATAACATCTATCCCCCACATTTACGTATAGACACATATTCTCACACTCACACACACTCACATACTTACACCTTCATGCATTCTCCCACACACTTAAACAGGCATGTATATAAAAACAAAAAAACAAAAAAAACTTACCCCTCTTAAAGGGAGACTACTCTTTATCCACCTAATCTTAACTCTTTGACATTAGAGATAGAACAGATACTCTATACCATTTCCTGTCAGCATGACTTGGCAAGCTATTTAGAACACTGGTTTTTCGAGATATTATCTCGAAAATTAAGGACATTTAAATAAATCTAAGGTAAAAGACTAACTGTCAACAATATCTTTTGCATTTGCATTCTTTATTCTATGTCCATACCTGCATTGTTTTGGCTTTATTATACATATACAAACGTTTATATATATATATATATATATATATATATATATATATATATATATATATATATATATAAAATGATAATGGTTACAAATCGAAATTGCATCCTCAGTATTAAATAGCTTATATATGATTTGATCTGAATATTCGATCTGTATATATTTGTAAAATGTGCTGCATATAACCACATCGCTGTCTATCGGACTGCTTATATCAAGAGCCATGTTTACACCCGATGTACGTTAATATTAATGCACTAAATTATCTTAAAGTGATTGCATTATACAGTTTGAACCATTTAATATTCTTATTATTTAATTGATTCAAATTATCTAGTGTGTTTTCATAGAGGTTTTGGTGTTGATAAAATAGTTTAAACATAGAATTACGTAAATTTGCCTGTATTACATTCACGTGTAGACCTTAACAGTGTTGCTCTCTAAACTAGTTAATATGTGAAACACATCTTGTGAAATGGTTATATAATATACCTACAGGCCGATAGATGACCTTTCGCATATATTAACAAATGGAATTCAAATATTTTAACTACTGGAATACGAATATATTAACTACTGGAATACGAAACATTTATTAAATTGCACTGGATTGCCACTATTAAATTACACTGAATTGTCAATACATCTAGAATCGAACGAACTTCCGACTGTTCCTATGTGGTGTGCTCCAGCTGTTTGATCAACAGAACAGCCTGCCTGCAAAAATAGCTTACAAATGGTTGCAAATGGCTTACAAATGGTTGCAAATAGCTTACAAATGGTTGAACATACAGCTATCTGTAGCTTTAACATAATACTCATGGAGATAACGTTATACTCAGTCGAGACAGATTACGACTACTAGCAACTACCAAAACAAATTTAATCAACCACTCCCGATTAAATCTAACACCCAGTATTAACTCTAGCCTCCAATATTGTCTACCTCTTAAAACCAGGTCTACCGCAAGGAATTTAATCTACCAGCCCTGATTAAATCAAACACTCAATATTAAATCTACTCCCCAAATTTAGGTCTACCATCTAAGTTCATCTCTACCGTCCAAGATTTAGTCTCCCATCCAGTATTAAATCTACCATCCCATATCAATTCTACCACCTAGTATTAAGTCTACCGGCCAGGATTAAATCATCAAAATAGGATTAAATTTACCACTGAAAATATATGTGCCACTACAGATCAAGTCTGCCTCCCCATACGAAGTTCACTAAGCAATATTAGTCATAACATCCAATGAAAAGTCTACCAACCAAGATTAAATCCATCAAGCAATATTTTAGTCTACTATCCAAGATTTGTTAACAATATAAACATTTTCAAAAATATCTGCCCAGTTTGAACTGCTTTAATGGTAAATACCAACAAGAAAAAGATGTATTACAGCATTTGAAGTTAAAAGTGAGAATAACAATTTTGAAGTGAGCCCATGTCAGATCAAAGTGAAAATATCGATTATTATCAGCAGTCACTCTGATATCATCAGAACCAATGTTATCCGTATCCACGTCCCATTACCATGTATGATGTATAATGATGTGATAGAAGAATTGAAGAAAGAAACTGAAGAAAATTATTTCTTTCAAGACGATAAAGAAAGCAACCACAATGATGACAATATATATAGAATTATATATGTATACATACATACACACACACATATATATATATATATATATAGATATGTTTCTTTATATATATATATATATATATATATATATATATATATATATATATATCTGTGTGTGGGTGTGTGCATGTATATATATCTATGAGTATGTATGTTTATATGTATGTATATATATATATATGCCTGTGTGTGTGTATGTATGCATGTATATATGTGTGTGGGTGCGTGTCGATATATGTAATATATAATATACTATATATATATATATATATAAAATATGGCGTGATATCTTGCACTAATGACTACGTAATTAGTAATGCATTGTTCCTTGATTTATGAATTTATGTATAAAATTTCCTTTTATTGTTCTCGGACAAACGAGGTATGCAATTTCCAAAATACTGTATATATTTTCACCTACATTTCTTCCAATTTGATCAATTCCTTAACAATATAGAATTGATCAGATTTTAGTTCATTTTTCAAACTATATTTTTCAGATTTCTAGGTCAATAAATGAAATAATTTCACGAACTTCCATTAGGTTAGTTTTATGCATAGCATTTCAAACCTATTTCTACCACACTTGAAACTAATAGCTTCTGTACTATATGAGTTTTGTTTACTGATGTCTTGCGGCCATATGTAAGTGAAAGTGTAATATATACTGTGTAAAAACAACATTTAAATACAATTATAAATTCTACAAAGTCACCCATACCATTAACAACATTATGTGGCGTATGTTTTATCAATTACCAATAGTTTTTTCAATATTATTTTGCTCCAAGCAAATGATTTGCAAACTTCTCTAAATAAGACACATGTCCACACATGCAGAAATATATATATATATATATATATATATATATATATATATACTGTGCGTGTGTGTGTTTGAGTGTGTGTTTGTGCGAGTGTACTTGCACGTATATATATATATATATATGTATGTACAAATATATATACATATATGACTGGAATCGTATATTGAATCACACACACACACACACACACATCTCTCTCTATACATATATATATATATATATATATATATATATATATATACATATATATATATATACCCATACATATATATATGTACAAATATATATGTACAAATATATATATATATATATATATATATATATATATATATATATATATATATATATATATGACTCGGGTTGTATATTGAATCATATAGGAAATGTTCATGTAAATAAATATTTTTATAGCCATGATATGAATTTTAGAAGTGGTGAACATCACCACTTCCCTTTAGCAACCCAGGAAAAACACCATAACCACCGTTTCTGGTGCTTTAACCGTCTTCAGTGGGGCTATCTCCGTTTGGATGCTAGGATGAAAATAAGCTGAAAGCTTATCGTATTTATACTTGTGAACATCGGTTGATGAAGCTCATTAGCATGCACAGCAAAAGCTGGTGGGCTCTAATTAATGAGATGTAGAGATTTTTTGACGCAGCATGATTAATACGTGGCACTCGAATCATGCGCAAAGGAATGGCGTGTAGCGGATAAAGCAGGGCTATTTCAGGAAGTGGCCTGTGGATGGGTGAGTGCGGTGTCTCTGTATTGCGCACTAGGAATGAAAGTGTTATGGGGCGAAGGTGTGCTGAAGCAGAATGAGAAGGTAGGGTGAGTTGTTTGTCTCTATTTATAGGGCTTGTTGTAGTTTGTGTATATATATATATATATATACAAATAGTAAAGGATTTTATTGTTAATATTTAAGTTGGCCGTGTAGTATAATTAGTTGTGTTAGTATGATTAGTTTGTTTATTAGCTTTAGTAAAATTAAATGTGCCTATGTGTCTATAATCGTACTGGTATGTTTATGTAGGCGTGTAGGTGGGTGTGTTGGTTGGTGTTGGTTGTAGTGATTGTGTTGATGTGTGAGTGATCTTTAGTATAATTAATTAGTTAATTAGTAGTGTTATTAAAATTACATACGTATCTATGTTTATGTTGATGCAACTAATCAATTTATCATGTTTTTTCATATCTATGTTTGTTAGTTTATCTCTGTACACGTTCCACTGGGTGTTGGTATGATTGGAGCTAGGAGGTGCGTAATGGGAAAGACCAGGCTAAAGGAAGAGGGTGGCAATTAGGCAGAGTCCTCTAAGTGTTTGGAGGGTAAAAAATAATATACAGTTCCCTCTTCAAGCGTGAGTACGGGGTTACGGGCCACGCAGGGAGGTCGAAAACAGTAAGGTTGTGTGTGGAGTGTGGAGTGGAGAAATGTTGGGCGACCAGAGATCGGTTACTGAGTCGGATGTCTCGGTGGTTCTCGGTGTAAAATGTAGACCATGCAACTGAGCCTATAGACAAAACTGGACCAGGTGCAGCGGAAGGAGTTCCAAACTTGGAATGTCAAGCAGTTCAGCCCATGGATCTTCTAATTGGATTTTCACCCCGAAACTGGATACCAGCCTGGAGTATACCTGAACTTTCAGCAGGAAATATTTCGTATCATTGAATTTCCTTTGCTATATATATATATATATATATATATATATATATATATATATATATATATATATATGTGTGTGTGTGTGTGTGTGTGTGTGTGTGTGTGTTTTGTGTGTATGTATGTATCCTTTCACCATCATTAGTTTTCAGGTTCGAGCCCATTATATCAAATCTAGGGTAAGTGTAATTTGACCTAACCCTGGATTGACCCAAACAGAATGAAGTCATATGCGCAAAGAGAAGCTGGCTAGAAGCTCTTCGAATGGATTGTCTGTAATTCAAAGGGCCAGCTTTGTCAAATCATGTGTCACGCTGAATCTGAAGATCAAATTAATATCAAATAGTTTACACGTAAATTCACGAGTAGATGGTACCGTTGATAGAACACTCGTCGAAAGAGAGAGAGGTCGAATCCAATCACTGAACATTTTGTATTGTATTTTGACCATGAAGAACTTAATTATTTTTGATTGAATCTGCAGGTTTAACCTCTCCAGAATACAAACGATGGACCTTCATCAATACGGACGTATGCCGGTTCTTTGTGTTACAGTTCCATTCCTATGATGGGATTGTAAACAGATTTCGTTTGCCCAATTTCAGTTGCAAGACATTCATTAACCCCTAGGATATGGCGAATGCCAATTATCCAACATCCTATACTATGCGATCGAACCCAAGACGTAATGTATACAACGTGAACTTCTCAACCACTCAGCCTATCTGTGACAACGTCTAGAATAGGAATATAAATGATTTAGCCTAAAGTATGAATATATATGTTACCAATAGTTGTAAATTACAGACAATTACATTTTGTTTGTTCATTTTGAATTATTGGTATGTTTACGATAATTATTCAGACAAGAGACCCAGGAATTAAGTAACAGATGTGGAATATTAGATATTTAATTTAGTTGAGTAATTTGTATAAACACATGTTTGAACATTTTCTAACAATTAATCTAACTCCTTCTCTCTAGATATGTATTATATTTCTGACACCCTCTATCTATTTCTGTTTTCTCTCTCTCTATATTTTTTTTTTTTCTTGTATCTGCTTCTCTCTGCTTCTGTTTTCTCTCTCTCTCTCTCTCTCTCTCTCTCTCTCTCTCTCTCTCTCGCTCTCTCTCTCTCTCTCTCTCTTTCTCTCTTTCTCTCTATCTCTCTCTCTGTCATGATATATATATATAGTAATGGCTATAAAACGAAGTTCTAACCGTAGTATAGCAGATGCCAAACGAATTGTCAAAGGCAGTCACAAAAGCACTGTAAGGTGTGAAAATTAAATATGTTTTCATCCAGAGTAAACACAGAATGTTAATGAAGTGTGACACTAAGAATAAAAGAATTAAAAGCATGTTGCCATAATAATTGTTTCTACTTTAGGCACAAGGCCAGCAATTACCCACTGCATTACTGGTACTTTATTTTATCGACCCCGTAAGGATGAAAGGCAAAGTTAACCTCGGCGGGATTTGAACTCAGTCCGTAAAGGGACGTAACTATGCTGCAAAGCATGGCGTCCGACCCTCTACCGATACTGCCAATTCACTAATACAACAAAATCCATATGTACAAACATGTCTAAGACTAACCTGGACAATCTCGAGAGGAGATGAATCGATAACATCGACAAAAATCTTCGTTATATTTCTGGGATCTGGGAAGTTACATTACGTGATGCATAATGTATATGCAAGCCATCGATGTATTTACAGATGGAACAGGAATATACCATCATCGGGATGTTTTCGTCCCGGAATATCCCATTTGATCCGGTCGCTTGAAGACATAGTTGCACGCACTCCACTGTATTAGTAAATTCACGAGTGTCATGAGGTTACTTTTCTTAGAAGAGGAAGGTGAAATTGACCAAAACCTTGGCGAGTAAATTCAAGGTGTGAACAAAAGTTTTTTCACCTTTTCTGACAGCATCAAAGAAGCTCTCAACTCGATTTATAAACAATCAATTAATTATATGAACTAGGGGAAAAATAGTAATGTATATATATATATATATATATATATATATATATATATATATATATATATATATATATATATATATATATACATTATGAAGAGAGAAGAAACATTTAGATATAATTAGTAATAAAATGTATCATACCTAAACTGCTCCTAGATTCCTCGACTACGTAGTTTCGTGGCATAAACAAAAACAATACATCATAAAGATATAGAGTCCTTGCGAGGTCTGCCGACTTATCAAGAGGATACTTCATTTTACTAGCCTCAAGAACGCGTCTACACGACGTGAGAAAGAATCCCAAAAGGCGGAGGGGGAGATAGTCACGCGATATAACGGTCGAGAAACAGAGCTAAATATATATATATATAAAGGGAGAGTGAGATAGCGAAAGTGAAATGAGTGACTAAACATATTCGTACATTTCTCCTATAAATTCATTCTTTTCTCCCTCTACTTTTTCTCGTCTATCTTTCAATTTCTTCTACATCTCATTCTATCTTATGATGAATAACTAACGTCCTAATCATTAAGACATTTTCCTTCTGTATCGAGCGTTAAGCTAATACACACCATAATTGTAGTGTATCGTCATCGTGTGTTGTTATTCCTCTTTAAATGTTCGCATACATATATGAACTAGACATGAAAAATGCGCAAGCTCAAAAGTGCCACAGAATGTTATAATAAACCTTCAAAAGTGTGGGACTAGAGTTGTTGCTAAAAAATATTGTAATCATTATATATCGTACATTCTGTGGCATCCTTTATAAAAATAGCTCAAACCAACGAAGCCTTTATTTTTACGCTATTTCACTTAGTTAATTCTTAGAGTGTAACATATAAAAATATCATTTACAACTATAAAATAAATTAATTAATATAATAACAGAGCTGCGGAGCTGAAATTTAGGAAATAATGGAGTATCGGATCCTAAGTTGGAGCCAGTCAATTTTTGGCCGACTCCGCAGCCCTGTATAATACATTTCATATTAAAGTTATTAATAAACCTATTTTACACTTCATGCAAATTACCACGAGATATTGATATTAGATATAAGATACAGCGCAATATCTACAGCTGTAAAAGTACGAAAGCGAAGTAATAATAAGTGGCTTAAGGTAATTCCAATATGAAAGTTTGTAGTGATAAAAATTTGATAATGCAATACGATTGTTAATATTATAGTTCTATGAAAATGTAACAATAGATAACTAAATTATTTTACTATTAGTATATTTAAGAAATTATCATTATAGATTTGATCGTTCATATAAGCATCATATTAAGTTTCAACACAATTATTTTGTTACTATGAGTATATGATAATAATATTACGTAATTATTTATAGCTGTTATTACATTAAACATAGATGTATTTATTTTTATATGTTACACTCTAAGAATTAACTAAGTGAAATAGCGTAAAAATAAAGGCTTCGTTGGTTTAAGCTATTTTTATAAAGGATGCCACAGAATGTACGATATATAATGATTACAATATTTTTTAGCAACAACTCTAGTCCCACACTTTTGAAGGTTTATTATAACATTCTGTGGCACTTTTGAGCTTGCGCATTTTTCATGTCTAGTTTAATATTTTTTTAAGGCAACGCTTGTAATAACTCTAGTTAAACAGGATATATATTAATAATAAATTATCGTTGTAATGTAATTAGATTATGTAATTGTTATTATAAATTATCTTATAAATATTAGTGTAAGATGTATAAAAATATTTTCAGACTTTTAATATAAACAAGTACAAAAAACAATCAATATTAAATCAATATATTATACATAATAGAAAACATAAAATATACAATACAAAAACAAAATATTTACATACAATTGCAATTATCAGTGTATATACATTTTCTTTATATTCCCTGAGCAAATTAATAAGATTTGTTTTTATTGTACATAATTTGATGACTTGTTGGAGTGTATTAAAAGATAGCAACAATTTGTGATTAAATTGTTATCTTAAGCAACTCACTTTTTAATAGTTGTTGGCTGAGCGAAATTGTAAAAGCCTATGAGCAAATATAAAAAAAAATACACAAACAACATTTCCTTGTGTTATTACAACATTAGATAAAATAATTGAGCAATGTCGTTATATTTTGCTCTTATTGCACATTAATAGTGTTTCTATTTTTCGGCACAAATCCATTACGGCAGTCCATTACTGGTACTTTATTTTATCGAATTAGTAAGTATGAAAGTCGAAGTTAACCTCGGCAGGATTTGAACTTAGAATGCAAAGGACCATAACAATACTGCAAAGCATGGTGTCTGACGCTCTACCAATACTTGTGTTGAGCTGGTCATTAATGTATGGTGGTCGTGCGTGGAGTAGAGCAATCGCTAGTTGAAATATTATGAACAAAACATTTTTATTTGCCGAAGAACATATTTTCAATACTGTTTGTGAATGTGACGAAGGAAATACATTCTGATATGGAACAGTGTACAAAGTGTGTCTGTGAATAACATAATGTTACCTCATGTTGTTGTCAAGACATAATGGATTTCGTATATCCAGTTAGAAGATGAAACCTAGCCATCTCGGATTAGTTATATTTCATGCCATGTGTAAACGTGTTTGAGGATAGCAAAATATGCGCGTTAATTATAATAATTAGTTAATAATATTACAAAATATACCTAATTAAACTCTTTGCTTGAAATTTTATCATTCTTCGTTTATATATATATATATATATATATAGAGAGAGAGAGAGAGGGAGAGAGATTTATCTAGTCCTTCGCTCAAGATTAATCTATAAGTTTAGATGTTTGCCTTCGTTTAAGTAAATATTACAGTAAGATTTTTAATATAAACAACTACAAAAAACAATTAATATTAAAACTATCAATGATAAAATTATCAATGATAAAAAATTATCAATGATAAAAGAAGCGGATGCAACTTTTTTTTTTATAAAGTTATATTCCTGTTTCTTTAAAGAACATTTCATTTTTGTTCTATTGTAGGCGAAATAATGCAATGGTTTAATAGGGAAGATATAACTTACGAATTATGTCTCTAACCGTTTAACGCTTTTTAAGTAGATAACTACAATTGAAAATACTAAAGAAATGGCACCAACAATTCAATTTGAAAGTCGTCTAGTGACAGTGTATTACTGGTACTTTATTTTATCGACCCCGTAACGATGAAAGGCAAAAATGCAAATGCTTAAAATTTAAATTGCCTTAATTCTATCGTCTGCTGTTTCATTAAAGGGAGATTCTCGTCTGTATTTAATTCTATCGTCTACTGTTCCACTAAACAGATATACCTCCACTATCGTCTCTATTTATACATTTTAACTTATAACTTATACACATTTGATTTGAAATATTTTATCTAGTCCCCCCTCTCAATATTATGATGATTTCTTTCGAATGAAACAGTTCTAGTCCTGTAGAAACCATTTATATATATAATTGAACTGAGTTAAAAATTCACAATATTTATAATTAAATAAGCTCATATATATATGTGTGTATTTATCTGTTTATTGTATTATATATAATGTGTGTATATACAGGATGTCCCCCAAAAATATATACACACTTCAACAGCATTCTAATAACTATTGCCTGTACAGGTAATCAAAGTGTCAATCGAATGTTAGTTTCGTGTTTTAACAGTACAAATTTACAATACACACATAAAACCAGTGTATATACATACATGAGTGTGTATACACATACATGAATGTGTATATACAATATATATGTATATATATATAGACACATATATTCACGGTGCAACGGTACATTAAAATATAGATGCGGGAGAGGGGGGGTGTATATATAGGGGCGCTGGGGATAAAGGAGTGTAAAGCGTGTGTAATTGATATATTGAAGGAGAGGAGCGTGCAGCGATAGAGTAACAAATATATAGAGAGGGGGAGAGATGGTATTGAAGGGGAGGAGTGCAAAGCGAAAGAGTAAGAGATATATATAGAGACGGAACAGATAGAGAGAAACAGGCGTAAGTAACAGTGGAAGAGATATAGAGAGAGGTACTCTGATTGGTTGAAAATTAGCCAATGACATACGATCACCACCACCACGGCTATCCCCGAAAAATTTTTATAGAAGCTAGGCATATATGTTAGAACACGAAAAGTGAACATTCTGTTGTTTCACACTTTTCGTGTTCTAACAGATAGATAACGCTACAGTAAAACGATGGTATATTATCTTAACGCTTGTTATGGGATGTCATGTGCTGTTAGTTATTAAACGCCACTGAACACTGAATTAAACGCCGACCTGAGGAGCATCCATGCTTGGGACTGACTGTATATTTTGTATTTTTTCTTTAACATATTTTTGCTTGATATGTTCTTAGTCTTATTTGTAATCTACTTAATATTGCACCTAAATGATATTTTGAATAATAATGCACTGCAAAGTATGAATTATAGCATGTATAAAGCATATATGACATGATGTATGATATAATATGATTGAAATGCTATTTCAATCCTTATATATCTATCTATCTATATAACGAAGGAGTTGTGGTAATGAACCAGATGGACCATAACGCACCAGAGTACTCAATACTTAGGGTAGTAGAGTGGGTAATAGGAAAAGGTATGACCCGACGGCAGAGCTCAAGCCGTTTCGACGGGTCGAAACGGTTTGAGCTCTGCCGTCGGGGTCATACTTTTTCCTATCTATCTATCTATCTATCTATCTATCTATCTATCTAGGTGGGAGAATGAAGCGAAAATGGCCCGAGTGATTGGGCCTTCTCTGTTTATAAGCCTGTAGGTTGAGGAAGAGAGCAAAAGGAATAAAGGAGCACTTGCACAACACGCTCCTCGAGTTGAGGGTTGTTCTATCGACGGGGTATTAAACAACCCATTTGTGGCGCCTCCCCCCTATTGGGGATTTCGATTGTTGAAATTGTTTGTTTTTATATTTTTTACACGACTGTATGTAAAATCCCCGGCATGTCTTTATATTGTCCCCTTTCTTGTTGCGCCCTTGTGGCTAATAAAGAAATCTATCTATCTATCTATCTATCTATCTCTCTCTCTCTCTCTCTCTCTATATATATATATATATATATATATATATATATATATATATATATATAGTTAAAAGAATAGAGGTGTAACACACAAGTTATTATATATTGGTAAACGTAATAGAAAATGCTGACAAATTGTTCTAGTGAAAAATAGTTTAATTAGGAATAAGTGAGAATTAGTAATTGTATTAGTTAGTATTCAGTTTTGGTTTTAAGTTTTACC
Source organism: Eledone cirrhosa (assembly GCA_964016885.1). Taxonomy (NCBI): domain Eukaryota; kingdom Metazoa; phylum Mollusca; class Cephalopoda; order Octopoda; family Eledonidae; genus Eledone; species Eledone cirrhosa. The sequence goes on from OZ024742.1 coordinate 194,449,644, forward strand.
GGTTGCGCATTTCGAAATGGTTTTCAAAAATAATTTTGAGATAGAGCGTACGTGATGTTTGCTCTGATCTCTGATGAAACAACTTTCCTGAATTGATATATATATGCATCTATCTTTCTATTTCGCCACCTCTCTCTCTCTCTCTCTCTCTCTCTCTATATATATATATATATATATATATATATATATATATATATATATATATACTGAAACACTAGTAACTAACTAGTTAGTTACTAGTGTTTCAGTTGTTTAGAACAATGACTGTACTTTGCTTTATCGCGATGGATGAACAACAAAACTGACCATTCTTTATCTTTGTCTCTTGTTCACCAGAACAAGTTACTCTGTTGGGTGTATATTTTCTATACCCTGTAATATCAACAGAATTGTGTTTTTTCACAAAAAGGTGTTCTGTCTCTTATATGTTCCATGTGCCATTACCAACCTCAATTTTCTCTCTCTCTCTATATATATATATATAAATATATATATATATATATATATATATATATATATACATATATATATATATATATATATATATATATATATATATATATATATATATATATATATATATATATATAGAGAGAGAGAGAGAGAGAGAGAGAGAGAGAGAGAGAGAGAGAGAGAGAGAGAGAGGTGGCGAAATAGAAAGATAGATGCATAAATTCTGGCGTCGCTGTTATCCGGCAAATGTGATACCAGGTGACAATCTAGACGTTTTGCTTTCATTGTTGCAAACGCCTATCGTAGTTGTTTATGTGGTGGTTTCAAACATAGAGAGAGACACACACTTCATCCTCATTTTAATTTTTCAGCTTACTTCTTTACAGTTTCTCAAGGCATTCTTGAAGTATGGATTTTATCCGAGTGCAAATGTGTGTGTCTGTGTATGAGTGTGTGTGGTGTGTCTGTGTGTGTGTGGGGGGGGGGGGGGGGTACTAATGAACTTTAATGGCGGGATAGCTTTGTATTTATTTGCAAAAAATTCACATAAACGGAATGCTTGTCATTTTAACCAGTTTTATTAGGTTTTAATTGCTGATTAACCAGGATAATTAATGTGAAAGATATCTTAGATATTCAGAGAAACTTCACGTAGAAACCAATACATTTGGCTGCTTTATAATAAGCTCTGACGTTTCCTTCAGGCTGAAAGTTCTGTAGAGAATAGAATATTCTGGAGAGATGCCAGCATTCATTAGTTGCAAGCATAGTTGTAGTGAATAGTGTCTCTATACACACACACACACACACACACACACACACACACACACACACACACGCATAAATATATATATATATATATACAGATTAGAGCAAACATGACGGGCGCTCTATCTCAAAATTATTTTTGAATTTTTACTTATTCCTAATTAAACTATTTTTCACTGGGAACAATTTGTCAGCATTTTCTTTTCCTTTTGCCAATATATATATATATATATATACGACTGGCATCTACGCAGTTACCGCGAACCCAATTTCACTCATAAGGCATTGGTCCACTCTCGATTTAGTAAAAGACACTCGCCTGGGACGTCACCTGAAAGGTACTGAACAGAGACCAAATTCTGCGTTTAAATTGAAACAAATCTTTTCATTTTGTTTTTACGTGTATATATCTTTGTATATTGGATAATGATTATTTCTACATTTGGCACAAACCCAACAATTATCGCTGTGAATTACTGGTGCTTTATTTCATCGACCCCGTAAGCGTGAAAGGCAAAGTTAACTTCGGCGGGATTTGAACTCAGACTGTAAAGGGCCGTAAATCCATGCTTCAAAGCATGGCGTCCGGCCGTCTACCGATACTGCCAATCCACCGTCATACATATTGGATAATATCTGTATTTGTAGGTCTGTCTTCGTGTGTCCCTATTTGGGGAACTGTGGGTATGTGTTTGCGTATTTGTGAGCGATTTGGAATAAATTTATTTTTCTACAATGTGCTTTCGTCTGGATTGACTTTCATTTTCACGTAGTCGATTAACAAAGAAGCAATCAAATGATAGTGCTTTGGCAGAATTGTTAGAGAGCCGCATGGGAGTATTTGGGGTATTTGACACGACTGCGTATATTCTGATTTCCAATATTTCACATCTTTTGACATATATTTATTCAGTATCCAGTGCATGTGCTGAGTGCGTTTTATATATATATGCATGTATATACATGTACACATATTGCCAATTCTACTACCGTGAGTACTCTGGTGCGTTATGGTCCACCTGGTATCTTACAACACCCACTTTGTTGTATATATATATATATATATATAGATGAAGCACTCCTGCAGGTTCTTCCGTGAAATTAACATGCAAGTTGCTGAGCATAGAATTCCAGAGCGTGATACGAAATGTGAATTAAAGGTACAACTCATTTTTGCCAGCTGAGCTGCGAGAAATAAAGTGTCTTGTTCAAGAACCCAACGCACCGCCGGAAATCGAACTCAAGACATTACTCTTGTCATTTCTGCGTTCCAATACACACATCCTTCTTCTCTTTCAATGTTTTCTTTATTTCATCTACCTGTCACTTTTGGGGTTTTTTTCTTTTGCGTCATCGTTGTCTTTGAAAACATTTAGTTGTGTCAATGACTATTCTAGCGATGGGTTTCATCATTTTTTAATATGTATTCAAATACATTTTCACTTCGACTTGTTCAGAGACAACATTGTTTTTTTGTTTCCATATATATATATATATATATATATATATATATATATATATATATATATATATATATATATTGTTATATTTTGAGAGGGTCATGTTGCCAATAAGAAACACGCGCACCAGTTGCTTTCACTTCAATTTATTATAATAAATTTATAAATTTAGGAATTTATAAATTTCCGGTTTGTTGGTTCCACAACCAGATGGTTGTTTATATATTATCAAAGTCCTTTCGTCAGACATTCTGTGACCTCTTCAGTGACTGGGGATTCTTTTCTTTGTTTTTTGTGCCTCTCCTTTGTTCTGTCCTACGCCATCTTGTTTCTGTGTGTGTGTTGTGTGCTCAGTCTGCGCGTGCGCCACATCCGGGTGTCTGTGTGCGTTTATATTCGTTTATTTATTTGTTTATTTATATGTTACAGGTTGGTTGTTTGTTCTATGTACGTGTGTATTTTCATTTTGTCCTTAAATGTAAGTTGTGATGTTGCTGTTCCACTCATGTTTTCTATTTAATTTTGGTTGTAATTCTTTTATGTTTATTGCATCTGTGATTTGTCTAAACATTGCGTATTTTCTGTGTGTAGATTCTATTTTTATTTCTATGTTCTCTAATTTAGCCTTATGCTCTATTTTAGCATGTTGGTAGAGTACAGATGATTCTTTACTATCTTGAAGGTCTCGTCAGTGTTCATTTATCCGTTCCCCTACACTACAAGCTGTCTCACTATATTTTTGTCTCTACATTGTCCTACAGTACATCTTATGCTATATACTATATTTCTAGTTTTACAGTTAATATGGGGGCTTAATTTACAGGTTATACATTTCTTATCTATACAGGGGGGTCTTTGAAAAGGGTATGTCTTGCTAATAAGTGTTTTTACGGAGGTACCTGGTCTTTCTACTATCTTAATATTGAGTTTATGTTTATCTAGGGCCCTTCTAAATTTGTAAGCTAATTCACCTCTAGGGGTTGTATCGATGAACATTACACTCTGGTATTTATTGCTATCATACCATGAGTTTATTCTATTAGCCTTATTCCTAGTTCTTTCTATTCTATTCCAAAATTTGCTCCTATACAAGGGGCAGGTCCCATTTGTGTCATTATTTAACATTTTTTCCCATTTGGTTCTGGCTCCTCTATACACTCTGATTTTTCTCTCTGATTGTAACCAGAGAACTGCATACGGTGGATCAAGTGTTGTATGTGTCTCTCTAGTTCTTCAGGATTGCACATGCGGGACACGTTTCTCATCACCCGTACCAAATCCGCAATCAGTATGTTGATTTTGGTATGGTCCGAAACAGCTGAGTTTCGGTGGATTAGATATTTGGAAGTCATGGGTTTGGCATAATGGGATGGAGGATTTGTTTTTTGTTATTAATTGTTTCTACTTTAGGCACAAGGCCAGCAACTACCCAGTGCCTCACTGGTACTTTATTTTATCGACCCCGTAAGGATGAAAGGCAAAGTCAACCTCGGCGGGATTTGAACTCAGATCGTAAAGGGACGTAACTATGCTAGAAAGCATGGCGTCCGACCCTCTACCGATACTAGCTCTGTGTCTAGTACAGGTAATCGATGGTTGGGGTGTTTACTTGGGTAGTCTATAGTAACTCTAATACTCTGGTGTATGGAGTTAGCTATTTGCTGGATGCTTTCCATTGTGTTTTTCTCTAATTCCTGACTATTCTCTAGTGGGGGTGTTTTAACTACGATGTTTATATCATCAACGTAGCCGGAGTACATTATCAGGGTTAAGGGGTCTTCTAATTGTTCTTTAAGTTTAAGTTTAAGTCTACTGTCCCACCATACCATGTATAAGTTAGCTATATCGCCTGCAATGCTAACACCAATGGCTGCTCCTTCCTCTTGGGCATATGTATTTCCATTAAATTTGAACATATGTTTCTTAAGGGTTAATTTTATGCTGGCCCCCACCGCATGTGCAATCATTTTTTTAGTTCATCGTGGTTTTCCGGTGTCCGTATGCCTCTGGTCCATCTATCTGTGTGGGTTTTCTTGGCCATTGAGGTAATAGTAGGTGGTCTGCCCCCTTGCTGGTCTTGTAGGGCACAGGTTGCTAAGGTCATATGTGTCTAGGTAATTATTACTATAGGTAAGTTTAAATAGGAGTCTCAGTCTCACTGGTATCAATCCCACGGAACTCAACATTGCTCTCACTGATCATTTCTACGCATTTCTCCACAGCAAAATCCACGTCAATAGATGGATATAGGGACACAACATCCATACTACCTATTATGCAGTTTGTTAGGTCCCTAGATCAGTTACTCTCGCCGAGTCTGCTGAGGAGGTCCTCCTTGCTGTCACATACATCTGGGGACATTTCAATGATAGGGCGTATGATCAGGGAGAGGAGTAGGACAGTCTGTTGTTACTAGCAATGTTAGCTCCACAGACTGGCCGTGTTGGTGGTCCCGTGACAGGGTCACTGCCCGTTTTATGGTCTTTTCGAAGCCCATACAACGCTGGCACGTCATTGTTCCAGGCCTGCAAGTTGTTGGTAGTCCTTTTGTTGGGCTGCATTATATTTGTCCACATCACCATATGGGCATTGAGGGCCTTTTCTCTATCATCATGCTCTTGTGGTTTTACTTCTCTTGTGTTAGTGATGTGGGGTTGCATTGCCTGGATGTAGTTTGGCAGATTGTCAACCGACATTCTGCCAGACTTGTCTGTTGGAAAGCATGCTATCTCTCCATTACGCGAGCGCTGCATGAGCTTACGCAAGCCATTTGCAGATTTTTCTCCCAGTTCCTGGACCTCCATTCTATTATGCTTCTTGCTATACTGTTCTATAATATTTCTAAGTTTAGATCTAGCTATACTAAATTGTACTTCTGTTTGTTCATCGACCTGCGACGGCAATTGCGTGCGTTTGTTAAAAGGTAAAGTCGTGGCGTGGACTCGTCGCAGGTCGAACGACTTATCGGAGGGATTATAACAAGTAGAGTTCTAGGCTGCTGCTTTATGTGTACTAGTGCTATTGTTATTGTTAGTTGTGTTGTTTCTATATCTATTTCCACCAACAGCCTCATGGTTGTTTCTATGTCTCCCATTATTACTCCTGTCTCTTTGCTCTGGCTCGTTCTTATTATATACTCTATTGTGTGTGTCTGTGTGTTCATCTTGGTTATTTTCTCTGTCCATAGTCTCCCTTCTCCTTTCAATCCTATTACCTTCCCTTATTTCTGTGCTACTGCCATTACTTGTTTGCTGTGTCTGTGTGTTTGTTAAGATTGCGGTGGTGGTGGTGAGAGGGATTGAATGTGTGTGTGTTGTTGTTGTTGTTGTTGATGTGTGCTGTTGTTGATGTGTGTTGTTGTTGTTGTCTCCGTGTGTTATTATTGTTGTGTGTTTTGTTATTTTTGTTTGTGACTGCGTGTCTGTTGTTGTTGTTTCTGAGTATGTTATTATTGCTGATGTGTGTGTTGTTGTTATTGTTGTCTGTGTCTGTGTGTATGTTGTTGTTGGGATGTGTGTTGTATATGTGTGTGCGTATGTTGTTACTTTTGTTTTTGTTTTTGTTTTTGAGGCTCCAACATAATTTTGTAAATGATTTTTTTTATTTCTGACAAACAACTAATCATATTTACCTTCTTGAATGTCGCATACTTAGGTGGCAGTTGTAATACAGATAATTCATCAGAGTCGACTATAGTGTTGCCGTATATATTTGTGTTGTTGTTGTTGTTGAACTCATCAGTTAATGAGATGACGGCCATATTTATACCGTCAATTTTGTCGGGATATCTATTGGTATTCTCTAAAGTATCTTGATTTAGTTTTATCTGTTTAAGCCACTTTAGTTTCTTGTTGAAGTGCTTATCACATTCTTGAACAATGTACTGTTCTTCAAGACGTATAAGGCTTATAAATATTAGTTTTTCTCTTGGTGTGGTGATCTTAGTTATTTCTTGTATTAGGTTACGCTTATGTTTTTCTTGATGACTTAATTCTCTATAGATCTTTTTTATGTTCAGAATTAGTGTTCGTTTTAGCCTATCTGCTTGCTTTTTGGAAAGTTGTAATCTTCTTACATCGGTGTTGATGGTGTTGGTGTAAACTCGGGACGAGGCGCATTCTTTTATGAAGTGTAGTTGTCGAGATATTCTTGTTTTTGGTAGACAACAGAACATGGTGGTTTTCAGTATCTTGTTAGCCTGGCTAAGGCTTACGATATTTCGTTTCTGAATTTGTTTAGCAAGATTATTTATCTGAAAACGTGTGTTGTTATACTTTGGGAGGGTCATGTTGCCAATAATAAACACACGCACCAGTAGCTTTCACTTCAATTTATTATAATAAATTGATAAATTTAGGAATTTATAAATTTCCGTTTGGTTGGTTGGTTCCACAACCAGATGGTTGTTTATATATTGTCAAAGTTCTTTGGTCACACATTCTGTGGCCTCTTCAGTCACTGGGGATTCTTTTCTTTGTTTTTTGTGCCTCTCCTTTGTTCTGTCCTACGCCATCTTGTTTCTGTGTGTGTGTGTTGTGTGCTCAGTCTGCGCATGCGCCACATCCGGGTGTCTGTGTGTGTTTATATTCGTTTATTTATTTGTTTATTTACATGTTTCAGGTTGGTTGTTTGTTCTATGTGCGTGTGTGTTTTCATTTTGTCCTTAATTGTAAGTTGTGATGTTGCTGTTCCACTCATGTTTTCTATTTAATTTTGGTTGTAATTCTTTTATGTTTATTGCCACTGTGATTTGTGTAAACATTGCGTATTTTCTGTGTGTAGATTCTATTTTTATTTCTATGTTCTCTAATTTACCCCTATGCTCTATTTTAGCATGTTGGTAGAGTACAGATGATTCTTTACTATCTTGAAGGTCTCGCCAGTGTTCATTTATCCGTTCCCCTACACTACGAGCTGTCTCACCTATGTACACCATATTTTTGTCTCTACATTGTCCTTCAGTACATCTTATGCTATATGCTACATTGCTAGTTTTACAGTTAATATGGGGGCTTAATTTACAGGTTATACCTTTCTTATCTATACAGCGGGTCTTTGAAAAGGGTATGTCTTGCTAATAAGTGTTTTTACGGAGGTACCTGGTCTTTCTACTATCTTAATATTGAGTTTATGTTTATCCAGGGCCCTTCTAAATGTGTAAGCTAATTCACCTCTAGGAGTTGTATCGATGAACATTACACTCAAATTATTGGTGTAAAAATACGATATATTAACAAATGGTAACAATATTTATAAAACCATATTTATTTCATTATACATATTTCAAGGACACCAAGTTAAATTATGGTGTGCTTTCATCAGATAAAATATAATATAGAGCAGTTTTATAAATGAATATTGACATACCCTTAAAGAATGCGACCATTGCTATCCGGGAGCTTCCAACAGAAATGGTCGCATTCTTTAAGGGTATGTCAATATTCATTTATAAAACTGCTCTATATTATATTTTATCTGATGAAAGCACACCATAATTTAACTTGGTGTCCTTGAAATATGTATAATGAAATAAATATTTTTTTATAAATATCGTTTCCATTTGTTAATATATCGTATATATATATTCAAAAAATGAAAAAAAATGACTTCACTTGTACTTCTAAGCAAATTGATTTAATTTCATTATATTATTTTATGAGTTATAATATAATATAACTCATTATATTATAATATAACATACTATAATATAATATAATATAATTGTTTCTACATTTGGCACAAGGCCAGGAAATTACCCAGTAGATTTCTGGTACTTTATTTTTTCGACCCTGTAAGGGTGAAAGGCAAAGTTAGCCACGGCGGGATTTGAACTCAGAATGGCAAGAGCCGTAACTCTTTGCGTCAAAGCATGGCGTTCGACCCTCTACCGATACTGCCAATTCACAATATAATATAATATAGCTCGGTGAATTGGCAGTATTTGTAGAGGGTCGGACGCCATGCTTTCCAGCATAGTTACGTCCCTTTACGGTCTCAGTTCAAATTCCGTCGAGGTTAACTTTACCTTTCATCATTACCGGGTCGATAAAATAAAGTACCAGTAATGAACTGAGTATTTGCTGGCCTTGTGCCAAAAGTAGAAACAAATATATTTTATTATGAGTTGGTAGATCTAGTAAAAATATGTAACGCTTCACGAATTTGTGTGTCATACTTGCTACGGCTGTACATATTCTAAAATTGGAACGATACAGTGAAGATTAGCATGGCATCTGCCCAAGGATGACACGCAAATTTGTGAAGCGTTCCATATTTTTACTAGATCTTCCAACTCATAATGTTATATTATAAAATTAAATCAAATTGTCTAGAACTACAAGTGATGTCATTCTTTTCCTTTTTTAAAGATACTTAACTGTACGAAGGATTTCACACATTTTCCTATATATATATATATATTAACATGTGTGGGTGTGTGTTTTAAAATACGTGTGTATATAAATAATCGATGATGACAAAACGGTGTTCACATTCCTATTTCTTCACTTTTAAACACATTTTCTGAACTATGTCTTTATTTTCTCGGGTTTTTTATTATTATACTTTTGAAGTATTCTCTTATATATTATCTATTACACTCATTTTTATTCACCTCTTTCACACCTGAACCCTTTTCTCACATCGTTATTGAACATAATATCCATTTCTTTTTTTATATGACCAGCAGGAAATATCTGCATGTTCAAGTGTGGTGGCATGGAATTACATCAATGCTATCGATTAGCCTGCACATAGATATTTGCTCATGGAAACGTACTTAATACAATGATTTCATTATTATCTCATTATTTTTATTCTTTCGTGCTCTATAATATATATATATGTGTGTGTGTGTGTATGTGTGTGTGTGGGGGGGTATGTGTGTGTGTGTGGGGGGGGGGGTTGTGTGTGTGTGTGTGTGTGTGTGTGTGTGTGTGTGTGTGTGTGTGTGTGTGTGTGTGTGTGTGTGCGTGCGTGCGTGTATACGTGTAATTATATGAACTGATCGCTCAGTTTTTGTTTTTATATTTATAATAATTTACTAAATCTGTTGATATTCCAAACATAGTTATATTATCCAATCACATTTTCGTAGTCAAATCTTAGAAAATTATTTTACAAGACTTTAATCAATATCTGATCTTCATTCATATCGGAAATTGCAATACACATACAAAACGTAGAAAGCAAGGATAAAAAGCATTCCTGATAGATTCACATCCTAACCTCAGATTTAAATACGATATTAAACAAATTGAACAAATCGATCGTGCGAACTATATTACTGACCGGAAAACAGTAATTTCCTCAGTAACAGTCAACATCGTTTCGTCCTAAACTTAACAAAGATACTTAATAAATGTGCTTCCACATTTTATCGATACATTGAGGTCTGCTTTGGCAAGTGAAAAGGTTTATTGGTTTTAATTAGATTTTGTCAGGATGTTCGACAATTGTAAGTAAACGATTCTATGCTATAATACTTGAGTGCCATATATTATGTTCTCATACTCTAGGTTAAATTTCACCGCATGTAAGGAGGCGTTTCTCTGTTTGGCTTGTCTAATTTTTTGAAAGGCAGGAAAGAACGAATGTGACATATATTGTATCAATGAAAGTATCTTGTATTAAATGTTGTCGAACATATACACATTCAGATACGACTGAAATGGTTAGGGTTAGGGTTTTGGGAATAGGTTTTGTGGAGGAAACTAATCAGATCATATAAATGATAGCTAAAGAGTTATTGAGATTTACTAGCACTAAATAAAGAAAATAGTAAGTTTAAATTAAAAAATAATAAAATAGTACATTATTGACTTCATGGGAAAGAAATATTTAGTGTAACTATCGTTCATGATGCCAAACAGAACCAATCACTAAACGTGCTTCAGTTAGGAACTGGCAATTATTGCATCTAACAGCACATGTTTCTTTGCGTTAACTTTCTGACACTTGATATGTGGTTTAATCCTAGGAACATCCCATAGCTGTTCCTTGCCTAAAGACATCAGCAATGTTATGATGGCATCTGATAAAAAACACAAAAAATGATATAGCTAAATTTCATGTCGTAGTAGAATTTTCTTTGGAAAGTTATAATCAGTATACAGCTTCTTGCAATATATATATATATATATTCTTGTGACTCTAAACTCCGCCAGTTGCAAACTCCGCCAGTTGCAAAGTTCGATCAGTAACACCAGAGTTTAAAGAGCAACGATCAAGTCCAGTCCATAAGCTGACATTATCAAGCCATCGTCTTGGCTGCCGGCCTCTGTATCTCCAACCAGCCAACCACCATTCTAGGTATAACCTACTCACACCACGAGTTGATATTAGTTTGAGAACTCTTGACTAGACGATTGATTTAATTGGTCTAAGTTTGGTAATGTTGAGCAGCTCACTGATTGAGAGGGAGAGAGCGAGAAAGAGAGACAGAGAGAGAGGTAAATAGATAGATACAGAGAAAAAGAGATTTATTTATTGATTGATTTATAGAAATATCAAACTATTTAATTTGGTTAATAATAATTAAAAAAATCTAATATGCTGGAGTTCCAGTTATGGGATATGAAAATTCGACCACACATCATTCTATTTGTTTCATAAATATTTAAATATTCTTAACGCATTACCAAAGCTGTTGCTTTGGTAATGCTTTCATTTATATATTCTTTGGTGTTCAAAGTATAATATAACAACAAAGTATAGCCTTTAGTTGATGAGGCATTGTTGGATGGTTAAGGAGTTTGCTTCTTAATCATAAAGTTTAGGGTTCGGTCATGCTTTGTCAAATGTCATTTATCATAGCCTCACGTCGACCCATGCCTTGTGAATGAAATTGTGAAAAGTGACACAGTGTCACATACTGTGTCATCTTGAATCACCCTGAAAACTACCTTATTATGAAAGAGCAGTTCAATTCATATTAGAAATAAAGGGAACGTTATATAATTGTTTCTACTTTAGGCACAAGGCCAGCAATTACCCAGTACATTACTGGCACTTTATTTTATCAACCCCGTAAG
>OZ024742.1:194466356-194498856 GCA_964016885.1 Eledone cirrhosa
CAATTTGAAATCTCTTAAACATTTGAAATGAACTTCAAGCAGTTGCTCAATATTGAGCAAAACAATAGCTTTCATCAAATGTTCATCATCGACCTGAAGATTTATGCCTAAAATAATCAACCATAATTCCCCAATGGCGTTCAAATAACTTTCTTGGATCGGCAGGATTGCAGGATCCTAGAATCGTGACAAACAACTGCCTTATTTGAGCTGGCATCTGTGTTGTTCCTGCAGCTTCCATGGCGTTATTTCATTCAGCGTCAACCTGAATGAGTCCCAGATGCTGACACACAGCCTGATATGTTTCATATTCCACGCCATTGATTGTTTTCAAATCAGCGAAGCTCTGTTTACCTCACGAAATGTCATTATCCAACATAATTCGGAGATAAAACACATCACCAGATGCGGAATGGATATTACAAACCCGTCCAATAGTCATGAATCTCAACTTTTGTTTTCTATCATTCCATTTCTTTCCCTTCTTATCCCACGTATAGTGCGAAGGGAAATCGCAGGAGAGTTGCCTTTGATTCGGGTTCAAAGCATGTTCCCTATTACACCCCACTCAGTCAATTCCATCATAGGAGGTGGTGCGTTAGCAATTCTTTCGACACATCTTCTAGTGTCCTGAAAACAGACCATTTGCGTATTCTCTAAGTGAACCGTCAGTTTCTGAACACTGGGTTTGCGTTCAATGAGATCAAAATCGAACAATCTCCAGCAAACTTCGCTAGATCCAATCGAGCGAACATCCTGGAACCTGCCAACTTCATCTCCTTGGTTCGCATCCTAATTCCTGACATTGATCATTGCCCGATCATGACCTTTGTAAACATATTTGAATAGATATTTGCAAGCTTTCACTGTGCTACAAATTTCCACATTAATATGACAACGATATTTCATAATAAAATATGGATTGTATGGCATAACCCATTGATTTGTAACCAGTCGACCGTTTACATTTTCGACCAAACCGCCATCGACGACCGTCTTCTGTATCAGGGATGAGCATCCCCATCGTTTCAGGAAGTGTTCGTGACAAAAGATTTCCGAAAGTGCTTACTACATTGGCCATTTTTCATGCAAGGCGCTTTCCAATTTGCCACTCCGCATTGGTGTGTGCACCATTGACTTTGCCACCAAGTTGCGTAGTGCCTCATTCTCCGGCAGTTCAGCACACACAACGCTGTCGACATCCTCAGCACATCTCAATTTGCAATCTCTATGTAAAATGATCAGCAAATGTACATGTGGCAATCCTCTTTTTTTGGAATTCAATTACGTATGTAAAAGCAACTATACCTCCAAAGATTCCCATTTTTCCACATCATCCATTATCTTTTTCAGGTATCGTTTGAATACTCTTGCCACAATATCAGGAATGTCCTTTGGCTGTTGTCCTGACAAAAGTGCATCCTTAATATCAGTCTATTCATGTAACCGTTATAAACAAATCTGGCTTTTCAAACTTTCTGACAATAGCCATTGCATCATCATAGCGAAAGTTCATATATCTCGGGCCGTCGATGAACGACGATGGCAAAATGATGCGTCGACCAATTTGCTTGTAATTAGCATCATCGGTTGTTATCGCATCCTGTATATTATTATACAATTCAGCTCTGATATGTTGCTGATATGTAGCTATATAATTTAGCCTTTGGTTTTCGATCTGTGCGAATGCCATACAACGGTATTCCTGGAACAATCTGCTGGCTTGAAATAGCGCATTTCTCTGTTTATTTCTCTCGTTCAAATGGAACGCGTAAAAGTCGCGTATCGAATTATTGTGTCTATTGCCTGTTGATGCTGATTCACATGATCATCTAAATGAACAGACATGTTCCATCCATTTTCACCTTCTGGGAATAAAAGAACATAATGCAATGGATCGTATGCCCTATTTGACTCGTTAATAGTCTTGAGACTACCATCTCTGCAATTGAGGACAATATCTCTCGATCCAGGCTTATCGTCCATCAACACTTCATCCAACCGATCCTGATATCCTGCTCCGATTCACTATAATGTGGATCGTTAACGTAAATTTGAGCGAATCGAGGCCTCTCTCTTGTGGTAACTTCTAAATTACCGATACAATGATACAAACCGCCTTGAATGACTACATTTGGTTGCCATACTCCACTCTCAAACATCTCACTAACTCCCTGCGATGCTAAAGCTAATGAATTGTTAATTCGCCGCGAATATTTGCGCAGTAATCTACCTCTGTCTCCTTCATCACGCCAGATACTTAGTATTTTAATCTCCGGTGACTCCTCATCATACGGCATTAGCAAGGGTTCTATTTGAACTGCTCCTTTATGACAGCACATTTTGGTCCACGTCTTTTCGTGCCTCCAAAGCAATGCTCCACAATGTGGACACTCTGCTCGTCCACCAATCTGAAAATGACACGGTTGCCATGTCCATTTTTAATATCATCCGTTCGCCTTCTAGCCTCTTTACTGGAATGAGGAGCACTTTGGCGCACATTCTCTGAACTTCTGTATTGCGCTGGCGCTGTTCAGCCAACTCCTCTTCGTCCATCGCAGCACGCCGTTGCTGCTGAATTCCGGCCATCTGCTAATGATGCTCAGCCAGTTCTTCTTCAACCATCGCGGCACGCCGTCGCTGCTTGGCTCCAGTGTTTCGCTGGCGTTGTTCAGCTAGCTCCTCTTCATTCATGGCGGCACGTCTTCGCCTCTGAAGTTCGGCATTCCGATGGAGCTGTTCGGCCCGTTTTTCTTCATTGCTGTCTGCAAGCCGTCGCCACTGTAGTTCACTGTTTGATAAAGTCCAATTGCTTTTATTATCAGTATTCATTTCGAGCAATTGTCAAAAAATGACACAATAATAAATATAAAAGATGCCCGTCAATGTAAAAAAGGTCCCCATTTACTCCCTTCACAACTCTGACAGACAGGCACACAGACAGATAAACTGCGTGGCGATTGTGGAACGCCCCACGTACACACGCATACATGCATGGAAACGTGCACACGCACACAAACTTACACACGCACCCGTGCACTTACACACACGCACACACTCACACATGTTAATAGTTTTACTTTGTGGAACGCTGCACGTAAGCACACACACATAAACATACGCGCACGTATATAATTCACACGCACACATGGTAATAGTTACAGCGTTCACTTTGTCTCTCTGTTTCTTACTCTCCCCTCTCACTCCCTCATTGCCATTATGCATATTAATTTAAGTTTGGTGTCGTTGAGGTAGGCGGAGTCGTTTGAAACCTATGAACCAATGTTAATCAAGAATTATGACACACGGAATACTGACATTGTTGAAATTAATATATATATATATACATATATATATATATATATATATATATATATATATATATATATATATATATATATATATATATATATATGTATATATATATATATATATATATATATATATATATATATACAAATATAAATTAGCGAGAATCGTATATCGGCTTTGGAAATTAGCGAAAAACAACTTCCGGGATGTGTGGCAAGCGCTCAATATATATATATATATATATATATATATGTTAACCTTGGTCTTCCTCTTCCAGTGTGTCCATGTAGGGGCTCCCACAGGAGCACTGAGTGCAATGTCAACTCTGGATGTCGGTGAGCATGTCCAGCTAACCTCAGTCTCCACTGTGTTTAAGCTTTAGCTGACTTTTGGGAGGCTCCCATACAGCTCTGAGTTTTTTATCCTCAGTGTATACTGATTAATGTTCAGAGCCATCCTCAGCATTCTCGTGTAGCACCCATCCACAATCTGAGTGAGTTTCTTGGTCAGTGTCCAAGTCTCACACCCGTACAGCAGCCCAGACTCCACTACAGCAATGAAGAGGCGGATTTTCAGGTCTTTACGAAGGTCCGACTTCCACACCGATCACAAGCTGTGGCACGCCGCCCAGGCTTTGCTCTTCCTCTCAACCACATTATCTTCCGTATTCCCAATCTTTGCTCCCAAATGCAGGAAGTCCTCAACCAATTCTAGCGGCGTCCCGCCTACATTAGTGATCCCTTCTGGCTTCTCAACATTCTCTACCAGATATTTTGTTTTAGTCTCATTCATTCTCAGCTCCACACTCATCAACACAGTCTCAACCTCCTGCATCAAATCCTCTTCCTTCTTCACTGTATCTGTCACCAAAATATGTCGTCGGCAAATTCAGCATCCGATATCTTTTTCGCCTTAACTCTCCTGCTCTGAGCCGGTGCTACAGTAAAGCCACAATCCTGGTGTTTCTCCCTTTACGGGATCCTCTTTTATTATTATTATCACTATATATGTATATATATATATATATATATATATATATATATATATATATATATATATATATATATATATATATATAGTGATAATAATAAAATAACAATAAATAAGAAGACTACAATCCCGTAAAGGGTAAAAGCAGTGTTTCTTTGCTTAAACTTTAATATGTTATTTTAATGAATATATATACATAGGCACACACACATACACACACACACACACACACACACACACACACACACACATATATATATATATATATATATATATATATATATATATATATATATATATATATATGTCGCTTTATCTTCTAACACTCGTTGTCAGTAACCACACGGTGTCAACTTTCTCAATCCATATTTTTGTATTTACTGCTGTGACTCCGATCCATGCTCTCTTGCTATCTCGCTCACTTTCTTGTTCCCGGTCGGAGTTGAATCCCGCCACTCTTTTGGATTAACTCTCTCTCTCTCTCTCTCTCTCTCTCTCTCTCTCTCTCTCTCTCTCTCTCTCTCTCTCTCTCTCTCTCTTCTCTCTCTCTCTCTCTCTCTCTCTCTCTCTCTCTCTCTCTCTCTCTCTCTATCTATCTATCTATCTATCTATCTATCTATCTATTCGTCTTGTTTGTCGCTCGCGGTTGCACTTGCGTCGACACCCTTTTGGATTAACTCCCTTTACCCATCTCCTCCCTCACTCTGACTATCCCTCTTACAAGGGCGCGCTATGGATAGGTGTTCTGTTTGTAATGAGCCGAAACATCAATGACCCGTAGTAAACAGCTGATGAAGGAAGCTGTCCATCTCTAGTTTGTGTCGCCTTACCTTCTAAAACTCTTTATCAGTAACCACACAGCATCGCCTTCCTCAATCCATATTTTTGTGTGTATATATATATATATATATATATATATATATATACATATATATACACATACATAAATATTTCTATATATATATACATATATATATATATATATATAATTATAATTATATATATACACACAAACATGTTGTTTATGCACATGTAGTTATGCACATATATATATATATATATATATACACACACAAACATAGGGGTGGTGGGTTGTATGTCTGAGTGGGGGAGTAATTTTGTGTGGGTTGTGTTTTGCGTCTGTTTGTTTTGGGATTCTTCCTATATATACGTTATATCCGTGAATTTATCAGCAACTGGACATTCAGATATACTGCACAATAGAATGTTTACTGAACATGGTGGAAAAGTACATATATATATATCTACTTGATATTCAATTACACCCATTAAAAGCCAGAAAAACGCATTTGACAAATAATTGTGTGCTTTTGTATTTTTCGTATAATACGACACAATTTAAATCATACAGACGTGAAAGAAAATCATGAACATTATACGTAATGATGAGTTGGAAAAAGTACGAAAATAATACCTATTATTATTACCCTTCCTCTGGAAATAAAAACCCGTTAAAATAAACATAAAGACACACACATAGCTGAGTATTCATATTATATATATATATATATATATATATATATATATATATATATATATATATATAAATTATTAAAATAACAGATTAAAGTTTAAGCAAAGAATCGCTACTTTCACCCTTAACGGGATCTTCTGAAACTAATAGCGATTCTTTGCTTAAAATTTAATCTATTTTAATAAATTTTTGCTCTACGGTTCTTATATATTTGATATATATTTATCCTTATCGAGCCCTCTTTGGATTTTAGTCTTCAAATTTATTATTATTACTATATATATATATATATATATATATATATATATATATTAAAAATAAAAAGTTGAGGTGTGACACACGGGTTGTGATATGTTAGTAAAAGGGAAAAGAAAATGCTGTCAATTTTTTAAAATGAAAACTAGTTTAATTAGGAATAAGTATAAATTAATAATAAGTATTAGTTAGTATTTAGTTTTAGTTTTAAGTATTTACCTGTTGCGCATTTCTTATGCTTTTCAAAAATAATTTTGAGATAGAGTGCTCGTGGTTTTTGCTCTAATCTGATCAGTTTTGGAAATTCTTCCTGTTTTATGTGAAAAAAAGTGACTTGGGAGGTATTAACATTTGGTTGGTTGTTGAATGTCACGTGAATATCCACTATAAATTTCGTGCCAATTCGTGTTGGAAAAATTATTGTTGTCAAACAATTTTGATTGGTCAGTAGAGGTCACGTGAATGTTCAAATTGATTTTACAGCGAGCTGGTTTTGCGCCAAATGTAGGTTTGTCGAAGAACGGCCTTTTCCGCTTGATTGAGAGGTCAATAGTTCAGGTGTCTGTGTGTGTGTGTGTGTGTGTGTGGCTGTGTGTAGCAAAGTGGTTTATTGTTGTGATAATGGGAATGAATCGGTTAGTAGAAATGTGTGTGTGTGTGGAGGGGGGGGGGGTTATTTTAACATGTGGAAACATATTTTTCAGCTCTTGTATACGGAGAAGTGTGTGTGTGTGTGTGTGTGTGTATGTATATCTGTATGTTAGCGCGCGCGTGTGCATGCGCGCGCGTGTGTGTGTGTGCGTGTGTGTGGATAGACCAGCATTTTTTGGGTACTGGTAAAAATGGCGTACATTATTCGATATTTTCAGTCATTTGGAAAAACGATTCTCTCAAAAGAACATCAATAACATCAAAAATAAAAGAGCTGAAATGAGGGATAGTATGGCATAACAACAAGGCGTTTGTAAATCCAGATACTACGTACTGCAAGGGGAATATATTAGGCCCTGTCGTATGGGATACTTGTGTACAAATATATATGCACCCATCAATGTGCAATACATGTGTGCATATGTGTATGTCTGTGTGTCGGCACGTGTATATCTATAAACATCAAAAGGTATGCGAATTTGTGTATATTTGTGTTGCACCATAGAACATGTGTGTTTACGTATATCATTGTGTTTATATGTGGATAGAAATGTATGTAGGATATATGCTAATGTAGGTATGTATGTCAACGTGTGCATGTTGTGGGTTTGTCTTAGGAAGAAGTGTTTAGACGGGGTCTGTATTTGTTAATAACGTGAGATTCCTTGCTGATGCGCTGGTGGTGGGTGGCATTATCTGTAAATTTGTAGAGGGGAAAGGTTCTAAAGTTGGGATGATTTGGAGTGGCACAGGTATCAATGTGTTCACTCAATGCTATTTTTCTGTATTCCCGTATTTTGATTTGGGATCTATGGATAGTTATGCGTTGGCGGAGGGTGTTTTTAGTATGGCCTATGTATTGTTCTCGACAACCTGAGCAAGTTAATACAGTTTTCTGATGCGCAGGTGAAATTGTGTTTTGCTATAAAACGTTGTCCTTGTTTGAAATATATATATATATATATATATATATATATATATATATATATATATATATATATATATTTATAGATATATGTATATGTATATATATATATATATATATATATATATATATATATATATATATATATATATATATATATATATATATATATATATATATATATATATATTTATATATATATATCTGTGTGTATGTTCGTGCGTGTCTGTATATATGCATAAAAAACATAACACAAAAACGCACAGAAAGACATGCACAGACACACAAACTATACGTATATATATATATATATATATATAAATGAGACGTATAGAGATTGTTTTAGCAAGAAGCTAACGGCATTCTATAACATATATGCGACTATAACGTCAAGATGGGAAAAGTTGTATATTATTTATTAATATATAACCTCTCAAATATGTAAATCTAAGTTTACATTATATTTTTTTCAGATCTTTTACTGATAGTTAATGGAATATAAATTCCCAACAACATGAATATTGTATATATATATATATATATATATATGTTGGGGGGGGGGGGGACGTGTTTGTGTGCATTGGAATTTCGTATTTCTAAAGAAATCCGGTTTGCTTAACAATAGACATTTAGAAAGCCGTAGCTGGGTGGGATCTTCCTGATGAGAACCAGTTCGATTCTAAATACATCAACGATTGTCCCCTTTCCTTCTGCTGGACCTGGAGACCACCAGGTCGTCAAAACCACCGATGGTTTTGCATAGCTACGGCGTTCTAAATGCTTATTTATTAACACGCCGTATTTCTTTAGAATTACCAAATTCCAATACATATCTGCATACAACTATGCTCAAAGATAATTTCTAATTATCTATATATATAAAACTGTGGTTGTCTGTCTGTCTATCGATTTTTGGCACACATCTCCTCTTAGAATCTCTCACGGAATTGCACCGAAATTGCGAGACTTGTACATTGAGCCCTAGCGAAGACATCGGAAAAAAAATATTTCAAATTGACCCACCCTATGTGACGAAATCGAATATAATGTATCGATTTTTGAGCGTAAGTTATCAGTTATTTCCCTTTGAGCGTCTTACGTAAAAAATTACGCTGGCTTTCTCAGCGTTTAAAATGACATTAACACAATACATGAACAAAATTCATCAGTTCGAACACTAAGCTTCCGTTTTGCTTCATTTCCATTTAAAAGCATTTTAAAACAATATTTTTACTTGAAAACAAGTCTATTTAAAGACTACGTAAATCAAGCAAATATTTCGTCGTTAGGCGTGCAGACAGACAGTCGTACAGAGAGGTGATATACGCGTGCAGACAGACAGTCGTGCAGAGAGGTGATATAGGCGTGCAGACAGACAGTCGTGCAGAGAGGTGATATAGGCGTGCAGACAGACAGTCGTGCAGAGAGGTGATATAGGCGTGCAGAGAGGTGATATAGGCGTGCAGACAGACATAACTGATAATTTGGTTACGCTAATGTTTTTCTCTGCGTTGCAGTGTTTACATTTTCGATCTTTGTTAATAAATAACCAGTGCAGTTTCTATCCCCAGCATCCTCTTTTGTTATAACATTCGGGTTATCGTTATGTTTTCTTAACTTCATAAGGCATATTGTTGGTTGAGGGAATATTAATCAAAAACACCACATGCAAGTCTGCACAGTAGACACTACAGTTTTTAAGCCAAGAAAGAAACTTAACATTGTAACTTTAACACAGCTACTGAGCGACCCCGAGCAACGCTGGGCTTTACTGCTAGTCTATCTATATATATAAAACTGTGGTTGTCTGTCTGTCTATCGATTTTTGGCACACATCTCCTCTTAGAATCTCTCACGGAATTGCACCGAAATTGCTATACTTGTACATTGAGCCCTAGCGAAGACATCGGAAAAAAAATATTTCAAATTGACCCGCCCTATCTGACGAAATCGAATATAATGTATCGATTTTTGAGCGTAAGTGATCAGTTATTTCCCTTTGTTCTGTTTACATTGAGCGTCTGCGTGCAAAAATTAAAAAAATTACGCTGGCTTTCTCAGCGTTTAAAATGACATTAACACAATACACGAACAGTTGTCGAGCCAGCAAAATTTTGACCTGCAAAATTCATCAGTTCGAACACTAAGCTTCCGTTTTGCTTCATTTCCATTTAAAAGCCTTTTAAAACAATATTTTTACTTGAAAACAAGTCTATTTAAAGACTACGTAAAACAAGCAAATATTTCGTAAAAAAAAGCAAAAATTATATAAGTTTATTTAAAATATATGTATCTGTAAATTTCGTTAGGCGTGCAGACAGACAGTCGTGCAGACAGACTTTAAGCCAAAAAAGAAACTTAACATTGTAACTTTAACACAGCTACTGAGCGACCCCGAGCAACGCCGGGCTTTACTGCTAGTATTATATATATATATATATATATATATGTGTGTGTGTGTGTGTGTGTGTGTGCGCGTGTGTGTGTGTGTATATGTGTGTGTGTGTATGTGTGTGTGTGCGTGCGTGTGTTTGTGTGCGTGTGCGTGTGTGTTAGAAAAAGTCAGTGCCCGACGGTTGAACGCCTGCCGTTTCGACAGCTAATTCCAACATGTGTGTATGTGTGTGTGTGTGTAGCGATGTTTTGAGTGCGTATGTACGTATGTGGCACCTAATATTCTTGTAAGTATGTGGGCTTGTGACTGTCTAGACGTCTGCATGTGTGGGCGGGTTTTTCTGGAAGAGTGTGGTGATATTTTGTATTTCGATTTTTCTTGCCTGTTTGTGATCGGGATTGGGAGGATGCTGCTCGCATGTGATTAGTTATTTTTTTATTTTTTAATGGAATGTACGGATGAGTGTCGTCTTTTTTGTGCTGTAATTAGATTGGTGTTGTGATGCCGGCCTATTTGGGAGTTGTCCTGTATAGCTTATGTGTTGGATGTGGTTTATATGAGGGTAATTGTGTGCATACAAAGGTACATATATTTCTGTAGTGTCGTGTGTTGGTGTATATATCTATACACGGCCCGTATGGGCAAGTGCTTATGCACATGTTTGTACTGGGTGCCTCTATGTGTGCTGTCTGTAGGTATTTTATTGCGGAATATGTTGGTGGGTTTTAGGTAGAATCATGCTCGTGTGTACGTATGCACTGTGATAACCATGGGTGTTTATGCCGGTGTGGAGGCATGATTGTGTGTGCAAATGTACTGTGTGTATCCAGGGGTGTATATATCGGTGTGGGTGGACACAATAAATGTGGGGAAATAGTTTTATCCTCATGGATTATGAGAATATCTGAAGTTGAGATATATTTTGTAAGTCTGGTGTATGCACGAAGTCACCAGTTCATCCTTTTTGTTTAGTAGTTCTTCTTTGACGAAAAATAATTTAGATGGTTTCTTTGGGGCATAAATTGCACGGGCGGCGGTCACTCATATAAAGTTTGGCCTAGGACACTCGTATAAAGTTTGGCGTAGGTGATGCTACTGCCGTGGAAATCCCATATGTGGCTGGATATTGTTGTAGCATTCTTCCGGACCTCGTTTCTATAGATGTGTTATTGCTGGTAAAATCTTGTGTTAAACTGTAGCAATTCCTTACAGTTCTGATGATATATAGTGGATGTGATGATATATAAGGTGGATGTGATGACTTAATTAATTCAAAATATATAATTTCGTTTCGCTTGAATATCATGCAAGAAGATAAGGGTTTAAACACTCGCTTGAGGGGCTGCTCTCTGAAGACCTTCAGCTCTCTGACACTTCTGAAAGATCCTTACCACCATATGTAATATATATTCAGGTGAATATATTTTACCGCGACATATCAGTGGCACCTGATCAAGTTAGGAAATTATTACTGTTATTATTAATATTATAATTGCATTTATCTTGCTTTATGTTCATACGAGTTATCACCAAGTCACAACCAATGACCTCAAGAGACAACAAGGTCCGCCTGTTCAAGAAAGAATATACATACACACACATGCATCTTTAGGTGTTTAGACTTTTGATGTGCTTATATTGACAGAATCTTCCTTAGTATATGGGCAGTTCCCTTTAGTACTGTCTTTTGTATTTCTCCTATACGCGGGTTTCCTGGGATTTGCGATAAGTAATCATTAGACCCCTTAGGTATCATTTCTAGAGAGCCTACAACCACTGGTATTGTTTTAGTTCTCAATGTCCACATTTTTCCAATTTCTATCTCCAGGTCCTTTACTTGCCCAATTTTTCAAATGTTTTTATAGATACATTCTTGTCTATTGGAACGGACATATCAATTAGCAGGCATACCCTCTTTTTAAAGTCCTTCGGTATTATATCAGGTCTATTTGCATCTATTTTTCGGTCTGTTTGGATGCTAAAGTTACACAAGATTGAGATGTGATATTTTTCAAGTATGAGAGGTGGTTGATGCTCCCACCAATTCTTTTTATGGGGCAGGTCAAAATGCTTACACATTATCCAATGTATGTATTGTGAAGCTCTGTGTTGCCTGTTTAGGTATACGGCTGGAGCTAGTGGACTGCACATTGGAATTATATGATCAATGGTCTCTGGTTGTTTTTACATACACGGCATAATGGGCTGCATCGATTCTTTATTATATTGGCTTGGTAATTTTTTGTTGGCAGACACTGATCTTGTGCTGATATAATCAGTCCTTCAGTCTACAATTTCAGTCCAGATGATGCCAACCACTGATGGGTTAAAGTTTTGTCAACTTCAGGATTGTTAGCTCTTTCTGGGTATTTTCCATACAGAGGATTTTCTTGCCATTTCTTAGCCAGTTTCTGTAGCAGTTCTTTCTTTTCAGTTATTTTACCTGCTTTGCTTTTTCTGTGTTTTCCATTTCAGCTGTAAATGGGACTTCTGAAATTTGTAGTCCATTACTGTATCTTTGTGCATCTTTTGTAATGGAGTATGATCGTTTGATGCTTTCATGTTTCAAAACGAGTTTGATCATCCAATCATGTGATTCCCTTAGATATGTAAAAAATCCAATTGTTGCAGTTTTCAACGCAATATCTAACTGGATTAACCCACGTCCTCCTTCTTTCCTTGGGAGATATATTCTATTTGTATCTGCCTTAGGGTGATGCATTCTGTGCATGGTTAAGAATTTTCTCATTTTTTTATCGAGCCTACAGATCTCTGTGCTTGGCCAGTTGATGACATTGTAACTGTAGGTTACTACTGGTATGGCAAGCGTGTTTATGGCATCGCTCCTATTCCTTGCATTCAATTCCGTTCTTAAGTGCTTGATTCCGTCTCCTTCACAAACACCTAGATATTTGTAAATTTCCTCTTGATCAAGTTCTCTTATCTTATTCCCACGATCAAGATTAATGTCTGAACTCTTCAGCAGCTTTCCTCTGGTGAACTTTGCTTTGGCGCATTTATCTAGTCCAAACTCCATTTTAATGTCATCACTGAACTGCTCCACAGTGGATAATAGCCCTTGCAATTGTTCATCATTTGTTGCAAATAGTTTCAGGTCATCCATGTAGAACAAGTGATTAATGGTTTTGTCATAGACTTTATATCCATGTTTTGTTTCTTTGAGCGTTTTACTTAATGGTATAAGTGCGATGCAGAATAAAAGCGGTGATAAAGAGTCATCCTGAAAATTTCCACAATTAATATTAAGTGTAATATTATTATTATTATTATTATTATTATTATTATTATTATTCTTTGAATCTCAGTCATTGATGTTAGTTAACTGGAAAGTTTGTTGAAATGAATATCAAGCCACTACCTGCAGCCTCAGATATTCAGGACGTATCGGAGAGTTCTTGCCGTTCCCAGCAAGCATGCCTTTTGAAGTGTTCCAAAAAGCAGGGCGGGGCCAATTTTCTTTAACCATCCCTGGAAACTTTTTGAGATAGTACCTAGTGCGCCTATGACAATCGGGACCACTTTGACTTCATGGCAGTTCCAAATCCTTTTTACCTCCCACTTTAAGTCCTGGTATCGGTTAATTGTCTCCCTCTCCTTCTCTTGCACTCTCGTGTCGAATGGGCAGGCCACATCCACAATCAGGCACGATCTTTTTTCCTTGTCCAAAACCACCAGGTCTATTGTTTTCCAGTTTCTTGTCCGTCTGTATCCTAAAATCCGATAGCACCTTCACCTGATCGTTTTCTATCACCGTCTCTGGCTTATGCTCATATCACTTCTCAGAATGTGGTAAATTGTTTACTTTGCATAGGTGCCAGTGGATCACCCTGCCCATCACATCATGTCTCCAGCCTTTATAATGAGTCTGGGCTAGGTGTTTACACTCGTATACAATGTGAGCCACAGTCTCCTTTTTCTCTCCACAGATAATGCACAGTTGGCTAGCCTCCGCCTTGTAATATGGTGTTTCAGCCACTTCGTTTTGAGTGCCTGCTCTTGCGCAGCCATTAGCATTCTTCTGTAGCATTTTTAATGTCTCCTCTTCTCAACGAGTTCCATGTCTGTGGATCTCTGAATTCCATTATCTTAAAGAAGGTACTATGAAGGGATTTTCATGAAGGTTGCTCTTTCTCCTCGTTGTTATTTCCTCCTTGGACATCTCCTGGTCTATTGTCCTCTCCTTCAGTACAGTTCTGAGCATTGGCTCCTTACTATCAGCCACGTATTTGTGTAGGTTGTTTTTCTCCATCTGAACACAGTCCTCTATGCTGATAAGACGTCCTCCACCTTCAGATCTCCTTAAGTAGAGTCTATCGACATCACTCCTCGTGTGGAACATGTTGTAGATAGTCAATAGCTTCCTAGTCTTCCTATCCATTTCTTTTTGTTCAGCAACATTCCATCTCAGAATTCCCGCACTGTACAGCTCGGGAATTTACTGCACTTATGGCATTCCTACTGTTCAGATGTGACTTTAATACGCTCCTTTCTCTCCGAATGTATTCAGTTCTTATCAATTGCTTCATTTGTTTGTTCTTGATGTCATCAGCCTCCAGAACGCCCAAATACTTGTATCCTTCTTCAGAGTCAATTTCCTTTATCATCTCACCTGTTGGTAACTGGATTCCGTTACTTCTGCTCAACTTACGCCTCTTCATCACAATGACTCCACACTTACTAATACCAAATTGCATACATATATCATTGCTGAAAATACGGACAGTGTCAACAAGCACATCCAACTCCTTCTCACTCTTCCCGAAGATCGTCCATGAAGAGGAGATGATTGATGGTAAGCCCTCCCTTTCCCAACCTGTATCCTGCTCTCACTTGCCCGGCCAATTTTTGTTCATCTAATTTAAATAGACCAATCTCGTTCCAGATGTTATGCATCCGTTTCCTATAGCCTTTCTCCTTGGGATTACTCTTCAGGTAACATTGCATAACAGTTCTATTCAATTCTTTCGTCCAGTTGGTTCTGGTCCCTTTCTTTCTTCTTATTCCTACGACACCAGCAGTATTTGGTTGACAGCCAGGTCCCTGCTGCTGAGCCAGGGAGCACCTGTTGGGTGAGAGTCTGTCACATGACATTCTAGTCTCCATTTCACCGTTATTCGAACTGTTTAGGTTCGACATTTATTATTATTATTATTATTATTATTATTATTGGTTGGTGAAGCTACGCTTCTTATCGCCTCCAGTCTTTTTCAACGTTTTACCTCTTTCTCAACCGTTCGAAACCTTTTATTCAAGTTTTAAATTTGATAAAAGTTTAGAAGAAGTGACCTACCTAATACAGGGGTTCACTAGTAAATAATACGGCACCCCTTTACGGGGTGTCGTATTCGTATTTTTGTAAAAAGAGAGAGAGCGCTGTCAGACAACACAGAGAGAGGGAGACTTTATCAGCATGTCAACAAGACAGCGTTCCAGCGGATGTAAATATAAACGAAAATATTACAAAGGAAAAAATGATTGTTCCAGATTTAAAATTAAGAAATATTTCTAACACAAACAACACCAACAATAACACCCACAACATCACCAACGACAACACCAAAAATAACAACGGTAAAGTCGAGAACGACAATAACAAAAATAACAGTGGTAAGGTCAAGAACGACAATAACAAAAATAACAGCGGTAAGGTCGAGAACGACAATAACAATGACAATAACAACAGCCACAACAACAATAATAGTAGGAACAGTATCAACAAAAACAACAATAATAACAACAGCCACAATAACAGTAACAGCAGCAACAGTATCAACGAAAACAACGCCAACAACTGTACCAGCGAAAACAACAACAATGACACCGATACCTGTAATAGCGAACTCAGCACCACCAGTAAGACCAGTAGCGGCAGCAATAGTGGTGCTGCTGAAAAAGGGACCACTTCTTTTGCAGGTGTCGCCCGAAATATCGAGACAGTGTTAGTCACAGAGGAGGAGATGGCAGTCGCAAGGGCCATGGTGACAAGAAGCGCAAATAGAGTTTCCCTGAAACCTCCACCCGATTTGTTCAAGGATCAGCATCTACGAACGGTGACTTACCGCACCGTAAACAAAATCTCACATCGAGTGGAGAGAGCCAGGAATGTATCGAGGCTATCCCCGATATCATAGACTTTGAGGAAGGACTCCAACTCCCTATAAGTGTAGAAGGAAGACGGCCAAAATGTTATCTCTGTGGGTCGAAAGGTCACCTCAGGGCCTTTTGCCCACAGAAGACACCGAAGAGGGCCCCTCTCCTTCCAATACCTGGTCCGCTGCTACCAAGAGCAGGACAGGCAACAAACGATGATGCCCCTTCCACGGTGAGTAGGAGGGCAACGTCCGTAGCACCCGTACCAAGGCCACGGATAACTAAAGCAGCATCATCAGTAGCGGCAACACCAATAGCTACATTTGAAATAGCTACACCAGCAACAACATTGCCGAAGAGTGCTCCACTACCACCACCAACAGCCGTGGGGCACATACCACTCCCAGACGCCACAGAATCCGACATGGAGGCGGGAGTGACGTGGCAAACAGTCTGCCACAAAAAACAAAAAACAAAAGAAACCTTAGATTCACCCTCCAAAAGCGAAGGCATACAAAGAGGGGTAAAGGCAGCAAGGAAACTTGCAGCAACACCACCACAAATACCAACAACGCAAACACAAGACACACACACCAAACAGCAACAAGAAGAAAACGGCAACAAAATCACCGCTCCCCCCAAAAAGTACACAGCCATAAACATAGCAAAAAAAGAACTATAAAATATATAAAGCAGCACACAGACATCACGGAAAAAAATTACTACACCCCACCAACACCAAGAACTGTCCCGACAAATATAAGCATCATCGAAATATCATTAGAACAATACAAACCTTTAAAACAAAAATTCCCCAACGCAGTTGGAGACTTCAGAGGGACGGTTACCAAGAGGATATACACTGACATCCTCTTGGAAACACCCATGACCAGCGAAAGGGACGGTTCTACTGTCCCTTCACCACACGAACAAGGTAAGTGACCCTTTCTCATTTGCCCCGTTTCTCATCCAACATGGCTGTACTCAGAATAGGCAGTATAAATGCACGTGGCCTGGTGTCATCTTGGAAGCAGGGTCACCTGCTCAATGACCTCAGGTCACTAAACATAGATGTGGTGGCCATCAGTAAAACCAGAATCTCCGAGGCCCGGGCCTTCGCACCGATCTTCGGCGGCTACGATGTATACGCATCTCCCAGCCGTCCAGGATCGGGGGAGGGGTTGCCGTCCTTTTTCGGAGAGGCTTGGATCTCGCGATACGAGCCATTTTCCTGGACCCAGAAGTTAAGTCGCTGGTGCTGGACGTGACCGGCAGCGAAGGCAATGCTTTCAGGCTAGTAGCCGTCTACGCCCCAAGTGGGGCAGGACGGTCAGATTTCTTCAGACGTCTAGAGACTTTTCTTGGAACGTCCCGCGCTTTAGTGTTAGTGGGCGACTGGAACGGTATCTTGTATGAACGCTGGGATTGTGTGGGGCTAGTGGATAGGGGAGGAGGGTGCAAGAGCCTCACCAACCTGCTCAGACGTTTAGAACTGTCTGACAAGTATCGACTGGATCACCCGAATGTGCCAATGTGGACATGGACAAACCGCATCGGGTCATCCAGATCGTATCTAGATAGGGTATTCTGCAGGGAACTAAATAAGGCTAGTATAAGTTGTCCACAATTTAAAATAGTCGACTACACAGACCACAAATTTGTGATCTGTGAGATCGACATAGACAGACTTCATAGACAAGGGCCTGGTTACTGGAAGCTGAACGCGTCTTTCCCGGTGCGCAAGACCTACAGAGATCGGATTAGCGTATTAGTTAAGCGGGCGTTGACGGGAGCGGTTGTCAACAACAGGTGGTGGTTCGCCCTGAAAAGGGCAATTAAAGTAGAGTCGATTAGGTTTAGCAAAGCAGTAGTGATAGAGTAAAATAGAGTAGAGGGAGAGCTAGTCAGAAAGCTAGAACAGGCGTTTAGGACAGGCATCGCAACCGACGTGCTTGCGGCGAGATTGGCACTCGATCAATTCTTCAACGCAAAACACGAAGGCTGCGTTGTCAGAGCTAGAGCGCGTGCTCTGAAACACGAGGAGACAAAAGCCGTCCAATGGGCCCCGGTGGCAGAGGCGCGACGTAGCAATAAAGCCACAATTCGGTCTTTGTCTGACCATAACGGGTGGGTGATGCTCGAACCCTAGCGGATGTGTGAAGTTTTTCAGCAGCACTTTGCTGAACTGTTCGGGAGCGGCGGCGGCCCGGATCGGGACATGGACTTCAGTGCATACCTCGACGGACTGCCTCGGCTCTCGACGACCGCAGCACAGTGTTGCGAAAAGCCAATAACAGCCGGTGAAATACCGGAAGCGATGGCTAACTCCACAAGAGGTAAATCGCCAGGTTTAGATGGTCTGCCCTACCAGCTTGATGCATTTATGCCAGACTTGTTCGGTGACCTCTTGGCAGACGTCTACTGCAACTGGCAGCAGAACGGAAGAATCCCAGTTTTGTGAGCCGGGGAGCAGTGGCACTGCTGAGAAAAGACCCGAACAAGGGGGATGTTATTGATAATTTCAGGCCCATAACTCTGCTAAACGCAGATTTCAAGATTTTGGCCATGGTGTTAGCTACGATGTTGGCGCTTGTCGTCAAGGGTCTGGTGGGAGAGGTGCAGACATGCGCCATCCCAGACAGATCCATACACGACAACCTCCACCTCATGCGATACATCATAGAGAGGGTGCTTTAGGAACCTGGCAAGGGTGCGGCCCTGATCAACTTGGATCAATCCAAAGCATTCGATAGGGTCGACCATCGGTACCTGGCGGCGGTCCTCGAGGCAGCCGGTTTCGGGCCTGTTTTCAGGCGTTGGATCGCAGCAATGTACAGCGACATCTGCTCAGTTGTGAGGGTGAACGGTCACCTGTCGCAGCCGTTCAGCATCATGCGCTCAGTCCGCCAGCGTTGTCCCCACTCGTCCCTCTTGTACGTATTGGCTCTCGAGCCGTTACTGCACAAACTGAGGGCGATGAGGGGCGTCCTACGCGAACTAGGATGCGGGAAATCCGAGTCGGCTTACGCTGACGATGTCACCGTGGTGGTCTCGAGCACCAGACACGTCCAGATGCTCAGCACCGCTCTCAAGGAATACGAAACGGTGACAGGAGCAAAGATAAACCAGGAAAAGTCGGTGGGCTTGCAGCTAGGCATCTGGAGATGCAAGTCCATGCCGTCCGACAGCGTCGTAGGGCGTTGGACGGACGGACCGGTTAAATTGCTCGGGGTTTGGTTCTGACCAGACCTCCAGATGGAGAAAAACTGGAACGCGGTGACGAGCAGGGTGGCCTCCCTCACCCAGAAATGGGCTGAGAGGAAGCTGTCCCTGAAAGGCCGGGCGGAAGTGGCGAATGCGTACATCTCATCCGTCATCTGCTACCGCCTCACCGTCGTCCCTTGCTCCAGCCCAACTCTCACCAAAATGGAGCACCTCCTCTTCCGCTTTTTGTGGAAGGGACGCGCTCCCATGGTCAGACGATCCATCTGCTGTCAACACCCGTTGCGTGGAGAACTGGGCACGCCATGGCTGATGATGCGCAAACATGCGCTGAGGCTGCGACATCTCTGGTGCTTCCTTGATGGTGAACGGGTGTGGTCGCTCTCTGCCCTCTCCCAGTTGGGCACCAGTATCGGTGGAACATCCACCTCGGCGTTCTATAGAGGACTAGTGGAGGGGAAGAGCGACGACGTTCTCGGAGAGATCCTGGGCGTCAAAGAAGATCAGCTGCTTGCTCTCTTCCGGAGAACTTTCAGCCCTTAGCCTATGGATAACTTCCAAAAATCCCTGGCCTGGCAGTGCTACCGGGGAGCGCTGCCGGTTCGAGATAAGCTCTACAGGCACGGAAGTGCCGTCAGCCGAGCCTGTCCGAGATGCGCGTATAGCGACGAAACCGTTGTGCACGCACTCGTTCAGTGCCCGAGCATTGCTGGCTTGTGGAGCTATGTCGAACAGTTGCTGTCACGTGTGGGACTGATCCGGTTGTAGACTGAATCCATTGTGCAGATGGTCTTGCCGTCTTCCTTTGAGGAGGAAGGGCAAGCGGTTTTCATCTGCCTGGTGGCCATGGCGAAAGAGATTGTGTGGTGCACAAGGTTAAAAGGGTTAAAGACAAACACTTTCCTCTTCGGCGAATGCCTGATTAACTTTTTCAAGTTTCACCTGAAGAGGACACTCAGGGTGGAGAGGCGAATGCTGCTTTCTAGCAAGTTTGTTGAAAGGTGGGTGAATGTTGCGAGAATATACGTCTGTAGTTTGAGAGATGGAAAAATTGAGAGAGGGCGCTTGCCCTGGTAGTGGTCTTTTGAGTGGTTTTCGACACGAGTAACCCTCGGAGGTTTCCCCCCTATTGGGGAATTTTTCATTGTTTCAATTTTCATTTTATTGTTTATATATATATATGTTTTATGTCTTTTTTCTTTCCTTATATAAATAATAAAAATATTTACACACACAAAACCCACATCGTACCGTCCTGTTCCGTCTGTGATGTTTTTATTAATGTCAGCCCTTGTGGCCAATAAAGAAATCATTATTATTATTATTATTATTATTATTGTTGTTATTCCTTGAATCTCAGTCATTGATGTTGGTTAACTGGAAAGTCCGTTGGAATGAATATCAAGCCACTACCTGCAGCCTCAGATATTCAGGACGTATCGGAGGGTTCTTGCTATTCCAAGCAAGCATGCCTTTTGAAGCGTTCCAAAAAGCGTGAAGGGGCCGATTTTCTTTAACCATCCCTGGAAACTTTTGGAGATAGTCTCCAGTGCGCCTATGACAATCGGGATCACTTTGACTTCATGGCAGTTCCAAATCCTTTTCACCTCCCACTTTAGGTTCTGGTATCGGTTAATTTTCTCCCTCTCCTTCTCTTGCACTCTCGTGTCGAACGGGCAGGCCACATCCACAATCAGACACGATCTTTTTTCTTTGTCCACAACCACCAGGTCAGGTCTATTGTATTCCAGTTTTTTGTCCGTCTGTATCCTAAAATCCCACAGCACCTTCACCTGATTGTTCTCCATCACCGCCTCCGGCCTATGCTCATACCATTTCTCAGAATGTGGTAAATTGTTTACTTTGCACAGGTGCCAGTGGATCACCCTGCCCATCACATCGTGTCTCCAGCCCTTATAGTGGGTCTGGGCTAGGTGTTTACACTCGGACACAATGTGAGCCACAGTCTCCTCTCTCTCTCCACAGATCCTGCACAGTGGGCTAGCCTCCTCCTTGTAAATATGGTGCTTCAACCACTTCGTTTTGAGGGCCTGCTCCTGCGCAGCCATTATCATTCCTTCTGTAGACTTTTTGAGGTCTCCTCTTCTCAACCAGTTCCATGTCTGTGGATCTCTAAATTCAGTTTTCTCAAAGAAGGTACTATGAAGGGATTTTCCCTTAAGGCTGCTCTTCCTCCTTGATGTTATTTCCTCCTTGGACATCCCCTGGCCTACTGTCCCCTCCTTCAGTACAGTTTTGAGCATTGGCTCCTTACTATAGGTCACGTATTTGTATAGGTTGTTTTTCTCCATCTGAACACAGTCCTCTATGCTGATAAGACCTCTTCCACCCTCAGATCTCCTTAGGTAGAGTCTATCGACATCACTCCTCTTGTGGAACATGTTGTAGATAGTCAATAGCTTCCTAGTCTTCCTATCCATTTCTTTTTGTTCAGCAACATTCCATCTCAGAATTCCCGCACTGTACCTAATAATAGACACAGCTCGGGAATTTACTGCGCTTATGGCATTTCTGCTGTTCAGATGTGACTTCAATACGCTCCTTACTCTCCGAATGTATTCAGTTCTTAACAATTCCTTCATTTTTTTGTTCTTTATGCCATCAGCCTCCAGAACGCCCAAATACTTGTATCCTTCCTCAGAGTCAATTTCCTTTATCATCTCACCTGTTGGTATCTGGATCCCGCTACTTCTGCTCAACCTACCCCTCCTCATCACAATGACTCCACATTTACCAATACCAAACTGCATACATATATCACTGCTGAAAATACGGACAGTGTCAACAAGCACATCCAACTCCTTCTCACTTTTCCCGAAGAGCTTAAGATCGTCCATGAAGAGGAGGTGATTGATGGTAAGCTCTCCCCTTGCCAACTTGTATCCTGCTCTCACTTTTCGCAGCATAATGGTCAAGGGCATTAGGGCAAGGACAAACAACAGAGGGGACAGGCTATCTCCCTGGAAGATAGCTCTCTTGATCTTCACGCTTCCCAAGGATACTCCAGTTGATGTCAACTCTGTCTCCCAGGACCCCATACTCCTGCCCAGCAACTGTCTGATGTTATCTGCCACCCTGAAGATCTCCAGGCTTTTGGTGATCCAAGAATGAGGCACCATGTCAAATGCCTTTCTGTAGTCTATCCATCCCATGGCAAGATCAGTGTGTCTCCTCCTGCAATTCCCCATTACCATCTTATCAATAAGTAACTGGTCCTTTGTACCACGTGACTTCTTTCGGCATCCTTTCTGTTCGTCCGGTAACAAGTTGTTTGTGCGGAGGTGATGGTAGATTTCCTCAGACACAATGCTCGTCAACAGTTTCCACATTACGGACAGACATGTGATAGGTCTATAGTTGGTAACATCATTACCCTTGATTCGGTCTTTCATTATCAGAACTGTGGTACCTTTTGTCAACCACTCTGGCACCTCACCCGACACCAAGCAGTCATTGAACATGGCCGTCAGCTTCGGGTGGAGGGATGTTAAATGTTTAATCCAATACCCCTGCACACCATCTGGGCCGGGTGATTTCCAGTTGGTTAGTTTTTTGGCCTGCCCCTTAAGAGTTTCAACTGTGATACTCAAATCAGTTTGTTGTTGTGCCTGCTCACCGAACTCCCTCTGTACTGTCTCAATCCACCCTGCCTGGGCATTATGTCTAACATCCTGCTCCCATATTCCTCTCCAGAATGTTTTAGTTTGTTCCGCCCCAGGGATCAAGTCGTTGCCTCTTTCTTTCCCCTCAAGCTGTCCAAACAGCATCTTCTGGTTGTTGTCGAACATGCGGTTCTGTTTATACTGACTGACTCTGTTCTCGTATCGCCTGATTTTGGCACTCTTTGCTACAATGCGTTGCTTCAATTCCTCTATGATAATATTTAGCTTTTTACTCCTAGTTTTGTATTTTATTTCCAGTCTATTTTTAGTGCCTATGTTTTTTAGTGTCCCATTCAGTAGTGACTCAAGCTTTCCTATGTAATTTCTCATTTCCCCGATTTGCCCACTCAGTCGCTTCTTCCACCACGTCTCTGCTCTTTCTTGTCTGTTGTTTCCTCTCGCTTTTATACCAAGTAGTTTCCTCACCGTATTTGCTGTTGCTTTGAGGATATTGTTGCACTGGTGAAGGCTCCTCGCCTCAAGGTATGGGATGACTTTGTTTACCTTAGCTGTTGTTTCTTTTAACTTTTTCCTGTCTACAAGTCTTAGGTTCATAGGTCTCCCACTATCATTGTTCAATTCATCTACCACTAAATTTAGGATGTCAACCGAATCTTGTCCTAGCCCGTCAGCATTCATCTCCTCAGTGGCCGTATCTCTGTTCCAGGTATTATTTATCTCAGTATTCAGATCATTGTCTGCTTCGGGTGGTTCCTCCGTTCTCAGGACCTCTTCACCTTCATTTCCCACTGGCTCGCTTGTCTGGCATACTACACCCGCCATCTCCAAGCCATTCTCTCTGCTCAGTTCCTCCAGTTCCAGCTCGCTTATCCACCCATTAGTTCTTATTACCCGAGCCTGCCCGGCCAATTTTTGTTCAACCAATCTCGTTCCAGATGTTATGCATCCGTCTCCTGTAGCCCCTCTCCTTGGGGTTACTTTTCAGGTAGCATTGCATAACAGTTCTATTCAATTCTTTCGTCCAGTTGGTTCTGGTCCCTTTCCTTCTTCTTCTTCCTCCAACATCAGCAGTATTTGGTTGACAGTCAGCTTCCTGCTGCTGAGCCAGGGGGCACCTGTTGGGTGAGAGTCTGTCACATGACGTTCTAGTCTCCATTTCACCGTTATTCGAACTGTTTATGTTCGATATTTAAACACTCTTATCGAGGATTGGCGAATGTATGGTTACATAGCCATCTGTGGATCCGCCATCCCACTTGCCCCTTGTGTGGCATTATCACCTCGCTGTATACGAACACACATAAACAAACTAACACACAGGCAGAAAGGGCCCCAAAAATGAATAAGCATAAGTTTCATTGTAATGTAGTGTTCGAATGTCTGACTTAGTTTTTGTTTTTTAAGTTTTAGTTTTTTCCCCCTCTTCTCTGTCCGTCCGCCTGCTTCTCTCTTCATTCTTATTTTCTTTACGTTTTGGGGGTTTCTTTTTTTGTTTTTGTTTTTCTCTGTTTGTTTTTCTCGTTTTTGCTGTTGTTGCTGTGCTGCTTTGGTTTTGTTGTTTGTTTTTTCTTTTTTCTTTTGAGTCTATCTATATATTTTGATGCCTTCCTCTTTGTTAGTAGTAGGAATTCTATAATGTGGAAGTAGCAGCCAGCAGGGAGAAGTGGGATACTGGCGGCGGTAGCGATACTGAGACAGTGGTGGTGGTGATGTCGATACCGAGGCAGTGGTGGCGGTGATGTGACCGTATTACTGTAGTGATGGTGCTGTAGCGGTGGCAGCAGTGAAGGAGTGAAGGGGTGGTGGCGGCGGTGATGGGTAGTGGCGGCGGTGATTATTATTATTATTATTATTATTATTATTATTATTATTATTATTATTACTGCGCTTTCTCCACAAATGTCCCTCCGAAGTCTCCCCCCTATTGGGGAATTTTTCATTGTTATTTTTTTCTTACATCCTCTGTTTTTGTTTTTTACTCTTAGAAATACCCATTTGTACCGTCCTGTATTGTCCTGCACTGTCCTTAATGTCTACTTTATGTAAACCCTTGTGGTTAATAAATAAATTATTATTATTATTATTATTATTATTATTATTATTATTATTATTATTATTATTATTGGCGACCTACGTAGTAAATCTTATCATCGTGAGCTCCGCAAATGTTTGTTATTTTCAGTTGTTTAAAATTTTCATTTATGGAAAATCTTTTATTGTTAACTGTATATAAGTGCACATATATTGTTATCTGAAAAGGACACCCAAAAAGATTGGGGCCTTGAACCCAAAATTTAAACTTTTATAATTATCAAACAAAAATTTTTCTTTGTAAAATCATGGACGACTCAGAGTCACTCCTTCCTCACAAACTAACACCTCACACCGATACCACCATTGTAAATATTACTACGTTTCCCAACACTAAAAATATAAGCAGTAGCAATATTTTAAATTTGTCTCAGGCAGACATGCATTTCCCGCCATTACCAATGACTGCATATGTTAAAGCCGCCACCACCACCACCACCACCACCACCGCGACAACAGAAACGAAAGAAAAAAATAAATTAACTCGTGATTATCGAAATGAATTCAACCAAAATGAACACCACACCGAACACCACTGACGCCACCACCACCACAACTGAAACTAAAATTAATAATAACAAAAATAACGATAACAACAGCAGCAACAATGACATTAAGAAAACCACCCTGAGTTTTGCCAGAGTAGCAAAACAGTGCGATGCATTTCAGGTAACTCAGGAGGAATTAGAAGAAGCAAAAAAAAAAGTAAAGAAAGATGGGTACAGGGTCAGCCCCCCCCCCCCCCCCCACTCCACACCTAATAAGATGGAGCATCGGCGCCTATGCACCGTGTCTTATCGAACAATTAAAAATCGCGCCGAGTGGAATGGGCATCGGAGTCCCAAATCCCAAAAGCTTTGGGACATGTGTGGGCAAAAAAAACCCACATCAGACGTGGGCAGAAATATGGAACCGTGGACGTGTTCTTTGAAACACCACAGGAGGATAGAGAACACTCCATGGCCCAATTAAGAAGTGACGACTTCATACTCGTCCCAAGCTATTGTGGCCAGAGACTCGTAAAGATCAGGGTGACCCACGTTCCACCGGCCATCGACATTCCCTGGCTAATAGATGCCGTCCTCGCCGGCATCGAAGCCAACACCAGGAGAATCGAAATAGCGAAAGAAAAGCAGTAGAACTGGTCCGGATCTGGGATGGAGCTCCTGATCCAAGCGGACCAAAAAAGCATTGAGGAGATCCCAGAGGTAATAGACCTCACTGACGGCAGCCACCTCACCGTGATCGTCGAGGGCAGAAGGCCTAGGTGTGTCGTTTGTGGTGAAGGAACCCACCTAATGGCTTTCTGCCCTCAAGCTAAAAGGTTGAGGCCACCTCTCTTACCCACTCCAGTGACTCAACCAACAACACCACCAGCAGCAGAGATGGCAGCAACAACTGTAGCAGCAACAACAGAAACAACTGTAACAGCAACAACCCCAGCAACAGTAGCAAAATCAACACCACCACCACCCAACGCGCCAGAACTAGCACCAGCGCCTACCCCATCCACCACGCCACAACCAAAACCAACGCCTGTGGAGGATTTTCCACTCCCCGGCCTCTCACAACTGGAGACAGATTGTGACGACGAGGAGTGGGAAACGGTATC
Source organism: Eledone cirrhosa (assembly GCA_964016885.1). Taxonomy (NCBI): domain Eukaryota; kingdom Metazoa; phylum Mollusca; class Cephalopoda; order Octopoda; family Eledonidae; genus Eledone; species Eledone cirrhosa. The sequence goes on from OZ024742.1 coordinate 194,493,060, forward strand.
AGGAAAAAAGAAAAAAAGAATCCAAAAAAGAAAAACATTCTCTTCACCCCCCCCCCCCTCCATAAACAAAATACAGAGGGAAACAAATAAATTATCAAACAAAAAAGTTAGGACAGATATGCCACCATCCACACGAGCATCACCAACACCATCACCATCATTAACCCTAACACCACCGTCACCAACACCACAAAAGTCACCAAAAAGCGAAACAGAAACAAACCCACAACAAACGCAAACAAAACAAAACAACCAAAACGATACACACTACACAGCATTAAATTTGAACAACAACCAATTATTACACTAAAGCCAACACAACACCAGCATCACAGAAAATGACTACACAACAACCCAAAAATTCACACCACCTCCACACATACAAATCAGTCGCATCACACAGAAAACGTAAACGACACTAAAACAAAAATTCCGCAAAGACATCGGAGACTTCCGACAAACACTCTCCAGGAGGATTTATAAGGACATCCTACTGGAGGAGGCCACAAGCAGTGAAAAGGATGGAGAAACCATCCTTCCTCAACGAGAAGTAAGGTAAGTGGTATTTCCCATCTGTTCCACTCCATTTCAACATGACATGACTCAGAATAGGCAGCATAAATGCGCGTGGCTTGGGGTCGTCATGGAAGCAGGGCCACCTACTCAACGACCTCAGGTCAGTAAACATAAATGTAGTGGCCATCAGCGAGACCAGAATCTCCGAAGCACGGGCCATCTTCCTGGACCCAGAAGGTAAGTTGGTGGTGCTAGACGTGACCAGCGGATACGGGCAAGCTTTCAAGCTAGTGGCCGTCTATGCCCCGACAGGAGCAGGGCGGCCTGATTTCTTCCGGCGTCTGGAGACCGTTCTTGGAACGTCCCGCTCCTTAGTATTAGTGGGCGACTGGAACGGGATCTTAGATGCACGCTGGGACTGTGTGGGATCAGCGGGGGGAGGAGGGTGCAAGAGCCTCACCGACCTGTTCAGGCGTTTTGAACTGTCTGGCAGGTACCGATTGAATTTCCCGAATGTGCCAATGTGGACTTGGACAAATCGCATAGGGTCATCCAGATCATATTTAGATGGAGTATTCTGTAGGGAAATAGATAGGTCTAGCATAGGCTGTCCACAATTCAAGATAGTCAGCTGCACGGACCACAAATTCGTGATCTGTGTGCTTGATTTAGATATGCTTCATAGTGAGTACCCGGCTACTGGAAGCTAAACGCGTCCTTACCAGCGCGCAAGGCCTACAGAGACCTGATTGGCGAACTAGTTAAGCGGGCGTTGACTGGAGCCATCGTTAACAACAAGTGGTGGTTTGCTCTGAAAAGAGAAACTAGAATAGAGTCCATTAGGTTTAGTAATGAGGGGACGAAAGCCGTTCAATTGGCCCCAGTGGCGGCGGCGCGTCATGGCAACAAGTTCCAGTCTTTGGTGGACTACGACGGGCGCATGCTACTCGATCCCGGGCAAATGTGTGAAGCTTTTCAGCGACACTTCGCACAGCTGTTCGGGGGGAGCGGCGGGCCGGATCGAGGGATGGACTTTAGTGTCTACCTCGACGGACTGCCGCGGCTCTCGGCCACTGAGGCGGAGTGTTGCGAAAAGCCGATAACAGCCGCTGAAGTACGGGAGGCAATGACTGGCTGCACAAGGGGTAAATCGCCTGGTTTGGATGGTCTGTCCTATGAACTTTACATACAGATTCCAGACTTGTTCGGAGGCCTCTTGGCGGACGTCTACTGCAACTGGCAACAGACCGGAGAATTCCCAGCTCTGTGAGCCGAGGAGCTGTGGCGCTGCTGAGAAAGGATCCGAACAAGGGGGTTAACATAGATAATTTCAGGCCCATAGCTCTGCTAAACACAGAGTTGAAGATTTCGGCCAAGGTGCTAGCAATGAGGTTGGCGCTTGTCGTTGGTGGTCTGGTGGGAGAGGCGCAGATATGCACCATTCCCGACAGATCCATCCGCAACATCCTGCACCTCATGCGATACATCGTAGAGAGGGTAGCTAGGGAACCTGGAACTGGTGGGTCCTTGATCAATTTAGATCAGTCGAAAGCTTTCGATAGGGTCGACCATCGTTACCTAGCGGCAGTCCTGAGGGCGGCTGGCTTTGGGCCCGTCTTCAAAGGCTGGATCGTTGCCATGCACAGCGACATCTGCTCTGTGGTGATAGTGAACGGTCACCTTTCGGAACCGTTCAACATCATGCGCTCGGTCCGCCAAGGATGTCCCCTCTCGTCCCTCTTGTACGTATTGACTCTTGAGCCATTACTGCACAAACTGGAGACGTTGAGTGGGGTCCCGCGCGAACTAGGATGCGGAAGATCCGTGTCAGCATATGCGGACGATGTCATCGCAGTGGTGTCGTACGTCAAACACATCGAGGCGATCGGCACTACACTAAGAGAATACGAAGCGGTGACAGGAGCAATGACCAACCAGGAAAAGTCAGTGGGCCTGCAGCGCGGCACCTGGAGAGGCTGGTCCATGCCGTCCAACAGCGTCGTCGGGCGCTTGACGGACGGGACGAGGACAATAACTGGGACGAGGTGACGAGGAGGGTGGCTTCTCTCACCCAGAAATGGGCGGAGAGGAAGCGATACCTGAAAGGTCAAGCGGAGGTGGCTAATGCGTATATCGCGTCAGTCATCTACTACCGCCTTACCGTCGTACCTGATCCTAAGCCCCCCCCCCCCCCTGACTGCGCTGGAGCGTTTGCTCTTCCGCTTTTTGTGGAAGGGACGCGCTCCGATGGTCAGGCGGTCCATCTGCTGTCAACACCCGCTACGTAGAGAGCTGGGCATGCCGTGGCTGATGATGCGCAGACACGCGCTCAGGCTACAACATCCCCACCTCTTCCTCGACGGGGATCAGGTGTGGTCTCCGTTTGCTAGACACGAATTTCCCCAGCTCGTCTCATTGACCGAGCTGCAGTCCTGGGTCAAGCGCTTGGAGACTGGAATGTCTTCAAGCGCTCACAGCCCTCGACCAATCGGGCAATATGATCGGTAGAAACTCCACCTTGGCGTTCTATAGAGTATTAGTGGAGGGGAAGAGCGACGACGTACTTGGAGAAACTCTAGGCGTCGACGAAAATCAACTAGCCAATCTCTTCGGAAGGATTTTCGTGCTGGGGCCTATGGACAACTTCCAGAAATACCTGGCCTGGAAGTGCTACCGAGGAGCTTTGCCAGTTCGGGATAAACTCTACAGGCATGGAGGTGCCGTCACCGGGCATATCCGAGATGCGCGCAGGGCGACGAAACTGTCCTGCACGCACTCGTCCAGTGTCCGAGCATTGCTGACTTGTGGGTTAATGTCGAACACTTGCTGTCACGTGTAGGACGGATCCAGCTATCCGCTGACTCCATCGTGAGGATTGCCCTGACCTCTTCCTTTAGCCGCGAAGGGCAGGCAGTTCTTATCTGTCTGGTGGCCATGGCGAAAGAGATAGTATGGTGGACACGTTTGAAAGGGCTGAAGAAGAGCACTTACCTCTTCGGTGATGCCCTGATTAACTTTTTCAAATTTCATTTGAAAAGGAAAATCAGGGTAGCTCTCTTCCCAGCATTTTGTTGAAAGATGGGTGAGAGAAGCAAGTATGGCCCATAGTCTGAGTATGTGTCTGTAAATTAAAGGTGGAAAACTGGGAGAGGGCACTTGCCCTGTTGGTCAGGGTCACTGTGGCTTTTTAATGGGCTCTCTCCACGAATGTCCCTCGGAAGTTTCCACCCTATTGGGGAATGTTTTCATTGTTCTATTATTACATCCTCTGTTTCTTGTTTTTTACACGCAGAAATGCCCATTTGTACTTTCCTGTATTGTCATGTACTGTCCTTAATGTCTACTTTATGTAAACCTTTGTGGTTAATAAAGAAAGCAGTATTATTATTATTATTATTATTATTATTATTATTGTTATTGTTATTCCTTGAATCTCAGTCATTGATGTTGGTTAACTGGAAAGTCCGTTGGCCCTTGTGTGGCATTATCACCACGCTGTATACGAACACACATAAACAAACAAACACACGGGCAGAAAGGGCCCCAAAAATGAATAAGCATAAGTTTCATTGTAATGTAGTATTCGAATGTCTGACTTAGTTTTTGTTTTTTAAGTTTATTATTATTATTGTTATTGTTATTCCTTGAATCACAGTCATTGATGTTGGTTAACTGGAAAGTCCGTTGGATTGAATATAAAGCCACTACCTGCAGCCTCAGATATTCAGGACGTATCGGAGGGTTCTTGCCGTTCCAAGCAAGCATGCCTTTTGAAGCGTTCCAAAAAGCGTGAAGGGGCCGATTTTCTTTAACCATCCCTGGAAACCTTTGGAGATAGTCCCCAGTGCGCCTATGACAATCGGGATCACTTTGACTTCATGGCAGTTCCAAATCCTTTTCACCTCCCACTTTAGGTCCTGGTATCGGTTAATTTTCTCCCTCTCCTTCTCTTGCACTCTCGTGTCGAACGGGCAGGCCACATCCACAATCAGGCACGATCTTTTTTCTTTGTCCACAACCACCAGGTCAGGTCTATTGTGTTCCAGTTTTTTGTCCGTCTGTATCCTAAAATCCCACAGCACCTTCACCTGACTGTTCTCCATCACCGCCTCTGGCCTATGCTCATACCATTTCTCAGAATGTGGTAGATTGTTTACTTTGCACAGGTGCCAGTGGATCACCCTGCCCATCACATCGTGTCTCCAGCCCTTATAGTGGGTCTGGGCTAGGTGTTTACACTCGGACACAATGTGAGCCACAGTCTCCTCTCTCTCTCCACAGATCCTGCACAGTGGGCTAGCCTCCTCCTTGTAGATATGGTGCTTCAACCACTTCGTTTTGAGGGCCTGCTCCTGCGCAGCCATTAGCATTCCTTCTGTAGCCTTTTTGAGGTCTCCTCTTCTCAACCAGTTCCATGTCTGTGGATCTCTAAATTCAGTTTTCTCAAAGAAGGTACTATGAAGGGATTTTCCCTTAAGGCTGCTCTTCCTCCTTGATGTTATTTCCTCCTTGGACATCCCCTGGCCTACTGTCCCCTCCTTCAGTACAGTTCTGAGCATTGGCTCCTTACTATAGGTCACGTATTTGTATAGGTTGTTTTTCTCCATCTGAACACAGTCCTCTATGCTGATAAGACCTCTTCCACCCTCAGATCTCCTTAGGTAGAGTCTATCGACATCACTTCTCTTGTGGAACATGTTGTAGATAGTCAATAGCTTCCTAGTCTTCCTATCCATTTCTTTTTGTTCAGCAACATTCCATCTCAGAATTCCCGCACTGTACCTAATAATAGACACAGCTCGGGAATTTACTGCGCTTATGGCATTTCTGCTGTTCAGATGTGACTTCAATACGCTCCTTACTCTCCGAATGTATTCAGTTCTTAACAATTCCTTCATTTTTTTGTTCTTTATGCCATCAGCCTCCAGAACGCCCAAATACTTGTATCCTTCCTCAGAGTCAATTTCCTTTATCATCTCACCTGTTGGTATCTGGATCCCGTTACTTCTGCTCAACCTACCCCTCCTCATCACAATGACTCCACATTTACCAATACCAAACTGCATACATATATCACTGCTGAAAATACGGACAGTGTCAACAAGCACATCCAACTCCTTCTCACTTTTCCCGAAGAGCTTAAGATCGTCCATGAAGTGGAGGTGATTGATGGTAAGCTCTCCCCTTCCCAACTTGTATCCTGCTCTCACTTTTCGCAGCATAATGGTCAAGGGCATCAGGGCAAGGACAAACAACAGAGGGGACAGGCTATCTCCCTGGA